>JAOTIZ010000001.1:10451861-10466079 GCA_027123425.1 Erythroxylum panamense
GAATTATTTAAAGATCAGTGGTGCACTGGGCCCTTTAAAATTTAAAAAAATTAATATTCGGGCCTCTTATATTAAATTTTTGACTCCGTCACTTATTCCTAAAGGTTTTTGTAGGCAAGTTTAAACTAATGGAGTAGGGAATTTTTCTAAAATTTACCTTAGTACAAGGCGGTGTTCTTGTCTAAATGTGTGTCACTTTCATTTCTCTTGTTTACGTCTTATTTTCTTCTTTAAGCCCATATGCCACCATCCTTTTTAAGCTTTGTGAGAAGACGCTTTGTGCTTCTGAACTTCTTAAATCAATCCTCGTATAAATCTTTTTTAATTACAACTAGGTCCATCCATCTTTTGGATTTTATTAATTTCCTGCCTTTTATCTTGTTTTATTTTATCCTTTTTTTCATCTTCTAAACTTTGTAGTAAGGTTAAAAATTTTAAGAAATTCTTGATTTCTATTTTAAAATTCAAAAACACTAAACACATGAATAAAACAATATAAAATAAGGTAAAAATATTTATAAAAATGTAATAATAATCAAACAAACTTGATTAATAGTTTAAATTACAGAAAAATAATAAAAAAGAATGTAGGGAAAATTTTAAGGTATACAATATGTATGATTATAAAGAGTTAGACAAAAATAAAATAGAGATATGGATGACAATTCTTAACCAATTTAAAGTTAAAAAATTAAACTTAGAGATGGACTTAATTTATTTTTAAAATTGATATCATTTTTCTTTATTTTTTAAATAATATAAAATAAAATAACTAAGTCATTCTAATAATTAAACTAAATCGATGTTATTTTGAAACAATCCAATGGCACATCCCAAACTCGAACTGATTCTTGACCATCCTAAACAATATATTTATAAATGTGACATGTAGGGAAAAACAACCTTGAGCTATCATCAATGTCGATAGATATACTTTTGCTTGTTTATTTTCACAAAAGTATTCAACAATCGTCTCAAAATACATAGAGAAATCATATGATTTTTGTGAACCTAATAATTAATTTTGGCTTCACTATCAATAATCTTCAATTTCCTAACAACAATGTAAAATGTGTCTATCTATTAAAGTTGATGACCTTGGTGACCCAAAAAACACAAAGTCAATCTCACACGATCACATTCTGGTTACCTTTACCCATATCGATCTCTTCTTCCAACTTTAGAATAGGCAAATAAAAGATTAAGTAGCACGTAAACTAAACGATTATTATTTCACAATAATCATTTAATTGTTGTACGAAATCACGTGAGAACTTCTTCACTCGCATAGTGAACTATATGTCAAATAAATAAATTTAATATCTTTTTAGAAATTCAAATAACAGTATTAAGAAGAGAATAAGTTTAGTATAGGTAATTCAATATTTAAAATATCCCATCCCATCCTTCAAAGTAATCGCCAAACAAAAAGATCATTACCATAAAAGGATTCAATTAAATAATTTTATTCATCTATCTTATCATTTCTTATATTTATATTAAAATATAATATATTAATATATTTGTTAATTTAATATAATAACAAACTAACTCTTTAATTTGTTGAATTTTATTTATTATATAGTGATCAATTTATTCCTTTTATTTTAAATTTATTAGATAAAATAATTTAAATAAAATAATAATTATTATTATTAACAGTAAAAATCAATAAAAATAGTTATTAATTATCTATAATTATAAATGAGATGTGAAAATTTGTTCTTTCGATTAATAATAAACAATTTGGTGAAAAAGTTGATTTATTATACTGGGAGTACAAAGGCTTGATAGCCAATCGTACTGTCATGTCGTACTTTGATGAAGATGTTGGATGAAAATATGGGAATGGGAGAGATTGGTCCGCAAGGGAGGGACAGGGTTGTTAAAGAGAAGAGACAGAGATCCGCATGGTCATTCGTAGACCCCAGGCCCAGGGGGGTTTCTAGAAAGGAACTAGGATAAGGATAAGTTGAATGGTTTAGCTTTTTACTTTTGCAGATGTTTGGAGGCGAGAATGAAATGGTACAATTAATTAGAATTCAATATATTTGCTCAAGATCTTAAAACAAGAAACTGACAGTAATTAAAAGATTACAACTGTTCAACTCCATCGCCATTTATTTAGGTGAAGGGAAGAAACTACAAGTGTTTACCTGACCTGACATTAAGTTTGGCAATTCAAAGCAGTGTACTTGGCAAGCGTAATTACAGAGAAAAGAGATCTAGGGGATGATTTTTAAAGAACCAATCAAAAAAATGCACTGCAAGTTCAACAGCTCCTTCTTCCCACCAAGATTTTGCTTTAAAGAAAATACCTCAAGACCTGGTGGCAAGCATTTGAACATCCTTTTAATTTGACCTACAATCACATTTTCTTTTAGAAGACAATGGGGAGAAAAGGGGAAAAAAATGAAGGAATTTCATTTCAGGGGATGAAGAAAAGAGAACCCGAGGCCGAGAATAAATAGCAAAGTTGTTACTTCTTCTTCTCCGAAATTCTAACAGCTACTTCTGAACAACCTTGATACATGATATTAAGTAGCAGCATGAGCTACGGATTGATGGGGGGCTTTTTTATATTTAAATTATATATATATATAAATAAATGTGAATCCATGTCGCCTCCACCTAACTCATTGTTGGTTTGGTGGGAAGGGAAAAGAAATCTTCTCCAACAGCAACCAAAAACTGAACCAACCATGCCATACATTTCTTCCTTATGCATAGTACATGTACAAGCTGTTTGCGGCAGCACAGGCGATAGAGTTTTCAGTAGGATGCCATGCAAGGTGCAGCAATTTAGTTGTGAAATCAAAAGAATTGCCATTTGCATCTACTCCTGGGCTTTCTCCACCTGTCAATTCAATTCACAAAACTCCATAAGAAGAACAAGAAAACAGGGTAAGAGTACCTAAAAAGGATGCAATCCGACGGCACTGACCCCGTCTTACAACACGTGTTATGCTGCTCAGGGATCTGGAAGGCCTTGACGGTGGCTGAACTTGCCTCCTAAAAGTTATTCAATTTGTGGAAATTCATTACTTATCACTGCCTCCAAAATCATCCCTATTATCACTCACATCATTGCAAATAATTTGAAGAATACCTCATAGGATTTTTACTTGCTTCCAGAGTTGTTGCCTCCGTACTTCCCGGGGCACAACCAAAAACACGAAACAAATTGCTGAAAGTTACATGAAACAAAAGTCTCAAACTGTATGTACAAGGTCTTCCACACTATGATTACTAAAAAGTATAGCAAGTACCTGTAAGACCCTGTGGCCACTCGCAATCCATCACCACTCAAGCAACACTCGAATTTATCAAAGATTGAATCATTCTCATACAAGTCACATAGCTGAATACATTGAATTGATGTCACAATCAGCGTGGGAAAAATACCAACAGCATCTTTCATATGATACTTGTGTTAAGTCACAATCTCACCTTAGGTCTCAAGTATTCATGAACCTGGAAGGTTGCAACTGGACCTGAATCCATGTTGATGTCCCACAACTAAAAATCAAGAAACTGAGACAAATGAGAAAGAAAGATGTAGCCAAAATGGAGCTCCAAGAGGACATCCATGCACAAAAAGTACGCGTGGTGTCTGAAAGACATGGATGATATCACTATGTCAAAAGTGTTATGTGGTCTCATTGCAAACAGCTTTGTTGACTTAATTAGTACCTCTTAGAGAGTAGATATCAGCACAGAAATCAATTCTGGCTATCTGGTTAGGACCCAGAGAGAAAAAAGTTGCAGGAGAAAGAGAGGGTAGGGAAGGAGAGCCAGGAGAAGAAGAACAAATGGAATGACTGAGTGAGGGTGAAACTTAAGATGTAGGGGAATTTTTCATGCCTTGAAATGATTTTTGTGTATATACGCTCAAAATATAAGCAAAGGGTCAAACCTTTAGAGTCATGTAATCACGGCTTAATATATTTCTTCCATCCTTAGCAAATTTGATATCTGAGATTGAAGCAATAATCTCTGTAAAAAATGACCTAGATCCCGGTGCCTCCTGTTCCTCAAACCTGCATGCATGGTATATCACCAACTAGTCAGTATTAATGACGAGTAAATGGCTTGGTAATTAACATATCATCCTTAATGTAATAATTTCCAAATTATTGAAGTAAACTTTCCTATTCCTTGATACCTCCATCTAGTTTTATATAACCATGCACTAAAAGACGCAATACAGAAAGCAGTTCTTACAATTTGGCATGAGAATCACATAAAGCTGATTGCCGCAAATCAATGAGTCGGATTGAGCCTTTTGAGCTACTATATGCTAATGTATTACAATGACTGGGATGAAATTCTGCCGATGTTATAACCTCTGTCGAAACAAAAGAAGGTAGAATCAAAATCAGATGATGAATAACTAACAAGAAGCTTTGCAATGCAAACAAACAGTCAAGAGGGGCAAATTTCACAGGGGCTTACGAGTATAATGCATAAATTGTCTGGAATTTCAATGTGCTACAAAAACAATTATAGCATGCAGAGTAAGAACAAGTTGATTCAAGATTAATCGCTGCCTCTAAAAGTCTAGAAGTTTAGAAAGAAGGAAAACAAGAAGACAGATTTAGAAAGAGAGAGGGACAAAACAGTGCCAAATCCAAAAAAGGTACCAGATTCCACTAAAAATTTAACAATTCTGTACATTAACATAATATAAAGCTTGATAAAACTCTTCAGAGGTTGAATGGTGTACCAGTTAGGTCCTCCATATTTGCAGGTTTCACATCTACAATATTGAAGCTTTGGTTGCTAATTTCTAAATTCCAAAGATTTATTCGCAGGTCATCAGCTGATATAAAAGTTTCGCCATCACTGGAACATGAGACAATAGTGGCATGATGAGTAAAGTATCACTAACCCGCACCTAAAAGCTGAAAACTGCAATGCATAAAAGCATTATGCACACAGTAAAAGAGAATATTTTTCCTAAAAAGCTGGCAAACAGAGCAGTACCAGAAAGATGATGCATTACCGTAGGTTGTCTTTGTTTATATTAGTTTGGCCATTAAAATCTACTTTATTTTTGTTGTTTTTAAGCTTTTACTTTCCACAATCAGTTTAAAAATATGGTTGCTAGCAAAAAGGAGTACATGATACATATAACTGGAAGAGGAATATAATCACCTGTTGCTTGAAATTGAATTGATATGATAATCATGAGCATGAGCATACACCCTTCGGCATCTAGCTACCAGGCTAGTCTCAGAGCTAGTTACCTAAGTGAATGTAAAGATATGGGTCAAATTTCCAGAAAGTCAACCAAGTAACAAAAATTAAATAGAACTTTTACAACAGAAATTTTCTATTTCACAGCCCTTGTCAATGCCACAACCATACCCATGTTGGCGGAACCTTACCCATAAACAAAGTAGCATGAAGAAAAGCATATCTCCTGAAGTACCTAAAAGGTCAGCTTTCCCAATTTATTACATTTCTAAGTTAACGTCCAAAGCATCTCAGCCTAAAAATATCTAATTTATATGGAGGGAGGATGATGGCAATTCCTCTGCATATACTTCTATTGTCAAACAAAAAAGCAATATAACATCTATAACATATTTAGCAGTAAGTGGAGAGGTTCCCTCAACTATGCTGCTTTTAGGTATAACTACGGGTGAATTTATAGAAATGAGAAATCTACAGACTTCAAATATGTAGCTAATGAAGAAAAGCTATAGTACAACTACCACAGGCAGACGCAGAGATGGAATGCCCCCAGGTGGGAATGCAAAGTCATTGCTCACTGAACTGTATGACCTGTCTGGGGATCCTCCATTTGCCAGATAAGGTCTTGCACTACTTGAGCTTGAACTACCAACACTACCATTTCCTATAGCTTTTGAAGGATCCACATTCATGTCAGAAATTTTCTTAACCTTCTTTTCTTGAACCTGTGTGATTATTAAACAATATGAAAAGACGTAAGTGGTTGCAGTAAATAGAAACTGTAGGCCTACAGTCAGTGCTATAAAATACAAAAATCAGGTGATATGACAATGAAGTCTCTCCAGAGAGTCAGCCATTACGCGCTTGCAGGCCCAAAAGTTAAATTGAGAATCTCATACAAGTAATTCAGGTCACTAATTCATTGTCCTGGATCCAGATCCACTGATACACTATTATCAGCAATAGACAGAAGTGCCATTAATAGGCTATAATTGCCCTAATTTAAGATGTATACCCGGTAATTTATGCCCACAATATACTATTCATGCCTTACCCCTAACATACATAAACCTCCATATAGGTTAATAATTTGTTTCCCAACTCAATACCAGCACTCAAATGCATCTACCTGCCCACAATCTCTACATCTGGTAGAAAATGCATAATAGAACTCAGTATCAATCAATTATATCTCAAGCAAACTTCAAAACATCATTCCTTACCTTCCAAAACTTGATGGTTTTATCATTGGTAGATAAAAGAAAAAGAGCACCATTGGCAGTTTGACACCATCTGATCTTGTTGATTTTCTCCTCTATTTCCAAACTCTTGAGATAATCAAACTGGTAAAAAAGATAACATAGCATGAACACTGACCGAGGGGCAAATGAAGAAAATTAGCATATAAGAAGTTATATCAACAGTAACTGAAAAATCACACCTCAGGTTCATGGCTCTGAAACTCTGTTTTATAACGAAACTCAGGATGCCTGCTAAGTGGGTAATCCATTCTCTCCATATCCCTTCTTAATCCTCCATGCTACAATACATGGCAAAAATATAATTTAAGATGGCATTTAACAGCAAAAAAGATTAACTTAAAGTAACCATAAAAAATATGTGAAAACTGGACTGAATAAATGAAGCCTAAGAGGAACCAGGAACGCACATCCTTTGTATCTGTCCTCTCAAAGAGGACCACCCTACCCCCACGGTCACCAGTAGCAAGATGATCACCAGTTTTATCAAATTCAATGGCTGAAATAATATCAACTGCAGAAGGAGAAACAAAAAAAAAAATTATACATCTGTGAAAGAATGTTACTAAATATTGTTCAGTTTAGAGGAACATATTGTTCAGTTTAGAGGAAAATGCACTGTCTCATTATAATTTACTGTCCATCCATACTACAACTGGGAAACCTTTTAGGCTCTTCCCTTCATCTACTTAGTTTCAAGGATTTAAAGTCATGAGCAGATTGTGTCTGTGACATCAGCAAGACCTGTAACTCTCTTTTTGCATTTTTTTCCAGATAGCTTTATACTCAATTGCAAAAGCTGACAATTTACATGGACAAGATTTGATTTCCGTCAGAAATCAAACTAGATTTGCATGTTTGCATATTATAATCAAAATATTCAACCATCTGAAAAGGTAAATAATTACAGAAATTGTCTACTGAGACTGTCATTTCTCAAACTTAGTCTTCATAGAACTATCCAAACTTTATATAACATTGCATTCATCCTTGTCTAATCTTAAGTGGATAGATTCTAGACATACAAGAGAAAGGGCATATGCACAAATACTGGAAAACTGAACCTCGAGTGAAGGTACTGAATGTTAGAACTCTTCCACATTTTCCTTTGCTCAAAGATATCAAAACTGAGGAGTGACACTTTTTGACTTCAAAATTACTTTTTACAAATGCTTCACTCTAGGCAACTTCATCTCATGTTTTCTTGGATCAATGCCTCTTTGAATGCTATCTCAAACATTTCACACATGTAATCATGCCACCCTTTTTCTTTCTCACCGTGTCAAAGAGAAGGTAGAGGAGGATGCCCATCTAAGCACATTCATCACTGGGGCCAGCAATTGTTTTTCCTTTAACATGATATCTCATGACAAATGACCAATCCATGCCTTTTGCAAGAATCATCGGAAATATCCTTTTATAGGAGCAGTCTTTTATTTTATTTCAAACAAATTTTAAAAGAATGCAACAGATCCAAATGATTGATCCTTCAACCCATATATTTCATCATATCAAATTGTATTCCCTAGAACAAGGACATTTTCCATCAGAAATTGCAACCACAATTAAAACTTATATGCTTTGTAAGCCACTTTCAAAATGAAACATTTATCTTTTCAAGAGCTAGGTTTGAGAACAAGTTGGGAGGATAAAAATAACCACTTAGAGTATGTCTACTTTAGAATAGAAAACCACAAAGTGAAGTTGCGGCATTGACTAGATTTGCTGAGTAAAAACAAAAACTTCAACTATTAGTAGTTAGGATTTGTCATAATCTGAATTGTACTTGATCTGTGCATAGAAAAGCCAGGGATAAATGCACATGCATCTACTTAAGAAAGAAGAAATGTTTGAGCAACATAAAGTAAATGCCTGAAACTGGAATAGAGAAAACCATCATCCACAAAGATGAAATCATACTCACTTGGGCAAATGAGAAACAAAAATACGAATCTCAAACATTACTGAACCACAGATTAGGATACCAGTACCCATAATTTGTCCCTTATTAACAATAACTAACTCCACCAAGCTCCTTCCCACACTCTCCTCCCTCAAATCTGATAAACACTCGACCTTTATCGATCATTACACTTCTTTAAATTGCAATAGAAACCCCACAAAACGGTGAAAAACACTCATTGACCCACAAACCTAAAAAGCGATTCCCAATCAACCCACGATCCATTTCGGATCTACAAAACGAGAATAGCCAAGTGACAACACATAACATCAACTGGATCCAAATGAATAGAGACCTACAGATACACCTTAAATATGTGTTCATATAGGTGAAATTACCTTCTTGTACTTCTTCGCCGGCGGTTCGTTCGCCGAAGACCTGAGAGAATTTCCACTCCAGAGGCTGCGGTGGGCCCGCCGGAGCTGCTGGGACCTCATCGCCACCGTTCATGTTCTCTTGTTCTCGCAACACTCTCTATGTGTTCTTGCTTCAGCGATCAAATCAGCCGCCCGAGATTTAACTGTCCCTCAGACACACAACCAATCAGAAAGATCGCACCTTTAGCTTAGAAAGAGGAAAAACCGCAAAACCCATCAAGCTATTTTCTTTTCTCTTCCTCTTCTTGTCAAATTTGAGGTTTTTTTTTTTCTCAATTAAACCATTGAAACAGAGCTTTTTGGATTAGTTTTAGTTCTTCTTTTCTCTCTCCTCTTTTTTTATTTTATATTTCTTTTCTTCTCTTCCCTCTCCTCTGTCTAAAAGAGAGTAGCAAAATTTCCCTTTATATCTCTTTAAAAAAATAAACTAAACAAAACCTAAATATTAAGGAAAAAAATGGACTGTTCTGTTCTCACTCTAGAAGGAGAAGATAGGAATTTCAATGACATTTTTTCTTCTAGTTAAAACACTCTCACACTGTCACACTCTCTAGTCCTCTCTCAACAAGAGGTTTCTTGTTTTGTTTTGTTTCATTGGCTGCTGACGTGTTGGGTTGCGTCGGATTGGCCTGTGAGGTCAAGCATGTTTGGTAATTTTGAGAGTAAAGTATATGGTAAAGGAGGATTATGGCGGAAATGACATGTTTGTCTTTTTGTTTTTTTGTGTTATGGTGAGTTCCTATGGCGTAAATATTAATGAGGGTCGCAAGAATCACTCACTACTGTTGTCAGAGATGCTAAGTTCTAATAGGAGTAGTTACTTACTTCTATTGTCTAGTTCATGCGTTTTTATCCACTTTCCAGGGTTCACAGGGCTTGGAGGCTACCGAGGGCAGACACAGACACAAAGCTCTTTATCTAAATGAACTAACCTACTTTGGGACACAACTATTAGGGTTCATTTGCCAATTCATGTGTTTTAATATATGCTGTTATCTTTCCTATTTAATGTCTTGCAAAATTTCTTAGGCTAAACTTATGTGTATTAGTGGGGTATTTGTGTTTTCTCCGTACCACTTTTGCATATTTTAAGGTATCATCAGTTTGTATACAACAAAAGTAAGATCCTAGCAAAAAGAAATCTGACCCCCAACTCCACCAATTCAAACATTGGTGATGTAAAACAAAACTAAATTTTCATTCTAAAATTTGGACTCATCCACGAGTGAAAAGTTGTTGCTCTATTAGGGTTGAATTAAAAGAAGATTTTGGGCCACTGCTCACCAAAACTAATGCTGTACTGATTTCTTTTCCTAACCAATCTGTAGACTTTGGTCGCAACCCAATCACTTATAAAATTTTAGGCCCATCGACAATAAGCAAACCAATCTACTACAACAATTTGGATGAGGCAAGGAGGCTAGCTTGCTCCTCTCATCGAAACCATGAAGCCCATATTAAACCAAACCCAGGGTATCCTCAGGCTTTGTCCCAATTTCAGCCTATCTATGTGGACAAAAGCGAATTCCATAGACTGTCTATAAAGCAAGTTCTGATACTATTTATTTATAGTACGGAGTCCATGGCAATTGCAGTATAAATAGTCCGCCAATGGAGTTTGTATCATAACCCAAAGAAATGGAGATTACTAGTTAGCAAACTAATCCTCTCTAAGTTTCTTAGTCTTAAGAGTATAATGGAGTTAAAGTTAACCATATAAGACGTTGATGTCCTTTCTTATTGCTTAAAACTGTAAAAAGAACTCTCTTTTAGGGTAAGTATTCACTTCGTTAAGAAAATAAATGGAATAACAGATGAACATATTAACATGAAAGATGAATACTCACAAAACTCAAAAATCACGTTGTTTTTATGAATTCAGGTACACTTTTGCGACAAATCCAAGTATTCTTAAAAAATCCAAATATTCTTGATAATTTGACATGAATATTTATATAATTGGTGATGTTATGTTTGGCCCTTATAAGTTAACTGCGGTAAAAAAATTAAATTTTATCAAGTAGCATCAGATCATTTAAGACTTTTTAATTAGTTGTCTTCCATGAGTAGCAGTTAACGTATAAGGGCCAAACAGCAGTTAACGTACAACGCCAAAGGTATCATAGATTTTTTAATTTGGTAAATTTCCATTGAAGATGGCGTTAGCGGTGATGTCGATGAATAAAAAAAGAAGATAGTAACACATTAGATTGTCATTTGTTTACCATCGGATAAAGAATATTTTATTTGGTTTCATACTTTAGCCAATCCAATGACTAGAAAGAGTTGTTTCCATGTTACGTGGTTTACCATCTTGGAACAAAATATCTTTATTATAAATTATGATTTTATGTTTCTTGGATTTAAGAGTAAACCCTAATTTAGAAACAAATGGAATATTTGGCCAACTGATACATTTGATTATTTCTATAAATTTTATATTCAATTTATACCTAATATTTTGGTATATACAATTTTGGCATAAATCAATAATACATGCTTTTAGCTTATATTTTTGTATGAAAATTGAATTCGGTTAATTAAGATTAATACAATCAATGTTCAAATTGATTGATCAAGGTATGTTCAAATATTGGTGTAATTAATCTTTTGTTAATGTTATGAAATAAATTGATTGAAACAACATGTTATCAAAGTAGTCTCTCTTGTGTAAATTAATTTATTTTATAATATTAAGATGGTTGTGTATGTGCCCAAAGGAAGGCTAATATTCTGGCAATAATACATGTACACCTATGATGATAAATATGTGACAATTATTAGGTTAGCTATGTGAACAATTAATTGCTCCAAAAAAAGGTTAATTGTTTGATCGTTTTCATTTTTAATATTTGATTACTGCACCAAGAGTACTACTTGCAAGTTAATATTTCTATCCAAAGACTAAATATTAATGTTGTACTAGGTATGTGAAATTTATGTGAGCTTGTTTGTTGGTTGTTTTGTTCTATATTTAGTTGTTACTTTTGCTTTTACTATTATTGTCAGCATCAATTCCATTCATGTGCTTAACAATACAAACTTTAAGGCATAGAAAGAGAACGTTATGATTATTCTCAGTGTCATGGATCTAGACCTTATATTAAGGATTGAATTACCTGCTGATCTTATGGCTGGCAGTTCCTTTGATGATAAAAGGGACATGGAAAGGTGGGAATGTTCAAACAGCATAAGTCTTATAATCATAAAGTGTGCTATTCCAAAAACCTTCAGGGGCATTATGTATGAAGTGGTAACTACTACCAAAGATTACTTTGAGGAAATTAAAAGAGGTTTGCCAAAAGAGAAAAGGCTTAAACAAGTATGATTTTGGCAAATCTCATTTCAATGAGGTATAAGGGAAAAGGAAACATAAGGGAGTATCTTGTGGAGTTGTCACATTTTAGTTCGAAACTAAAGTTATAGATGTCTAAGGACTTGTTTGTGCAATCAATTTTGATATCGCTTCCTGCATAATTCAATCAATTTAAGGTTAGCTACAATTGTCAAAAAGAGACTTGGACTCTAAATGAACTCATTTCTCATTGTGTGCAAAAAAAAGGAAAGGCTAAAGCATGAGAAGGCAGAGAGTGCTCATTTGATAACTACCTCAAAAAATAAGAACTTGAAAAGAAAGAAGGGTAAGGAAGTTGTAGGTGCCGCACTACAAAAGAAACAACAGAAGCAACAGGATAAGGTTTTTGCCTTTTTTTCTGTAGAAGTACTGTACACAAGAAAAATGATTGTACCAAATATCACATATGGTGGGCAAAGAAAGATACATTTCTCGTTTTGGTTTGTTCTGAGGTTAATTTAACTTCGGTACCTATGCACACTTGCTGGCTAGATTCTAGTGCTACTACTCACATCAGTTTGTCTATGTAGGGTTGCATGAGCTACCGAAAGCCAATTAATGTTGCAAGATACATCTATGTGGGCGATGGTAAAGTGGTAGAAGTTGAGGCTATTAAAACTTTTAGATTATTGTTAAAGATAGATTATTATTTGGATTTGAATGAAACTTATATTGTACCATCATTTAGGCAAAATTTTGTTTCTATTTCTACATTGGACAAATTTGGTTACTCTTATTCATTTAGAAATAGTAAATTTAGTCTTTTTCAAGATTCAATGCTTGTTGGTACCAGTTCTTTATCATTTGTTGATAACCTATATTTGATTAATATAGTTGCCTCATATAATGAAACTATGTATGTATGTAGAGGTATAAACAGAAAATTAACCAATGAGAATTCTGCTTCATTATGGCACAAGATTTCTTGATCCCCTTGATTATGTGGGCTTTGAAAATTGTGTTAATTGTATTAAGGGAAAACAGACAAACCTAAGGAAATTAGGTGCCAACAGAGCTATAAACATCAGGAAAATTACCTTAAAAAATAATGGTGAATCCTAAGGAGAATGTGAATGCAATAACACTGAGAAGTAGGAAGGAAATTCAATATGGATCTTCCTTATAAAAGGAAGTAAAAAACATGAAGAAGGAGAGAGGAAAAATGAATTTCTAAATCAAGATGCAACTAAGGTAAACTCTGATTTTTCTTTTCATATATCATCAAATGCTTATGTACATCCTTTTCCTTGTAGATTAGCTAAATCGAAAGAAAAAGGAATATGATAGAGAGATTTAAGAAACCTTCAAAAAGGTGGAAATCAATATACCACTTTTAGAAGTCTTTAAAGAAATTCCGAAATATGCAAAGTTCTTAAAAGAACAATGAAAAATAAAAGGAAGCTAAGGGATAAAGAGAGAATACTTTTAGGTAAGAATGGATCAGTTGTAATAAATAGATTACCAAAAGATGTAAATATCCAGGTACATTTAGATTTCCTTGTATCATTAGCAATACAAAAATTTAGCATACCATGCTAGATTTAGGTGCAGCTATCAATGTCACGCCATACTTAATTTACCAAGCTTTAAATACAAATTCTTTGCGAGAAATTAATGTGATTATTCAGCTAGATGATCGTTCTTATGTGTGTCGTATTGGTGTTATAAAGGATGTTTTAGACCAGGTTAATGGTTTGGTATTTCTAGTGGACCTTTTGTTGGGCCCGGGTTTCGGATCCCTATTCCCGAGGTGGCCCCTCGGGCTGCACCCGCGACGAGCTTCCCAAAACTTCGGACCCGATCCCAACATCCAGACATAATTCGATTCACACATGCATTTTCGCACACATTATACGCACAATCATTCTAACTATGAATTCAACACCCCATAAACCAAGGGGCTTCATGCCATAACAATCCGAAGGAAGTTCAAACAAGTATTCTTAAAATAACACAATACATATCCAGGTTTAAATCCAAAATACATGAAAAATGCTCCATGATGACATGCTCGGCGGGCCAACCAAAATATTAACTTAATGCAATGATCTTTAACTATTGCGGA
>JAOTIZ010000001.1:10496170-10511165 GCA_027123425.1 Erythroxylum panamense
TTAGTTAATCAAATATTCTAATATTAAATAATTTAAAAATTCATTGTATATAAATAAGATATTCATGTTTATAATGATCTCTTTACGGGATGTTTGGAAACCTTTGAATTGAATTCATTAATAAATTAGATTCAATTACATTAATGAGATTGAATTGAATTCAATTTACAGTGTTTGGAACAAACTCATTAATATTAGAATTGAATTCAATTACATTATTTGGAACATAATCAAAATAAATTCAATTATTTCATATGACACATTTACTTTTGACTAAAAAATAATCTTATTAAATAATAAACATTCACTCTTACATAGAACAACTTATAAACATCAATTTCATTATAAATAATATCATAAAAAAGTTCATTATTAAAATGAAAAGAAAAAAATGATTGCAAATGACATTAGGCTAGACCGAGCTATGCAAATAATAAAAAATTATTATAATTTGGAAGCTTAAAAATTGCATAAACGAGTAGTAGTTATTTTGTGTTGATAACTATAAGACATTATGATGGGCTATTATATTGTAGGGTTATTATGTTGGAGTCGCGGGCATTAATAGGTTTGTGGGTTAAAAAAGAAGAGATGCAGCTTTGGGGTTACTACGTTGGAGTCGTGGGCATTATTGAGTTTGTGGGTTAAAAAAGAAGAGTAGCAATCAAAGGAGTTGAATTCACGTGAATAAGAGCGTGAATTAAATTTACAAAGGAAATGAGTTTTAAACTCACGTATGAATTCAATTCGTGACTATTTTTTTTGGTTTCAAATAAGAAAATTGAATTCAACCCTACATTCCAAACAGGCTGTTAATAATAGGAATTTAATTGTATAGTTTTATTTATGACGTAAATGAAATTTGATTTAAATATATTTTTGATTAAAGAATAATATTCTAAACATTAACGAAGAGATTTTTTGATGTTACATTTGAAATCCATAAAAATGATAAGGCAGCAATAATTGCATATGAGATTCGAAATCAGACACAGATAAGATCCTCTCATACAAGCCAAGAATTGGGTTCCTGACAACGAAGGCGAGTAATTGAGATTTGAGAGTCAAAAGCTTACACACTTATTACACTCCAACAATGTAGTCTAAAACCATTCGATGTAATCGTTTGATTGATTTGTCAATTGTCGTTTCATCAATTCAACTTAAATTGTCGTTTTCCCTAACAAATAGTCAGGGATTTTACCAATAAAGAGACTAGCATGGAAACAGATCCTCTGTCTAATATTACTCTGTTTTATTTTGTCTATTAAATCTTAACCATTTATTTTGTGGGACCTACGTGAAATTCACGCGGGACCTATACAAAATTTATATAAATAAACGGTTGAGATTCATTGGACACAATAAAACACCGTAATATTGAATAGGAGATCTGGATTCGACTAGCACGCACCATGTTGTTTTTTCCCACACACCACGTCACCACATTTTTCTGACTGCGGACCCCACATGTAATCCATTTTTTTGTTTAATTGATTAATTAGATAATAATAATTACAGGAAATCCAAATTCCAGCCAATTTCTCGCCTCTTCTCCAACTTGTGTGTATATGTATACAAATGCAATACAACGGTTTTGTTTCCATCTTACCCCTTAACACTCAACTCCGTACGCAAACCTCTCTGTTTGCTCTGGCTTCCAAGGTACTTTCTTTCTTCGCTTGAATGCTCATTCTTATTTTTGCTTTACGATTATCCTCTGTAATCCTCAGTTTCATTTTCAAGGTCTTCAATGCTTGTTTGAGCGTGAAATTTTATTTCAACTCTTCAAACTGAAATTGCAGAGAAGAATTTGAATTGATCTTCGTTCAATCGTTCGCGTGCTCGAGTTTTTCAAATGTAGTGGTTTCTTCGTTTCTCTTTTGAAAATAAAAAAGATTCTATTTTTTGAAAAAAAAAAAGATGCGGATCTTCTAATTCTGGGTGGTATAAATGTTGCCGCGTTAATTTTTATATACAAGTATGTATGTATTAAACCTTGATTTGACAAGCGACGAGAACATGTCCGGGTGCAATGTATTGACAAGGTTTTGTGTAACGCATCGATTAAACTGAATTTAAAACGATGTGCTGGTATTTTACGTCCGAGGATTTCTGTTTGGATGATTGGAAAATCCTCATCTGCATGCAGAGCAAAGCTGATACATTCCAACTCCTTTTGGGCCTATTATTTCCTTACAATTTGCTGGGAAGTTTTTAGCACCGGTCAAGGCAAATTGTTGGAGTCAAGAATCAATGAACCAAAGATAATCCCTTAAAAAGCTAGGATCTTTCGCACGTTTTTTTATTCTTTTTGCGGGTTTTCCGAATTAGGTAGCGCTATCTCTGTGTTTGCTTCTGATACCTATACTGAAGAATAAGGGGTGATCTTGTTTGTGGGTATGGACAAAAGTTTACTGTTGGACTGAATGCGTGTGCTTTTTCTTTTGCTTGTCTTGTTGTTTAAATCTTTAACTTATTCTTATTATAGATTCCTTTGACAGGAACGGGGTACTCGGTTCCTGCTCAGATTGCCTCCAATTCTTGGTTGATTTTATGGCTGTGGCATTTACTAATCTTTCATGGTGGGTATGGAGTGGAAAATGTCAGGACCAGAGAATTTCAAATGCATCTTCTGTAAATACCAGACCCGACTCAGATTCCTGGGATTCGGATACTCTGAAATTTCCTCCGGTCCAGGGGGCTAATATTGCTTCATCATCTTGGAGGGTTAAGAGAAAATGGCAGAGCCGGAAACAGAGGATGATCGATAAAGATTATGACGTGGTTCTTGTGCCATCTGATGGATGCTGTCTTTCAGGGTCTGAATCTGATGATTCTGATTACTCAATTGGATGGTTGGAGCCTCATGGACCCGGATTCCAGAGTGACGACACAGACAACAGTTTTGCCGTGCTTGTCCCATGTTATGGGCGTGTTCACGATAATGGATATGATGACTCCAAGAACAAAGTGTTTGCTGCCATCGCCAAAATCCCAGATGATTACTCTGACGGTAAGTGCAGTTTCTTTTCTCTTTATCTCCCTATACCGTCTTTATGAACTCATTTTACCTTGCTGGAGACACAATTGTCTTTATGTTTATGTTAATTTTATTGGATTCAGGTTTTTTTTTTTCCCCATCTAGTAATGGTCGTGCACTGAGTTGTGCAGATCGTTTGTAGCATTTTATCTTCCTGAGTTATCAAGAATGTTACTTGTCATCTATTGAAATTAGTAAGGCTGGATAGTAGACAGAATAAGAGAAGGTTGACAACTTTATTGTGTTGCATACTGCTGCTTTTATGTCCCCTATAAAGTATGATCTCATGCTTAGTAATTACGTAAAGTTGAGAGACTTGAAAGGAAATTTTTGTTATTTCTTGAGATTATGTAGAACCCAACCACGGTAGGAAAGTTTCGTATAGGAACCATGTTGCGATGTACTGTTGAATCATTGTATTGTTAAGGGTTCTTAACCATGCAAATGTAAGTGGGGTTTCCTGTAACTACCCGGACAGTTTGATAATCTTTTCTACTTCCTTTCTGTGTTATTTAGATGCTGTGCAACCAAATTAGTTCTTTAAATTGTATGTCCCATTCACCAGCATCAGTCATGAGGAAATTGTTTTTACCATTTCAAAACCTTATCCTTCTGATATAAATGGAGGTTTTAACAATCCTCCTTGTTGAAATTTAGCTATAAGAATTTGACACGAAAATAATATGAGCAGATATTACAATCATCTCTCCGTTTTTATACTCTTCGTTCTTTTCGTTTTTTTCTTCAAAATTTTGCCCAGCGTATGAATTCACTGGGCACTTTCACTGCGCATTTGCGCAGTGTTAACCTGGTAGTTATCGCATAAAAGCTCTAGTCACCGTAAAAAAAAAAAACCGGGATATGATCCTTTGTGTTATTTATATTTATCTTGTCCCCATATAAATAGATGATTTGGGGAGAGTAGGACAAAGTTAGGATAGGATAAAAGAGATGATTTAGATAGAGTAGGACAAAGTTAGGACAGGATAAAGAAAATCTGAGGGAAAAAAAAAAAAAAAAGCTACCTACACCCTCCGTTTTCAATGTATGAATGAGATTAAGTGGCACAACATTGAAATTAATTAACTGGAATGGATGATTTGGCCCCTTGAAAACCACACAGTCATCGCTTATCAACCACGTGGTCACCTACACGGTGCCAACAATATCATCGTTCCAGTTTCAAGTTGGCACATCTCCAGCATAAGTTCGCAACTTCGATGATTGTGCAGTTGCTGGCAACGATGAAAGCGTTAAAGAAAAAAAAATTGCCATGGAATTAATTAAGATTTATTAAAATTAATTTAAAATAAAAATAATTGGTTTAACAATTATTTATGTTTAATTAAAGTAAATATTACATTATTGGATCTATATAAATAATAAAAGTAACTGACGTGACACTTAATTAGTAGATTAAGGGTTACATCAACTTAGGATTTAATTGCTTGATTATAAAACATTAACATTCTTTTTTAATAATTTAAAATATTACCAAATATTAACAATAATGCAATCAACCGATTATCAAATAGGATTTTTAAATCATTCAGATTTTATTTTTATGATTTTTACATGAAATTGGAATAATTTAATTTATGAATTTCAAGTATAATTTCAAAAAGCTAGCCAACTTAAACTATCCTGATTAAACTTGTCATCGAAGATTCCTCTATCACCGTTGACTTTAAGTTAAAAAGGGCAAATCTGATCTGGCTGGTCCCACACGACATCGAACTAACACTGATCTGTTGTGACCACATAACCCTATATATCTACAGTCGCACACAGCTGATCCTTAGTCAGTTGAATATCAAAACACAAATAAAAAATGCCAGACTACCCTTTTTTCTTGTTTGGAACAGAGAATAAAAGCTAAGCTCGCGCCTTCTTATATTCAAAGCCCTGCCAAACGACAACGTTTGTAAATCCTTAAACTACAAGGACAGGCAACGTCACTAGTGGCATCGTCGAAGTTTTCTTCAATATCCAAGGGCATATTCGGGTAGAATTTATACTATTCTAATAGTAGTAGTATCTATAATTTGGCATTTAATGGTTCGACCGGAATAAATATAGATCGGTCCAATTTATATTTATAATCTTTTTAAATAAAAAGCAGTCAGTTAATTAATAAACCGGTAAAAACTGTCCGGTTTAAAAACCGGTTAATAATAAAAACTGGCCAGTTTTCTGTTCTTCGTCAGATCTTTTTTTTCCTTCAAAATTTTGTTTTTAGTACCGTAAGTTTATTTGTATTTTAGTCTTTTCTTCCCCGGTGAATTGTAGCTGTTTTGTGTTGAGATTTTCTTCTGAATTTTCCTGGAAACCAAACGGGGAAAGCTTTATTTTTTCTTTGTTTTCTTCAGAGTTTTCTGACGTAAATATTTTCTTAAATTTGCACTTTTTATCTCTGATGTTTGAAGGATGAGTTAATATGTTGGCATTCTAATCTGAGTGGATTTTAAGACTTGGAATAGCTTATTTGGGTGCCAATTTTGTGCTTGCGAGCATCAGTAAAGATTCTGTGGTCAAATCCTTTCGTCTCAGAAGCAGGTTATGTACGTATGGACACTCTCTCGTGGGTTGGATTTCATTGAGCACGACGAGTAGAGAATCTGAGTATAGGCATTATTCATCAATTTAACGTTTTGAAGTTGTTCCTTTCACCACTTTGATTCTTTGATTTGAAGGCTGAGAGAAGCAGACATGATGGTTCACGGATTGTGAGACATGGATATTGGTCGTTGTCTCCTTTTCGCATTAGCTAAACAGTGTAAAGTTTCGTAACTTTACATAAGTTTGTGCCAGTGGAATCAGTTTCTAGCTTTTTCAGCCAAAATGGTGTCATGGAGTTTGAATATATTTGGTACTATTACCAAAAAAATGAAGGCAACTCGTGGAATGAGTGTTTTCTGCGATTGATAGTTGAGAATGTTGCTAAGTGGTGAAAAAGGTCTTGTCTTTGAATCTCCGTCGATTAATAAGGTCTTTGATTCTAACATGGTGGGGCCACGTCAATGGTCGATATCATGGGAACAGATCTTCTGTCCGTTTACCCAACTTCAACCTTATTCTATTTATTTTCATCCACATTGATGTGAGTTCCACGTAGTCGTGAACATGGTTAGAATTGGGTTATATGAGCAGAGGATCTCATCTGCGATATTATGTGTCGTATGGATTTTTTTTTCTGTTACTGTAGTGACTTGACGGGCTTTTAGCAGTTCATTTGTTGTAAGAAGTCAAGAACAATTTTGATCTGCTATTTTGGGTAAAGTGATGAGTAGAGAACAGAAGCGAGGGAAGCTAGAGAAAAACAGCTCTCATGTCGCCGAGAAGGTGGTTGTTGCAGTTAAGGCCTCCAAGGAAATACCTAAGACTGCTTTGGTGTGGGCTTTGACTCATGTTGTGCAACCTGGTGACTGTATTACTCTGCTCGTGGTTGTCCCTTCACAGAGTTCAGGTAACTTTTTATTCGTTTGACTTTGCTACACAGCTTGTTAAAATTTAAATCGTGAATACTGGCTTAGATACTGTCAGCTCGAAACTGTCATTGATTCTACGTTTGTGGCTTCTGCCTTGCTGTGTCAACCACTTGAAAAGTATAATATTGCTGATTAAGCTGTTTCTGTTCTTGTTTCTTACTTGCAGAAATTTTAAGATTTCACTCAATGTTGTTTGGTTAACAATTATATATTTGTCACGACGATAAAGATTTGGAATCAAGTTTTTGGAGGAATAGTTGAGAAAAAGATTGTTCTTTTTTTTTTTTGGCTACAAACCCTCCCTTATTCTTATGTTCTTTTGGCATAAATTATTCGTTTTTGGACAGCATGCTAACAGTGGCTTATTTCGGTCACTTCTTCAGGCCGAAGGTTATGGGGTTTCCCAAGATTTGCTGGGGATTGTGCCAGTGGTCACCGAACGTCTCATTCAGAAGCTAACTCAGAGCAGAAGTGTGATATCACTGATTCCTGCTCCCAGATGATCTTCCAGCTGCATGATGTTTATGACCCAAACAAGGTGAGTGTTTCAACGTGTGCACTTGGATGCTGAATGGTTTTATATGCTAAGGCTAGTTAATGTTTCAAATTCTCATGGGCAGATCAATGTGAAGATAAAGATTGTTTCTGGATCGCCTTCTGGGGCAGTAGCAACTGAGGCAAAGAAAGTTCAAGCAAATTGGGTTGTATTAGACAAGTAAATCTCTCTCTGATCAATTTATACTTACCAAAGGAAGTATCTCTGAGATTTTATATTTTATGTTGTTTCTTTACTTCCTTTAACAGAGGTGGTCCTTGTTGTTCTGTGAGTTATTTTCATGCTTCTGATTTATAGACAGTTCTTTTTTCATTATTGTCTTACAGACAATTGAAGCATGAGGAAAATCACTGCATGGATGAGCTACATTGCAATATAGTGGTTATGAAGCGCTCTCAGCCAAAAATTGTCCGGTTGAATTTGGTTGGAAATTCCAGGGAAGCAGACATGGCTGGGCAGTTGCCTTCTCAGCTCAATGACACTTCTGATAAAGATTTGGAGGATAAGAATGATTCTTTAGAAGCCATACGAGGACCAGTTGTTACTCCAACAAGCAGTCCAGAACTAAGGACACCATTTACTATCACTGAAGCAGGGACTTCATCAGTTTCGAGTGATCCGGGAACCTCACCTTTTTTCATTTCACAAACAAATGGAGGAATCAAGAAAGAGGAATCATTTGTGAACAAGGAAAGTAGGATTCTTGACGAATGTAGTTCAGACACGGAAAATGAAGATTTGCCTTCAGCTTCAGGAAGTTTAAGGTTTGAACCATGGATAGGAGAATTTCTTAGTTCCCAGATGCAGTTCTCACACCAAAAGGAACAAGGATCACAGAGAAGTAACAGTATGGCTCAATCATTAGCTGCCAAGGCTTTGTTAGAGAAGTTCTCTAAACTTGGTATGCAAACTGGAGACAAAATATCTAGCTGCAGGAATTTAGATTTGGGCGGAAATGTGAGAGAGGCAATATCTTTATCCAGAAATGTGCCACCTGACCCCCCTCCTTTGTGTTCAATATGTCAACATAAGACACCAATCTTTGGAAAACCTCCAAGATGGTTCAGTTATGCTGAGTTGGAGCTTGCTACAGGTGGATTTTCTCAAGCTAATTTCTTGGCAGAGGGAGGGTTTGGATCTGTTCATAGGGGTTTACTGTCAGATGGCCAGGCAGTTGCTGTTAAGCAGCACAAATTGGCTAGCTCCCAGGGGGATCTTGAATTTTGCTCTGAGGTGGAAGTTCTGAGTTGTGCCCAACATCGAAACGTTGTTACGCTCATTGGGTTCTGTATTGAGGACAAAAGAAGGCTATTGGTATACGAATATATATGCAATGGATCTTTAGATTCTCATCTCTATGGTAATTTCGTTGTGGTCCTTCCTAAGGAACTGAGAAGTTGCATAAAATTATTTCTATGATTGCATATAATAAATATTAGTTGATGAAGAAATTAGGATTTTCTCTGTAGCCTCCTCATAACATAATTTAGTTTCTCTTTAAAATAAGAAGTAAAGGTAATTGTTTTTGTAACCTTCTCTGTGGATGATTTCAGGGGCATTAATGTAATGAACGAAATCAGTGGTTTATCCACTTGCATCATATACCTCTAATAGAAGTTCAACTTGTATGATGCATAGTTTACTAAGAAACATTTTTATGCTTTAGGGCATTATCCGAAGCCATTAGAGTGGTCTGCACGGCAGAAGATTGCTGTTGGAGCTGCTAGAGGATTGCGATATCTTCATGAAGAATGCAGAGTGGGTTGTATTGTTCACCGTGACATGCGGCCCAACAACATCCTCATTACCCATGATTTTGAGCCACTTGTGAGATAGTTTCTTTGTTTCTTTTGATGCTGAATCCTATTCAGGGTTTGTAGCTAAAATAAGTCACATTCTCATTTAGTTTGCTTCCAATCAAACGAGTTCATGTTTTTCAGATTCTTGATGCAAAATGGTCAGTTTAGATTGTTTTGTTATTCTTTGATATTTTGCACTTGTGTGTCCATGTGCTTACAATTGTAAGCTTGAGAAGGCTTTCATATCCCACCAAAAATCCTGAAAACCTATTTGACTGCTATTATTGGCTTTTGATACTACATGAAGTAGAAACTTTTGTTGACCTCTGGGATTTTTTTCTCAGTTAGGCTTTATTTTGCTAGGTAGGGGATTTTGGGTTGGCGAGATGGCAGCCTGATGGAGATATTGGAGTTGAAACAAGAGTGATTGGAACATATGGGTAACTTTAATGGCGGCTTTTGCTTTCTGTGTGCTCTTTCCTTGTCCAATAATATAATTCAATATGACTTTCTGATGTACTGTAGGTATTTGGCTCCAGAGTATGCTCAAATTGGTCAAATTACAGAAAAGGCTGATGTTTATTCCTTTGGAGTTGTCTTGGTTGAACTTGTCACAGGAAGAAAAGCAGTAGATCTTACCCGCCCCAAGGGTCAACAGTTTCTGACTGAATGGGTATATTTCACAAACGAGTTTTCTAATGACCAAGGGTTTCTTTTATATCTAATGATTCCTTGCTGTAAGGCTGAGGGAAGAACTAGAAGTCTCTGGAAAGATATGTCAATTGATATACATGGCAAATAGCCTGTCTCTTCTAGGTTAAGGCTTCTTCTGTAGGACCTCTTTTAATTCTAATGATTTTTGATCTGGGACAGGCACGTCCTCTACTTGAAGAATATGCAATAGATGATCTCATTGATCCAAGGTTGGAGAATCACTATTCTGAACGGGAGGTTTATTGCATGGTACATGCTGCATTGTTGTGTATACGAGGAGATCCCCTCTATAGGCCTCGTATGTCACAGGTAAATAAATTTTCAACTATAAGTTAGTAGTTTTGAACTTATTCAAAACATATCCACACATCTTTAGTTGCATGAGCAGCCACAAGGATAACGGTACTTTTTATAATAAACCCAATGTACTAGCTCTTCACAACAATCTAAAGTAAAATTTCAGTAATCGTTGATCTGGCAGCATAATATTGTCTCATACATAGTAGTTACAGTGATGTTAATAGAAATATGGTGGTGGTGGCTTAGATTATGGACTTGGACAAGCATGATAAGGTTTCAAAATTGTGAGGAAACCCACCGTTGAAGGTGTTACCTTAAATTTCTAATTGGAAATGGCTGTGAATGTCATTTATACTGAAGTTTGAAAATTTGACTAGATATTGGTTTCTGATTTTGGAGTAGGTTCTTCGCATGCTTGAAGGTGACATGCTCATGGATAACAACTAGATGTCAACACCTGGTTGTGATGTGAGGAATCGAAGTGGCAGAATTTGGATGGAGCAGCAGCAGCAGCATTATGGCAGTCCCCTCTAACGAGGCATTGGAAGGGTTCAGTTCAAAGCTCTCTCTTGAAATACCAAGAGCTGCGTTCTGGGAGAGGGATAAGTATAGGAAGATTTCATGTGAAGACCATGTGTGAAGAGCTTAACCCATTATGTAATCTGGGTGCAGCAAATTTTCTCCTTTTCATTTTATAATCCATATGCTTTTTTTTTTTGCCTTAGTATTTTTGTTCAATGCCATCTAGATTTTGCACTGTATAGACGAAGAGAAAGAGTTGTTCTGTCAGTCTCTGGTAAATGATAGTAACTGAACGCATTTAGCAAATACGTCTTTCTTTAAAACAATGAAGCGTTCTATGTTGTGTTGTCCCTTTCTCTCTGCGTATATATATGTTCATGTATTTCTGTTGCCGAAATATTTGTGAATATTTGTTTCTTAAATCATGATGTTTGATAGGAGGCAAAGACCGGACAAGTAATCCGGATTCTTGTCTTACCTGAAGTAGCAAGGAGGAACTCGCAAGCAATAAGCGACCTCGAGGGGCTGAAATAGACAACATGAAATCTTCTTGGTTTTAACATTTTCAATTTCAAATGTGTAAAAACGAATCCAATGAGTCCAAACATTGAATTCGATAATGACATGCCTGAGAGACTCAGGCTAAGGTTGATTGTACTCCTGTAGCATAGAGAATCAAAACTACTTTATTGTCTCCTTTTTGTTATCCACAGGAGCAAGTTGATTTTCTGTGCTTGTCTTATCTACAACTTGGATTTAGGAGACGGTTTTAAGAGAGGCAGTCCTGAAAATTAGTTGTCTTAGTTTGACTTTGACCAATTGTGGGTAGTAAGCACAATCACTTGCAGCCTTGCCCCCAATGTCATGAATGTTTTTAAGAAATCTATGAACTTTTCAGTCCTACCACTGGCATTTATATGAGCTCCTGGTAAAATGCAGTTTCTGAGTTTGGTGCCTTTTCTTATTTGACTTTCTATTTTCTATTAATCTTGTTCCAGTATGTCTAGTTAATTTCTGGCAGGTAATAGAAACTAGTTCTACTTCAATGAAAATACTGATCAAAACACAACAAAGAAAACTATTTCACTAATTGAAAATTCATGATGGAAACTAGTAATGTGTTGACCAGATACTTTATCACAGGGTTAGCGCAGAGCATCTGGAACAGAAGGGGTTAGCGCAGAGCATCTGGAACAGAAGATCTTCTTTTTAGAGTAGGTAACTGATCTTCTATGCCAGATGCTCTGTACCAACCTTATATCAAAGCATCTGGTCCATATAGTTAGAGAGATGCTCTGTGCTAACTTTGTGCCAGAGCATCAAGTCCACACATTTCTAAATGTATGAACTAGATGCTCTGGCACAAGGTTGGCACAGACCATCTGACATAGAGGATCAGGTGCCTATTATAAAGGAGGAGATCTTCTATTCCAGATGTTCTGTATCAATCCTGTGCCAGAGCATCTGGTCCATACATTTAGAAAGATACTCTGAACTAACGCTATGCCAGAGCATTTGGTCCACACATTTAGAGAGAACTGTGTGGACTAGATGCTTTCATAAAGGGTTAGCACAGAGCATTTAGAGCAGAAGATCTCCCCCTCTATAATAAGCACCTGATCCTCTATGCCAGATCCTCTGTGCCAACTCTGTGCCAGAATATCTGGTCTATACATTTAAGTGAGATGGAGAGAAATGTGTTGACTAGATGCCCTGGCATAGGGGCATAGAGCATTTGAAACAGAAGATATCTCCTTTAAACCAGGTACCTGATCCTCTGTGCTAGATGCTCTGTACATATATACTTTGGCACAGGGTTGATAGAGCATTTGAAACAGAAGATCTCCCCCTTTAGAGTAGACACCTGATCCTCTGTGTCAATCTTATGCTAGAGCATTCTAAAGAGGGAGATCTTCTGTTCCAGATGCTCTGTGTCAATCCTGTGTCATAGCATCTAGTCCATACATTTAGAGAGATGCTCTGCGCTAACCTTGTACCAGAGCATCTGGTTCACACATTAGAGAGAAATGTGTGGACCAGATCCTTTAACACAGGGTTGACACAGAGCATCTAAAATAGAAAATCTCCCCCTTTACAGTAGGTACTTGATCTTCTATGCCAGATGATCTGTGTCAACCCTGTGCCAGAATAGCTGGTCCACACATTTAAGTGAGAAAGAGAGAAATGTGTGAACTAGATGCTATGGCACAGGGTACCTGGAACAAAACATCTTCCCGTTGAGTAGGTGCCTAACCCTCTGTGCCAGATGCTCAGTATCAACCCTGTGCCAGAGCATCTGGTCCACACATTTAAGAGAGATAGAGTGAATTAGGTGGACCAGATGCTTTGGCACAGGGTTGACACAAAGCATTTGGAATAGAAGATCTCCTCCCTTCGAGTAGGCATCTGATCCTTTGTGCCAGAGCATCTAATTCACACATTTAAGAGAAATAAAGAGAAATGTGTGAACCAGATGTTCTGGCATACGGTTGACACAAAAGCATCTAGAACAAATGATCTCCTCCCTTAGAGTAGGCACCTGATCCTCTGTGTCAATCCTATGCCAGTGCATCTAGTCCGAAATATGTGGACCAAATGCTCTGGCACAAGGTTGGCACAAAACATCTAGAACATAATATATTTCCCTTTAGAGTAGGCACCTGATCCACTATACCAGATGCTCTATGCCAACCCTGTGTCAGAGCATCTGATCCACACATTTCTCTCTAAATGTATGGACCAGATACTCAGGCACAGGGTTGATACAGAACATTTGGAACAGAAGATTTTCCTCTTTAGAGTAGGCACCTGATCCTCTATCTAGATGCTCTATGCTAATCCTATGTTAAAGCATTAGGTCCATACATTTAAGAGAGAAAGAGAAATGTGCGGACCAAATGTTCTGACATAACATTGGTACAAAGCACCTAGAACAGAAGATCTCCCCTTTAAAGTAGGCACCTGATTCTCTGTACTAATGCTTTGTGGCAACCCTGTGCCAGAGTATTTGATCCACACATTTCTCTAGCATGTGTGGACTAGATACTCTAACATAGGGTTAGCACAGAGCATCCAAAACAGAAGATCTCCCTTTTAAAGTAAGCACCTGATCCTCTATGCCAGATATTATGTGCTAACTCTGCATCTGGTTCACACATTTAAAAGAGATAGAGAGAAATGTGTGGACCAGATGCTCTAGCAAAGGGTTGTAACAGAGCATCTGAAACAGAAAATCTCCTCCTCAGAGTAAGCACCTGATCCTCTATGCTAGATGCTCTGTACATATATGCTCTAGCACAGGATTGATACAGAGCATCTGAAATAGAAGATCTTCCCCCTTAGAGTAGACCATGATCCTCTGTGTCAATCCTGTGCCAGAGCACTCTAAAGGGGGTGATCTTCTATTTTAGATACTCTGTGCCAATTCTATGCCAGAGCATTTGGTCCATACATTTAGATAGATGCTTTGTGCTAACCCTGTGCTAGAGCATTTGGTCCACACAATTAGATGCTTTGACACAGGGTTGGCAAATACCATCTAAAATAGAAAATCTCCCCTTTTATAGTAGGCACCTAATCCTCTATACCAGATGCTTTATGCCAACTCTGTGCCATAATATCTAGTCCACACACTTAAGTGAGATAGAGAGAAATGTGTGGACTCGATGCTCTGGCACAGAGTATTTGGTACAAAAGATCTTCCCTTTTAGAGTAGGCGCCTAATCCTCTGTGTCAAATGCTCTGTGTCAACCCTGTACCAAAGCATCTAATCCACACAATTAAGAGAGAGAGAGAGAGAAATGTGTGGACCAGATGCTTTGGCACAAGGTTGACACAAAGCATCTAGAATAGAAGATGTCCTCCCTTAGAGTAGGCATTTGATCCTTTATGCCAGAGCATCTGATTCACACATTTAAGAGAGATAAAGAGAAATTTGTGAACCAGATGCTCTAGCACAGGGTTGACAAAAAAGCATCTGGAATAAAAGATCTCCCCTTAGAATAGGCACCTGATCTTCTGTGCTAACCCTGTGTCAGTGCATCTAGTTCACATATTTAAGAGAGATAGAGAGAAATGTATGGACTAGATGCTTTGGCATAGGGATGACATAAAACATCTGGAACAGAATATCTCCCCCTTTAGAGTAGGCACTTGATCCTCAGTGCCAGATGCTCTGTGCCAATCCTATGTCAGAGCATCAGGTCCACACATTTCTTTCTAAATGTATGGACCAGATGCTTTGGCACAGGGTTGGCACAGAACATTTGGAACAGAAGATCTCCCCTTTTAAAGTAGGCACTTGATCTTCTATGCTAGATGCTCTGTGCCAACCTTGTATCAAAGAATTTGGTCCATAAATCTAAGAGAGATAGAGAGAAATGTGTGGACCAGATATTCTGACATAAGGTTGGTACAGAGCATCTGGAATAGAAGATCTCCCCTTTAGAGCAGACACCTGATTCTCTGTGCTACATCTAGAATAGAAGGTCTCTCCTTTAGCCTTTGTTTGGATGGAGGGAAACCAAGAGAAGAGAAAGGAAAAGAAATTGTATTTCTCTTCCTTTCCATTGTT
>JAOTIZ010000001.1:10511265-10526207 GCA_027123425.1 Erythroxylum panamense
CTGATCCTCTATGTCAATCCTTTGCCAGAGCACTGTAAAGGGGGAGATCTTCTATTCTAGATGCTATGTGCCAATCCTGTGCCAAAGCATCAGGTCTATACATTTAAAGAGATGCTCTGTGTCAACCCTGTGTCAGAGCATCTGGTCCACACATTTTTCTCTAAATGTATGGACCAGATGCTCTGACACAGGATTGGCATAGAACATTTGAAATAGAATATCTCCCCTTTTAGAGTAGGCATCTGATCCTCTATGCCAGATGCTTTGTGCTAACCTTGTGTCAAAGCATCTGGTCCATACATTTAAGAGAGATAGACATTCTGACATAAGATTGGTACAGAGCATCTGGAACAAAAGATTTCCCCTTTAGAGCAGACACCTGATTATCTGGTCTACACATTTTAGAAATGTGTGGACCAAATACTCTGGCACAAGGTTAGCATAGAACATCTGAAACAGAAGATTTCTCCTCTAGAGTAAACACTTAATCCTCTGTGCCAACCTTGTATCAAAGCATCTGGTCCACACATTTAAGAGAGACAGAGAGAAATGTGTGGACCACATTCTCTAGTACAGGGTTGACAGAGAGCATCTGAAACAAAAAATCTTCCATTTAGAGTAGGCACTTGATACTCTATGCCACAAGCTTTGTGCATATATGCTCTGGCATAGGGTTGACACAGAGCATCTAAAACAAAAGATGTCCCCCCTTAGAGTAGACACTTGATCCTCTGTGTCAATCCTGTGCTAGAGTACTCTAAAGGGAGAGATCTTCTGTTCTAGATGCTCCGTGTCAATCCTGTGCTAGAGTATCTAGTTCATACATTTAGATAAATGCTCTATACCAACCATGTGCTAGAGCATCTGGTCCACACATTGAGATAGAAATGTGTGGACTAGATGCTTTGACACAGGGTTGACACAGAGCATCTTGAACAGAAGGTCTCCTCCTTTATAGTAGGCTCCTAATCCTCTATGTCAAATGCTCTGTGCCAACCCTATGCCAGAGTATCTGGTCCACATATTTAAGAGAGATAGAAAGAAATATGTGGACTAGATGCTTTGACACAAAGTATCTGGAACAAAAGATCTTCCCCTTAGAGTAGGTGCCTAATCCTCTATGCCAGATACTCTGTGTCAACCCTGCGTCAGATCATCTGGTCCACACATTTAAGAGAGATAGAGAGAAATGTGGACTAGATGCTATAGTACAGGTTGATACAGAACATTTGGAATAGAAGATCTCCCCCTTAGAGTAGGCATTTGATCATCTATGCCAAAGCATCTGATTCACATATTTAAGATAGATAGAGACAAATGTGTGAACTAGATACTTTAGCATAGAGTTGACACAAAAGCGTCTGGAACAAAAAGATCTTCACCTTTAGAGTAGGCACCTATTCCTTTGTGTCAATCCTGCGCTAGAGCATCTGGTCCACACATTTATCTACCCCTTTAGAGTAGGCACCTGATCCTCTGTGCCAACCTGTGTCAAAGCATCTGGTCCACATATTTGTCTCTAATTGCATGGACCAGATGCTCTAGCACAGGGTTGGCACAGAACATTTGGAATAAAAGATCTCCCCTTTCATAGTAGCCACCTGATCCTCTATGTTAGATGCTCTGTGCTAACCTTATGTCAAAGCATCTAGTCCATACATTTAAGACAGATAGAGAGAAATGTGTTAACCAGATGTTTAGACTTAAGGTTGGTACAGAGCATCTGGAACAGAAGATCTCCCCTTTAGAGTTGGCACCTAATTCTCTGTGCTAAATGCTCTTTGCCAACCCTATGCTAGAGTATCTAGTCCACACATTTTAGAATATTTGGTCCACATATTTCTCTAAAATGTGTGGACCAGATACTCTAGCATAGGGTTAGTATAGAGCATCTAGAAAGAAGATCTTCCCTTTAGAATAGGCACATGATCCTCTATGCCAGATGCTTTGTGACAATCCTGTATCAGAGCATGTGGTCAACACATTTAAGAGAGACAGAGAGAAATGTGAGAACCAGATGCTCTGGCATATATGGTTGGCATAGAGCATCTGAAACAGAAGATCTCCCCTTTAAATTAGACACTTTGATCCTCTGTGTTAGATGCTCTTTGCATATATGTTCTAGTACAAGGTTGACATAGAGCATCTAAAACAGAAAATCCACCCCCTTAGAGTAGACACCCGATCCTCTATTCTAACCATGTACCAGAGCACTTAAAGGGGGGATTTTATGTTACAGATGCTCTGTGCTAATCCTGTGTTAGAGCATCTGGTCCACACATTTAGGGAGATGCTCTGTACCAACCCTGTTATAGCTGCTTTATACCAACCTTGTGTTAGAGCTTCTGGTCTACACATTTAGAGAGCATCTGGAATAGAAGATCTCCCTTTTAGAGTAAACACCTGATCCTTTGCGCAACCATGTGTCAGAGCATCTAGTCCATGCATTTAAGAGAGATAGAGAGAAATGTGTGGACTAGATGCTCTACGCACAGAAGATCTCCCCCTTAAATTTAAGAGAGATAAAGAGAAATGTGCAGACCATATGCTCTGGCATAGGGTTGACACATAGCATCTAGAATAGAAGATCTCCCCCTTTAGAGTAGGCGTCTAACCCTCTGTGCTAACCTTATACCAGAGCATCTGGTTCACTTAACACAGAGCATCTGAAACAGAAGATCTCCCCCCTTAAAGTAGGCACCTAATCCTCTGTGTCAATCTTACGCTAGAATATCTGGTACATACATTTAAGAGAGATAGAGAGAAATGTGTACCGGATTAGTTCTTTTGGGTTTTTCTCTTGTCACACTACATATAGTGCCCCATGCTCTCCCATTCACAACTCTGTTTCTTTGTTGAATCTCAATCTCAAGTTCAACTCTCTCAAGTCTCAAAATTCATTCAACTCTCTCAAATCCCAAAAGTCAATCTCAACCCTCACTTTACTACACTCTGTGTCTTTTAGTCAGTCGTCATCGCCACTTTTCTTAAGATCAATTAGCTCTACGCCTCCTTGTCATTGTTGCCTCTTACTAGCTCTCTACACCTCCTCTTGATCTCAATATACTCTTGCCTCCTCTGCTCTACGCCTTTTATCTGTGTTTCTTCTCCGACTTAGCATTGTTTGGATAAAGTGTTAGAAGTTTAAAGTTGAAAGCTAAAAGTTGAAACAACATTTACAAAGAGTTATTCCTATGTAAATTAGTTAAGCTCTAGGCTATTGACATTATGAACTAATTCATTTTGTTTGTACTTTATAATGTCTTTGTCCCGAATATAATGATCGCTTTTTTAGAGGAATATAATGATCTCTTGTTTTAGAGGTCATTGTACTTTATTTATTGTTGATTATATTTACAAGAGTTAAGAAACATTCAACAAAAAATGATTTTTTAATCATCCTGATATACTTTTCTCGCACCAAATAATGGGCAAACTTGGTTAAATTCGTTTATATCTAAATAATGTTAATTCTACATGATATTATGTAATTTCAAAAGATATGTAACCTTAGTTTAATTCAAAATTTAGGAGAAATGATCAGAACTATTTGATAATAATAACAATGCACTTCATTACTTGATTGAGTAGTTGTGGGTTTGATGTTTGGTTGGCTCAAAATCTCATATCCTTGAAGATTCACTAAAAAAATGAGAAGGCGGAACAATAGTTAGTTTTTCATTTGATTAATAGTTGTTACTTGTGATCAAAATTTTGAAAAAGAATTATATCATAAGCTATATAAAGAAGTTTATTCTTGTTATGAAGTTGTAAATGAAGTTGGATATAAAAATCTTGTACAATTCATCACTAACTATAATGTTGCTGATAAAGTAGCTAGAAAGAGATTGCAAAGAAGGTTTACTTCTTTATATTGAACTCTTTGTGCTTACATTATATTGACTTATAGGAGATAATATGCACTTCCTCGTTATTGATAAAACTGTGTAGAAGGTAAGAAAAAATAACTAAATTCATTTATAATTGTGCAATAATTCTAAATTTGATGAAAAGATATCATAAATAGTAAGAATTTGTATTATACCTTTGTTAAAAGATTTGAAACTAATTTCTTATCAAGTGCCTTGTTCAAATGAAGGAGGAGTTGAGATAAATGTTTACAAATAATAAGTAAATTACATCTCAACGTGCTATGTCTAATGCTGGAATGAACATTTATAAGATTCTTGATGATCCTAAATTTTGTTCCTAGTGTTAGTTTGTGAGTTTTTGATAAGAGTAATTTATTTAGATGATAATAATGAGAAGTCAACAATGAGTTACTATTATGATGCTATAAAGAGTGTAAAGAAAACAATCAAGGCTAATATGAAAAGTAGACTTTCCTTGTATATACCTTATCTTATACTTATTAATGAGAGATGAGAAAAATAACTTTATTCTTCATTATTTACTATTCAGGCATTCTTAAATCCAACTATTTATTTTAGACTAGGTTTCACAAAAAATGCTAAAGATAATAGATGAATGCTTTTAACCATCACAATAATTATTCCATATGATATAATGTAAGATCTTCTTAGCTCACAAATAGAGGCATATAAGAATATGTGTGGTGATTTCATAATATTTATTGCAAACCAAAGAGATAACCTTAATCTAGATATAGATTTCTTTACTTATGTTACTCGTTTAAAAATGATTATCGCTTTATTTTATTTATGAGATTATTTTAATTGTCTTACAGTTACATAGTGAGAACAATTTGGAATTAGTATTTAAGAATTACAAAAGTTTACAATTTGAATTCTTAGCCAACATGTGAGTACAATGGTTATAAAAGAAATTGAAACATATTTGAGTTTATTTATTCCAAAAAAGAAATAAATTAGAATATAAGAAATTGAAAGATTTAATATTTGTTCAAAACAACCTAAAGCTTGAAGAAAGTTATGTTATTGTCATAATTAAGTTTAATATAATTCGTTTTGTTTTATAGTCTTAATAGAACATACTATTCTTTTGATCTAATTTATCTTGATCATAAATTTTATAAATGAGAACAATATGAAAGACTAATGATGAATAAGAAAATATTAACATATCATTTGATGTATTAAACTTGAATGATGGTAATGGTAAAACTATCCTTAATAATAAGAACTTTGTACTAATAAAAATTAAGGCCAATATAATTTAAGCAGATATAGGTTTTTCAACTTTGCTTTTTTTTATTTTTATTTTCACTTATATTTAATATATATTTTATATTTTATATATGTAATATAAATATAAAATTTATAAATATTTTTGTTTTAATTTTAATTTCCTCTTTCCAGTGCTTCTAGACACGAAATTAAATTTTTTATATTATTCGAAACAATATCTAATATTAATTCGAAACCATACTGATACCAGGTCCAATCTCGTATTTACAACACTGCTTCGTGGAGTCAAACTACAATGGAGGGGATGCTTATATCTCACAGCACTGCGGACCTTTTTTACCCGTTCGTCAAGAAAAGTCTCGTGCAAGCAAGAAGTCTCCTCTGCACACTATGAAGTGGAATGTAACAGAACTGTCGTCCACGAGATACAAAAGACTTGCCACTTCCACTACCTTTCCTGTTTATGCTTCCTCATTTTGGACCTAGCATATCTGCAGAGAATAGAGAGATGGATATTAGCTATGCTGTTATAGTCAAAATGGAAGGTGACCATGTTGAAGGTACAATGAGAGTTGAGAACTAAATACTCTATGTGCATGCCACCCCTGTCGGATGATGGTAAAAATGTCCCCTGAAGCATGTCCCGAACATTAGTAGCTTGTTGAGTTTCCTGTTATAAAGGAGCAAACAATGCAAGCGGGTTAACCGTGTAACAATCATTAGGTATTCGTAGCAATGAGTTCTTCGCTACTGATCTTCAGGTCAAGAAGATTTGAAGTATCCACCAACAAGCAAAGCTACAAATGATACAGACTAGCTGAAGCAAGTTGAATAAGGACAGGGAGAAATATACATGAAATAATGAGTTATTGATCACATAGCGTCTAAAGGTTTTCTTATGGAACCAAATGGTTTCAGCGGTCCTATGAACTTTGTTAAAGTATTGGAAGCAAATAGGCTGCTAAACTAAGATACGAAATCAAATTTTACGTTTCCTGGAGTCAAACCTCAAAATCAGCAAAGGCAACTGGCATTCCACCTTTAGCTCGCAACTTGAGTACATTGAATCCTGGATATCTGCAACCAAAATAATTAAAATCATCAATTACCTACTTGGTCACAGACCAGATAGCAATGCTTCACAGAACAGAAAAATAAACGTCCAATCTTGATTACAAAAATGATTAATAAATCTAGTAAGGGCACCAAAGCTTAGAAACTTACTGTGATAGAACTTGCTTTAGCTCATCTTCTGTGCAGTTTGGACCTAAATTTGCAATAAATAAAGTAGAGCAAGCCTGAACACCTCCTTCCATAGGCTTTTCCGAATGCTCCTGCAGCAAACCATTAAATAGAAGAATAAGAAAACATTACATAGAACCACATGAAAGCCCCACAGAAACAAGGCTAACAAATTTGAAGATGGTTATAATCCTATATTCCAACATTTCTGCATTTTCCTCCACAACCCCCTCATCCCAGCCTAAACATCAAATTATGTGCTTTCCACTCACATTTACAGTTAACATAGAATTGTCAGGATCACCTGTGGTCTCACTGAAAATAGAAGATAGAAAGAACAATCAGATACGATAGAACAATGCAAGGATTTCAAGTAATATATTCAGATCTCCATGCAAGAAATAACCAAAGTTTACACATTTTACATTCACTTTACAATGATTCAACCTCTTTATGATGACAGAATTATCCTGGCTGCAATCACCATTATCTGTCTCAGGTTCTTCAGCATCAGAGTCAAAGTCACTCTCTCCTGCATGTTAAAAATGGTTCAGTATTTCATCAAATCATGGAATAAGATCGGAGAAGTGATCCTGTTAATTCCATCGATGAAATCATGAAGAGGAGTAGAAAATTGGAGCAACGAGTAAACAGTAGAAATCCTGTTAATTCTTGCTATTCTTTGTTCCTGCCCCCAACTCCTCTCCAGTTAATTCCCAAGTTTGTCTTTTTTTTTTTTGGGTTCAACATTAGAGCTTGTACATAGATAATTTATTGGTACATCAGAATAACTACATTGTTAAAAGATTAATTACCATCATCAATTGATCCTTTTTGTTCATTAGATCCTCGATTAGGTCGTTTGTCAATAACAACATAGGCTCCAGTACCTGCACAAGAGAGAGTATTAACAGCAGAATCTCACAATTACACCACAATTCAAGCATCTTAACCAGCATAACATCAGAAAATGCACCTGCTTTACGCTTTCTTGAGTTCGATCTCGCAAGTTCTATATGCAAAATAGATCCAGTTTGAGGATCAAACTTTACTCCCTATACATGATCAATAAAATGAGAATGCCAATATGAAGCTAAATTACCCCAAAAAGCTTCAAAATACTTTGGTCTAACAGAAATTCCAACAGAAACGTTGAATTCTCACATTCAGAGAATTCATTGCAGCAATTGCTGAATGGTGATTCGAAAAAGTAGCAAATGCAACCACCTGAGGCAAGAAAACCGAATCACAGCTTACAAACGATGGCTAAGAAAATGTTTTTAGGTTCAAAACCAACCGGAATCTAACATAATCAATCATATAAGAATAAACCCTTGAAGATAAATGTTACAGAAGAGTTCGAACAAAAAACAATCCAAAGATGACTCACTGAAAGAGTTCAAACACACGAACAAACATTAATTAAAGACTAATGCTTTCTCTTTAAAGAACTCGTTACTGAGTGAACCTGGTTGCCACGACCCGTATACTTGAGCTGACAGGATACGAAACCGGCCCTCCGGCGAAAAAGGTTGTGAATTTCCCGCGCCTTCACGTCGTCCGGCAGCCCTGACACGAACAGCGTGTTTATCGAGTTCGATTCTGCCGATAGTTGAACTGGCGGTGGCGGCATAAACGGTTGTTGTATCTGGGTTAGTTGGTAATATGGGTCGTATTGTTGATTAAGATGTGCCATAACGGTAACGGCAACAGTGACGACGGCGGTGTGGTAGTGAAGAGAGAGGAGGCCGAGTATGCTGGTTTGGTGCTCTGTATAGAAAATAAAATATGTATTTCAAGTTTGGTCCTCCGCGAAGAAAAAAATGTCATTCCAAGCCCCAGCATGCAAATGGTTTTAATTTCTTATTTATATGTTAAAAAGCAAAGAAAACATGACTCATGTGACTGCTTTGGTGCTCTGTATAGAAAATAAAATATGTATTTCAAGTTTGGTCCTCGGCAAAGAAAGCATTGTCATTCCAAGCCCCAGCATGCAAATGGTTTTAATTTCTTATTTATATGTTAAAAAGCAGAGAAAACATGACTCATGTTACTGCTTTGGTGCTCTGTATAGAAAATAAAACATGTATTTCAAGTTTGGTCTTCAGCGAAGAAAACATTATCATTCCAAGCCCCAGCATGCAAATGGTTTTAATTTCTTTATTTATATGTTAAAAAGCAAAGAAAATATGACTCATGATTTTTGTCAATTGGATGACTCGTGTAGGAATTTGTGTTCGAGAAAGTTTTAGGGAAGGAGTGTCAATTTACTCAACTTTATATGTTGATTCAAATTGTAACATCAAATAATCAAGTGTAATTAGAAACTTTCATGTCAAATATGATCGGAAAATTATGTCCTTACGTCTTTAAAAAGAAAATTAAGATGAATTAAATTATTTTCAAATAATAGACTATCAATTGGATTACATTTGGATAGCAATTATCATAATTAGCTTTAGTTTTTTTTTTTTGCTAATCTTACCATCAATTAGATTTATATTCAACAATGGAGAGTGGAAGATTTGAGGAGACTATCTGAGCTCGACTTGAAGGTGTAATTTAAAGACACAAAATGTAGGCATATATATATGCATTAGATAAAGGAGGAATTGAAGAAATTGAATAAGCTTTACTGTTCAGTTTTTTTAAAAGTTGCATTGGAAGCTAGGAAGGAGTTATTAAGGATGTAAGGCCTGCTTTATTCTAGTTAGAGGGGATTAAGGAATCAAGGCACTAGAAACCAAGGCTTTGAAGTCTTACAATCAAGCATCCAAATCAATTATTCACTCCTAAAATGGGGATCAAGAGTTTTGTGGCCCAAAGAGGGGAGAAGATGGTCCAATTTTTATTTTAAGGGAGTCTTGGCTCAGAAAAATTCAACTTTTGGATATATCCTATGCTTATATGGAGACAACTTATATGGATGCAACTTCATCTTCCCTAATCCTCTTGCAGGATGTTGTAAAGGAGCAAATCACTCCTTAGAAAATGGAGTTTCCAAGATCTCCTTTTGCTAATTAGGATGTAGAGGAGGCACTTTTTGAGTCGTATCTTAATAAAGTGCCAAGCCCAGATATATTGAATGCATATTTCTTTCAAAAATTTTGGCTTGTACTTAAATACTTAGTGACTGAGGTTATTCTAGAGTTCTTTAATCATAGAAAGCTTTTAAAAGAGCTCAACAAGACCATCATTTGTCTAATACTTAAGGTACCTTCTCCTAACTCCTTGAAAGATTTTAGGCTTATTTCCTATTATAACATCTTTTACAAAATCATTTCCAAACTCCTCTTTAATAGTCTCAAAGTTGTTCTTTCAAAATATCTTTCATAAAGCTTTTATAAGGGGGAGGCAAACTGGGAAAATATACTTTTAGCCTAAGAATTATTTAATAATTCCAATAGGAAGAGTCATAAGAGAGATTGTGCCTTGAAAATAATTTTTTGTAAAGCTTTTGATACTATAAAGTGGAGTTTTATTTTAAGCACACTTAGAGCCTTTGACTTTCCAACTATTTGTGTGAGTTGGATTCATCAATGTATATTAATAGTTTCCTATTATGTGCTTATCAATGGTGAACTAATCAAGGTCATCAAGAGTGCACAAGGAGTGAGAAAGGGGAACCCTTTTTCCCTATACTTATTCATTATAAATGAAGGTTTTGAACAAAATCATCAAATTTGTTATTTCATAAGAAAAGAATTTCAAATACCTCTCTAAATGCAAGAAATTGGGTATTATGAATGTAAATTTTGTTGATGATCTAATACTTTTTTTTTTATAAAAGGCTGAATCTTGTTCTATTAAAGCTTTAATAATAGCCCTTAATATTATTCAAAGATATCTTAGAGCTGTTATATCAACATGAATAAGAGCATTTTAGTTCTATCTACTAGTGAAAACCTCTAGTTATCTATTTAGGAAACCTTATCACTTATAAAAGGTTAACTCGAGCTAATTTTCAGCTTATGATTGAAAAGTTGCAAAAGAAGATTAGAAATTGGTGTAACTTTTCTCTATCCTTTGCAGTTAAAACTGAGCTATTGATTTTATGTCTAAAATTAGTTACATTTATGGAAATCAACTATTTGATGCGAACACTATTTTTATAAATGGAAAGAATATGCATGATGACAAGTCATTGCCTATTTAAATATATAACATCTAAATCTAGATATGAAAATTTACATGCTCATACATCATCCTTTAGATTCCACATAAAGGAAAATTTTATATATTTATGTATGGTTTTGATGTAGACTAAATATATGGTAGGCTTGTTAGGTTGGTCTCAAGACTATAGGCCTATAAAAGATGCTACTCAAAGGTAAAGGTGATCCTAATAAAGATACTCTAACACTTAATTTAGTGAATGAAAAGGGATCTTAAAAATGCATAGGAATCTGTAATTGGGCTTAATGATAGTGGTTATGTGAACTAGCCTTAGGATGTCTCTCTTTTATAGCAACCTTTGAGGAGTGTAGATGGATTCTAAACATCTTTAGTAGAGATGGATCTAACTCCTACTAGTAGCTTAGTTGGTTTTTTATTAAGACTTTACTTATGTAGATGAATCCTATCTTGAACGAAGTTATCATTTTCAAACTATTGGACCTTTTACATAAATCTAAATCCCATGTACCCGAAGAAGGATGATAAGTCATGATAAATAAATTAGGCTTGACTAATACACTCATTAAGAGTGTATTAGGTTTACATTCTAAACTTAGAGGATTGTATTAGGTTTACATTCTAAATTTATAGAATTGTATTAGGTTTACATTCTAAACTTAGAGGCCCTAATATTCAAGACAAAAATAAGCCTAATTTTTTATGAAAAGCCACACTAGAAATGCATACAACATTTCCTTTGTTCATATAGGTATTTCACTATCTTTATTATTGAAGTAGCACAAAACAAGCTCATATTCATTATGAGTCTTACTATAAGGAAAATGTATGATGTAAGCTCTCGTTCATCTTAAGCTATATTTTATCGAAGAAGCATGCCATTTTCCAATTCATATAATAGGCATCATAGTCATATAAGGAGAGCATTATGCGCTCTCCCTTATATCTAAAAATGAGCTCTTATTCATCATTACATCTAAAGAAGACCCAAAATACATAGTTTCTATATTCATACAGGTCTTACTCATTTGATCCATACAACAAATCTTTTCATTTGAAATTCTATCTTTGTGATAATTATGAACATATCAATAGAGATAGATTTTTGAAACAATTCTTATTATATAAACACAAAAGGAATTAAGTCAAAAAAAGGTTTAAGTGCTATACCTTAATGACCTAAGTTTGTATAAGTACCTAAAATATGTTAGTTTTTTTTACTTGTAGGTCAATATCAAATGGTATCAAATAAGTACTAATAATTGGTATTTTCTTCAAATGTATCAAATCTGAAATAGCCATGGTATCTCTAAATTTAATTTTAAAGAAAAATGATCATAAAAAACTTACATGAGCCAAAGAAAGGAAATTAGTATAAGAAAAGGTCAATTGTTGAACCAAATGAGGAAGAAAAAGGAGGAAAATATAGGTAGTACATAAAATGAGTTAATAATTTCCTTTCATATTGATAATGTTTGTGTTGAACCCCATTTCCGGAGCCCAATAATCCGGAGCCAAAACAAAGCCCATCATCCCATAAGGGTGGCGTGCCCACAATAGTCAAACATCAAACATCACAATTTTGATAATCACAAGCAAAACCCAATCATATTTCATTAATGAATCCAAGCAAAGTTTATACAAGTTTATTTCGAAATACTAAATACAAAATACAAAATACAATTGAATGCTTATGTTTGATATGATTCTAAATACCAAAAATTTCTGAACTAACTTAATTACAAAAGTCTCTAACTATCTTAGATTTCCAATGCCTTGCAAGGATTGCTATTCATCTCTTTCTGAACCTGAGGAGGGAATAGTGGGGTGAGCTACACAGCTCAGTGGCTAATATATTTATAGCCATTAGCAATTGACCACAAATTGAAGCATATGTATATATGTATACAGATATGTTTCCGGCAGTTTAAACATTCATCAAATTTAGCTCAAAACTCATAACACATAACACTCAAAATGCTTCATACTTGACAATTTAAACTACAATGCACAAATCAATAGCTCGAGGGTTCCGTGGAACAAAACAGAGAAACCAAAGTTTACTCCGTGAATGAAATGAGTCCACTTTTCGGATCTCGTGTGCCATAAGTGGGCAGTAGGGGGAAGGCTTTATGTCAACGTGTACGTGACAACAAAACGATTCCTCTCTCGCCCAAACAGAAACACATAATCATGCTCAAAATTATTTTATCAAATGCTCATACTTTCATGCTTTTTCTTCTTTTCGTTTATACAAAATATTATAACCTTTTTCATGGTGTAACATAATCAAAATCATCATGAATTATCAAATCCCCACAACATCAATTAAAAATTTATGCATTCAACAAATACACGTACACATAGGCAAGAATTTGCCCAATCACATAAAACTATAAATACATTACCCACCTAATTTACTTGCAAAAATCCAAGTCAAGGTTGTCTTTCCCCTTGCTTTTAGGTAGGGTTCTCTTAGTTCCCTTCATTCTTCACCAAATGAAGGGATCTTTAGCTTAAAGGGAAGTTCTTCTCTTCCTCTACCTTTTTCACTTCTTGAACAGCTCCAAAATCTCTCTTGAAGACTAAGAAAAATTAAACCCTAGCTTGTTTCTCTTCTTTCTCTCTTTCTCTTCTTCTCTTCATATTTCTCTCTCTTCTTCATGACACTCTCTCTTTTCTTCTTCAATTTTCATTCTCCTCTCTTTTTAAAATGCAAGACAACACTTCTTCTTCCAATTATACCCTTAATGAGTGATAAATGTTCCATTTGCCCTTCCATTTATGCCTTATGTCTTTTTATGCTTAAGTGTCTTGTCAAAAATATCCTCGAATATTCTGATACAACACTTTCTTCTAAAAAGTGTTCCCACTTGTCTTAAGTTTCTAATTCCATCAAAATCATTCAATTTGGTTCAAAAATCTGAAAGTATTACTATAAACAATTTCAGACTATTCTTATATTGAAACAATAAACTCTACTTAAATTCCATTCAGAATTTGAAAGTCTTAGAGACTGAATTATATTTCGATTTCTTCATATGATTTGTAGCTCCATGTCTGTAGTTTATCTTGAAATAAGGATCATCTTATTCGGAGCTATACCGATGAAGATATCATTAAAACACCAAAGTATGTTCAGTAAAACATCCCATTCATACTCTTCCAACCGATACCCTAACTTTGATTCAATCCATCTATTTCTAATTCCCACCAAATGCTATTAAATTCTATGGAGGGATAGAAAAATGTGGTAGGAAACTATTGGCTCAAGAATCACTTCATTTGGAAGTCAGATAACCAAGTTATGGCCGAAAGAATCAAAGATGATTTTGCCCTCAATCATTTTAAACTTGTCTCGGGACAATTAGCATAACTGTCATTAGGGATATCAGATTAAGATCATCTTAGGACGTTTTGAAAGAAGACTTCAAGATTTCATGAAGATCTTGAAGAAAAATTCTATTGTCTGAAGGGTCAAAAATGGAACAGACGATAGGATTAGACAAAACCAAACGAAAAAGCAGACGAATTAAGAAAATTGCCATAACTTTCCCTACATTCTTTAGATGGTTCGAAAGAGGACTTCAAGATATACAACTTTCATGAAGACCTTGAAGATAGATTCTATCGTCTGAAGGGTCAAAAATGGAGCAGACGATAGTACACGGAAGAAGAAGTTTCGGTCAATAACAGAAGAAGCAGAAAATCAACTATAGAAGATATGACGTCATCATAGACGATATGACGTCATCACAGACGATATAACGTCATCATAGACGATACATCTTTATAGACGATATGACATCTTTACAGACGATATGATATCATCACAGATGATATGACATCATCATAGGCGATATGACATCATCACAAATGATACATCTTTACAGACGATATGATGTCATCATAGATGATACATCTTTACAGACGATATAACGTCATCACAGACGATATGATCTATACTCCTGAGCATCTCCCCTTATAAGAACCATAACTTTCAACTCTGATGTCTAAAAATTACATACTATATACCGTTGGAAAAATAAAAGAAAGATATACAACTTTCTAGAGAAACCGTTCTCTAATTCAACCTAGATCAATCCAGAATTTCCCTCGAATTCAGAACATGAATTTTACATTCATCCACCAATGTACTACACCCAGTTCTCAACTTCATGACAAATTTTAAGACTCTTAAAGATAGAATTTAAATTTGATGTCTTCATAAGAAATGTAGCCATATGTCTCTGGTTTAACACAAATCAATAATTATCTTGTTTAGATAACTAGAAAAAAAGTTGTGGCTAAATGTTGGACCCCGTTTTTTAAGTGAAAATCAGAAATATTCAAAAGTGGTTGAGTTAATTGAAATTAAGTTGAAAATCAAGAAATAAAGAGAGAAAGTGTGAAAATATGAAGAATTGTGAAAAGTTT
>JAOTIZ010000001.1:10537025-10554013 GCA_027123425.1 Erythroxylum panamense
TCGGATTCATCTCAGAAGGGAGACGATTCATGGATCTCAACGGCAACGCACCGTTCAGCCAAAATCCGGCAGAACCATATCCCATCTATGTTTTATAAACACACAAAATCCAATAAGTAGATAAGGATGACTAATGGAAATGCGGTGTTAGTTAAAACTGTGATACATAACAGTACCTCAGTTACATATACCAGATCAACCGTAAAAGGACAAGAAACGAAGAAATATGAAAAATACCTAATTTCGATCTCCATAACTTCAAGCGAGCTTTCCGAAGTCGAAACGAGTGCGAATCTACTGTCACTTTCACAGGAACTATTTTTCGGGACGCGGGTACGGTTTTCTACAATTTTTTCAAAATGTAAACTCTCTTAACGGGTCAAAGAATTCTTATGCTTACCATTAATATGAGCAATTGCAGGAAATCTTAATCTTTATATATAACTTCTATATCGGGCTTCTCCATTATAGGCCTGATATGAGTCCGGTCTACATTGATTGGAATCCATTTTTCACACAGACTTTGACCCATTGATTTAGATCATTTATTGAGTCACTTTATTATCTTTGTCTGAATCAAATTATATAACTTAACCAATAAGTTATTTAAAAACTGATAAATGTAATGAATAATTGCCCAACTTTATGAGAAAGTACAAAATTGTTCAACATTCTCCCTCTTGGACAAGCATTAATTGCAATTTTGACTCTAGTTTAAAAACTCGATTAAGCCACGCTACTGAATTAATCGACAAAGTTTAAAAACAAAACATTTGATCCAAAGATAATGAAAGTCCATCATTCTGTCCTGTAAGGCTTTCAATATCGAAAAGTATCAAACACATGTGTTATGTGCAACACAAATCCAAGACAATCACGTATACCTAATACCTCACTAACATAAATGAAAAAATGGAGTGTGGCAAACTAAGATGATACCTTTATGATCTAAATTATATCATCTTCATTTGTAGGTCTCGATTTTTTCAACTTTATGCTAAACCATATATGCTAAACTGCATTAGAAAAATCATATTTTCTCTCACCGAATGCTAAACAGCATTACAGAAAATTAATTTCCTCTCACCAAATGCTAAACTGCATTAGAGAAAACCTTAATTTATGTTCTCCAACTGAATGCTAAACTACATTAGAGAACTTTTATGGGATTAAAAAAACTTATATCCTCCTATATCATGTCAAACTTAACGGATATCCATATAAAATTGTATGCATTTAAATGACATAAATGCAAGACCAATTTATATATATGCCCAATGACCTTTAAATAATTAAGATCGACAAAAATCTTAAGAATTTTATATGTATTATGACAATGTATGATAACACGTATTATTGAGGATAAACGATGATCGTCTTTATTGATGAATCATCACACCGTCATAATACATCAAATATATAAATGTACATGGAGCAAGTATAAGGATCCCCTAAAAAATAGTGTCTAATGACGTCAAAACGCCCATACTATATACTTGTATCACAAACATAAGTGGATGAAGTCCTTTAGTTAAATGATTGACTATCATTTCCTCAGTCCTTAAATGCTCCAAACCTTCTCGTATCAACACCTTTATGACCAAATAATTGACCTTTAAATTATAAGACCCTGTGATATTCTTTATTGTTATTAAACAACATAACAAGAAGATTACCACAGTGCAACCAAATGGGTCTAGCCATTGAATCAACCACAGACAACTCAGAAATTAAATTTCTGAGCTAAACCATCTGTGAAGCATCCTTATAGTATGCACTCTGCATGTATAGTCAAGAAAGTTGCCATTGTCTAATTGACACACTTCCACGATATTGTACCATCTACAAACTTAAAACTGTAACCTTAAGTGGACTTTCAATCATCCTGACACATGGCTAAAATCTGAATCTGAATTCCCTACGAGGTTTAGTATGTTGACTATGCTATATGTCAACATACAATCCTTAGTTCTTTTATGTATCTCGACACTCGCTAGACTGCATTCCAATGGTTTACATCTAGATTAACCAGATATTGACCAAACAGTTAAATAGTCAATGCAATGTCCCACCTAGTACATAGCTAAGCATACATTAGGCTATCAACCGTACTAGTATACAGAACATTCCTCATAACCTCTTTCTTTACTTTATTCTTTGAATACTATGCCAAAGATTTATCTCTCACTATGAGGGATAGGTGCTACGACATGTTTACTGTTAACCATATTAAACCTTTGTAACACATACTCAACATATGCATTCTATAAGAGGCTTGATGAGTGTTGAGATATGCCAAGGTCCTTCATGTCATAGTTCTTGACCAAAAGTTACTTAACCTTACATAACATAGTTGGTCAAGTAATTTGATGTGAGTGATGTATCATCCACATGTAGTAATATGAAGATAAATTTTCTACCCCTAACCTCATAATACAAGCATCTTTTAACTTTATTTTTCATGAAGCCGAAAGATGTCATAACCTCATCAACTGTAAGGTATCACTTTCAGAAGGTTTGATGTAAGCCATAAATTGATTTGCATAATACGCAAACCATGACAGTTCCATTTGGATCCTAAAATCCCTCAAATTGTACCATATAGACCTCTTCATAAAGGTCTTTACTCAGGAAAGCAGTTTTGATAGCCATTTGATGTAACTCTATATCATCATGAGCTACAATTATCTTAATCACTTAAAATGTATCATACGAGGATATTAGAGAAAAGATAACATTAAAGTTAACCTTTCTCCCTTAGTGAACTATCAGGAAACTGAGCCAACCTATAAACCACTTAACTCTATCCTGAAATCCTTTAGGTCTAATCTTGATTTACAACTGACGAGTTTGCAGTTCCACTGTAAATCAACTGGCTCCCAAACCTTACTATGCATCATGAATTGCATCTCGTCATTTATTGCATCCCACCACACATTCACATTGGGTTCAGAAATAACTTTTGTAAAAGTAACTAGATTCGAAACATGTCTAATATCATAATCCTGTACGCTAGATGGATTGTGTAATCAGATGGGATAGCAGTTCATCTCACTCTAGTGGATTTACTTAACTGCATTAGATCTTGTATCTCCAGGAACCTCTGTATGTGCATGTATGGATTCATTTTCTTGTACAGGCATGGTATAAATACCTCCACTAGATCTAATTGCATGAGTAGCTGGAGCATAATAACTGTAGTATCCACCCTGCTATCATCCGAAGGGTTAAAAGGCCCACCATCGTCATATACATCGTATTCTAGAAACTTAGTTGTTTGTAATTCTACTATTCTAGTCCCACCTTCTATATAGTAAAATTTGTAGCTTTAAAATGGTTGAGATATCTTACTAGAAATGAGCGGAATGAGCATGCAATCTTTCTTTATAAGGATTATACTACCTCAGTAGGGCAGCCAGATACACAAATGTGTGCAAGGCTGAGTTTTCAAACTTCTAGATAATCAGGTAGAATGGCCTTGTTTTGCATCGACTTCTTCAAGTCCTTTAGGGTGCAGTTATGCCTATCGGCAACACACCATTTTACTCATAACTACTCAGCATAATGAATTAAGACACTATTTCAACTAATTCCAAATATATGACAAACGGACCTTTTAAAGTCCTGAAATACCATGTTCGCCATGATATTGTTCTCCACGGTAAAATCTGACTATCTTGATGAATTTTTCCAATTGGTTCTCAACTTTCAGTCTTTAAGCAAGAGCACATAACTGTAATGGGAATAATTATCAACAAATGTCAAAATACATTTCGAATTGCATAATGCAACTGTATAAGGTCTACCGATATCTTTATGTATCATAATCAATAAGTCAAAAGCATGAGTTGACCTCAATATCCTTATTAGTCAACTTACCTCTGCTACAGTCAACAAATGTTCCCAGATTACCATAATCTAGAATTGAGAAATACTTTCCTTGATCAATTTCTCAACCCTAACTTTAGAAATATGGCTTAAACTTTTATGCCACACCATATATGACTTCTCATTCATCAGCGTTCTTCATTTCATAAATTGTTTAGCAAGATATGAAGAAGCATATATCTAATTCGGAGTAAGACACATTCTATACAAACCATATGACAAGAAAGTTGTACCATTATGTTTTGTATTAAACAACAACTATATAACAGAAGTATTAAATACAAAACATTAACCTTGTTTGTCCAAAATTGATCAAAAGATCATATATAAAATGTGTCGTGTAAAAATCAAATGAACCTTACAACAAGATTCAGTACATACATCCCCCATAGATGTTACTTCTACTTCTTTATTGCTGTGAACCATTAGTTTCTCCTTCCCTTTATATGGCTTTATCCTGGATATGAACCTCTGCATTATGGAAGCACCTTGATCAGATGCTCCACTACTTAGCCACTAAATACTTAATGAGACTATCGCAAATTAGATTTATAAATTAATAAGTCAATGGGTTACTGGATGGTCACTGTCTTTCCTTTTAGAAGTTATACTGCTAACTTCTTTATGTCTTATGGACCTTTACTAGCACTGGTTTGACCAACATCAGCATGTGAAAAAAATTTAAACTTTCTACTTTTGAACTTAGCGAACTTCATCTTTGCCTTCCCTTTAATTGCTTCGAGGGCTGTAGGAGTAGCAAACTTGAGTTTTTCCTCCTCAGCAACACAATGGGCTATCAAAGTGTTGAAGTCCCATTCTTCATCCAGCAAGTAATATATCATCACCAGATTACTAAACACTAGAGGGAGTGTATTCAGAGTCCGGTGAACAGTAAAGACATCAGGAAGAGGAATATTTAGCATCTTCAATTTATTGTAAAGATGAATCATTCTTGATATGTACTCCATTACTTCTCCTTCTCCCGTATACCTTATAGAGAATAATTCTTTCATCAAGGCACTTGTATCAACATTATGTGAGACTGTATACTTTTAGGAGACATTACCAAAAAACTCCTTTGCTATGTCTGTGTCCGAAAGTTGACTAAGTAGATGGTTATGTATGAATTTCTTAATGGTCATGAGACAAAATCTGTTAGACCGATCCCAGGCTTCATAGGCTGCTTTATGAACTCTCGAGCTCATGGATGTAGGTGGAGATGGTTTATCCGTTCGTATGGTCATATCAACCTCAGCTATCTCTATTGCATTCAATACATCCTCTATTCACTCTTTTGTATTGAAACTAGATAGGGTTTCAATGATGACATTGATTTTGTTGACCGAAATAGTGACTATAAAATAACATTGTTTCAATCAGTACAAATGTAGGATAACAGTGATACTCAAAACAATTGAATAGTATTTTTATTGAAAATTAGATCACACATATTATGAAACACTTTTAGGTTGAATACATAATATATGCAATTAGGCCTCTATATAAAAGTGATTAGAGTACAAACTATCAATTCTAATTACACTACCACCTTTGGATAAATAGATCACTTGAGCAACAACTTTCCTCCATCTAATGTTTTTATACACATTTCAAAATATTATGTAAGGCCAACATCTTTGGACAGAATAACCAAACATAAAATCAGAGACATCTTCCAACATGTAAGAAGAACAATTCAAAATACTAACTTGAAAGACCACTTTGGTGATTACATTCTTATCAGCACTCAAAAAGTCCATAAATACAAGGGTTACATCATTATGTTTTCCTCACATTCTTTATGGGCATATGATATGTGACAATATAACATCAATAAATGCACAGTCTCATTGTCACACACTCATGCTAAAGACATTCTCTAAAAACTTCATTTGAGACTTTCACCAAAAAAAATCTCAGTAGAACTACTATCGTGCATCACTAGATACTGAATCGATTACCCGAAACACGATAACCTTGTGTATCTCCCTTATGGAAAGTTTGTTGCACAAAAAATCACTCAAAATGGCTTTAAAATGTCTCAATTCTATTTCTAAGTAACTATCATGCGATCCCGAATACTGAACTTGAGATCCGAGACACGAAAACTTGAAGTATCTCCCTAATGTGATATTCGAAGCATGAAAATTCACTCGAAATCAAATTCATAATGCCTTAATTCCTTTTCCTGGAGTTAAACTTTAATTTATTACTAATGTAATAAATCCAGAAAACTGGAAAAATTCACTTATGAATTTTCCGAACCCGAAAACTGATCTAAAACATCCCGGTGCATCCTTATAGGAAATTTTAAATTTTGTGTGTGTTTTTGAAATTACTGTAGCTATTAACGTCGGCAGCACGTCAATGCACTGCAGCGCTGACGTCAGTTGCGAGTCACACGCATCATCGAGCGACATGCCTCAACAGTGAATGATTTGCCCCCACGCGGGCTTATTTGATGACCCGTGCAACGTGGCATGACATTGTCCACCCACATGTCGACTGCGTATGCGGCAAACATATTGCCCCTTGGGGGGTTACGGTCTCTGTCGTCCCTGCCTGAAAATGATGATTTTCGGTAAGTTTCGGCCCAGTTTTTCTCACCCTCGGGCTCGTTTTTACTGTATTTTTCAAGGCTAAACACATGTATACTACTTTCATGCAATAAAAAGCAAGAAAAAACCTAGAAACATAAATTAAATCTTCAAAAATCTTATGGAAAGAAAACAAAAAAATCTTCGTTTTTAACCACCCGATCACGTCACCAATCTAATACCATGTGTGATGGTAACGGTACTTTAGTTACATATCTTGGACCAAACGTAAAAGGGCAAGAAATGAAGAAATGCGAAAAATACCTGTTTTTGATTTTCATAACTTCAAACGAGCTTTTTGAAGCCGAAACAAGTGTGAACCGCCGCCTTAACAGAAACTACTCTCTAGGACGCAGGTAAGGTCTTTCTACATTTTTTCAAAGCGTAAGCTCTCTTAACGGGTCAGAAAATCCTTATGCTTACAATTGATATGAGCAGCTGTATGAGACCTTAACCTTTATATATAGCTTCCATATCGGACTTCCTCATCACAGGCCCGATATATGTTTGGTCTACACTGATTGGAATCCATTTTTCATTGATTTAGATCATTTATTGGGTCACTTTATTATCTTTTTCTGGATCAAATTACGTAACTTAATCAATAAATTATTTAAAAACTAAAAAAATGCAATGAATAGTTATCCAATTTTATTAGAAAGGACAAAATTGTCCAACAAAAACATAGGTTAAATGGATGTTGGTTTTGACATTCTAGCTCAAGATATATTTAATAACAATGCACATTATCTTGTATTTAGGATGTATTCTCAGTCTTCTTCACTAATATTTAACTCTATTGAAACCGACACAATTGAAATAACTTGGACGAATATGCACTCATAATGTCTTGGTCATAAGCTCTTTCTTGGTACAAACATGCACTACTTAGGGATGGCAACGGGGTGGGTATGTCATCCCCCGTACCCGCCCCATGAACTCGTCCCCATCCCCGTCGGGGATTTTTTGGCATCCCCATACTCGTACCCGTTGGGGGTTTGACCCCCATCGGGTACCCGTTTACTCGTCTTTTTTTTAAAGATAAGTTTATTTAATATGAATGGACTATTTGTTTTTCTTTTAAATTTTCATGTACATACATACATACATACTAAATTTAAATAAGCTTATCTTTATTTAATTGCTGGGTTTGTATGTATATATATATAATGGCAAAATTATAATTACTCTATAACGGGTAAACAGGTATGGGGGGTGATATCCCCATACCCACCCCGATACCCAACGGGTATTTTTGCTAACCCCCCATACCTGTCCCCCAGGTAAAAATTTGCTCCCCATATTCGCCCTCGTTCTGGTAATTTTATCGGGTATCTATCGAGTTCGGGTACAATTGCCATCCTTAGCACTACTATTATACTAGTAAAATGTTTCATCCTTATCAATGATAGCCAATAAGCTTGAATACAGGAGAAACGAAAATCCAAAACAAAGCATTTAATTATATTACAGCTATTCCTGAATGCTTACCTCGTTTTCCTACTTAAACAACTATATGTAGCAAGAAGCATCAGGGAAAAGCAGGGAATTGTAGTAACATAACATGGACCATTGGATGGATGACTGCCGACTGTGCATCCAACGGTTGGAATTCGTTAAAGTCGATGGGTACTTTAATATGGCAAGTTGTTTAAAGCCTGATGGTTAAATTATGGCGGTTGTGTTGGTCTAAGATAGATAATGCTGATAGGACCCTCAAAAGACAATCAAATCATGGCTTGGACCATACCACACTCAACGTGGTAGGGACGGCACGGCAATGATAAAGCAACGGCAAGGTACCACCGAGACCCGTCAGTTGGCCACGTGGCATTGATTGATTTTCGAGAAAGTTGAGCTAACCCCTCTCGCAACATTATGAAGCACGTGGCAGGGCCAATCATCTCTCGCCACGCCATTTATTTGCGGTTGTAAGACTATACTGTTTTTTTTACGAGGTATTTTAGGAGGGTCTCAATTATAAAAAAGTATTTTTAAGTCGTATACACTCAGATTAATCCCTACTCAAACCGAATAGGTCCCTTGCAAGAGACAACTCTAGCACCATTCATCTCTCGCCACGCCATTCATTTGCGGTTGTAAGACTAGACTGTTTTGATCTTGGAGTAGGAGTTTTATGTCCGCATCGTATACTTTCAGGTATGGTTTCTGTAAATGAATAGAGTTGCATGGTTTCACATTGGAGGGACGTCAGAGAAGGAATTGCCAAATCATATTTACGGAAAAAATGGTAATGATACGGAGAAAGTATTAACTCACCATCAAAGAAAACATGGAATGTTATATTATCTTGTGTGAATCTTTGATTTATAAAAGATGTAACATTAAAACTACGCGACACGTCTATCGGCATCAAATTAGCGACATTAAACCCAAGTTGTGATAGAAGTCAAACCTGTGTGGACAGTTTTTGATCCTATTAGTGAAAAGACACGACCCTTGGCTATGTCTTAGTTGTCAAAATTGTAGCTGTTTGTTAGTAAGATTGTAGCTGTTTATTAGCTGTCAAAATCGGTAAGTAAACCAACTTCCAAAGCCTATAAAAGACTCTTGTATTTGTAATGTATGTGTGAGAAAAAATAGAGAGATTGAGCAGAAGCTTATAGAGCAATAGCTATTGAAGAGTGTAATGCCAATTTATTATCAATATATCATTGTTTGATTTATAATAGCGAGTCTACTATGTTTTCAACAAGCGGTACCAACACCATCATCTACATCATATAGCAGCAATAAAGTAGCGATTAAGGAGAAGCATCTATAAAAATATGGAGTTTAAATTATATCTATGATGCCACAGAACAGGTGCAGAAAACATTTGATTATTTATTGTTTTGTTTAATAGCAGAGTGTGATCTGTTAACATATAAAGAGATTATTAAAGATGAGAAGTGAAAAAAAAATTATAAATGAAGAAATTGTTGCTATCAATAGAAACGACATATGAGATTAACTAATCTTCTAAATGTACGTAGGGCAATAGGAATTAAGTAGGTGTACAAGACAAAAACTAATAAAGAAGGAAATGTTGAAAAAAAAAGCAAGATTAGTTGCTAAAAGCTATAAGCAGAGAAAAGGAATTGACTATAAAGAAGTGCCTGCTCTTGTTATAAGAATTGATACTATTAGACTTCTTACAGCACTGACAACACAAAATAAATGGAATATTTATTATATGGACATAAAATTAGCTTTCTTAAAAGGATATCTAGAAGAAGTCTACATTGAGCAGCCTATATATATTAAAAAAGGATAGGAAGACAAAGTGTATTGTCTAAAGAAAACATTGTAAGGATTAAAGCAAGCTTCACGGGCTTGGAGCATGAGAATAGATGAACATTTATAAAAGAATGATTTTGCAAAAAGCCCACGTGAGTATGCCTTATACACGAAGAAAAATCAAAATGGTGACATCATAATCTTCACGTGAAATGATATGACTTTGTTAAGTGATTTTAAGAAAGCTGTAACTAAAGAATTCAACATGGTAGACATTGGTGAAATGCCATACTTTCTTAGAATTGAGATAAAACAAATGAGAGACAAAATATTTATGTTGTAGAAGAATTATGTGAAACAAATCTTAAACAAGTTTAGAATGAATGCCAATAGCTATGCTAATAGAAATAGGCATAAAATTGAGAATATACTCAAATAGAGAGTTGTCGGTTTAAGAGTCTAGTCGAAATTTTGAGATACTTAACTTTCACATGCCCAGATATTATGTATGCAGCTAGATTGGTCAGTAGATATATGGAGAAGTCAAAACAAGATCACTTCATTGTAGCAAAAATAATTTTAAGATATGTTAAAGGTATAATAAATCATAGTCTACTTTATACTAATTCTCAAGATTTAAATTTGATTAGTTATTCAGATAGTGATTATGGTAGAGACTTAGATGATCGAAAGAGCAACTTTGGATATGCATTTTATATTAAATTAGCAATATTTTTGTGGTCATAAAAAAAGTAACAAATAGTTGCTCTCTTGACGTGTGAAGTCGAGTATATCGTTGCAGCAACATGTACATGTCAAGCAATATAGTTGAAGAATATGTTTATGGTTGAAGAATATGTTAAGTGAGTTACATCACACGCAAGAAGGTTCAATTACAATATACACTGACATTAAATTTGCTATATTGCTTATAAAAAAATCTAGTGTCACATAGTTGAAGCAAACATATAAATACAAAATATCATTCTATTCGAGATTAAGTGAAAGACAAAATTATAGAACTCATTCACTGTAGAATTGAAGATCAAGTTTTATGATGTTTTCACAAAGCCTTTGAAAAACGATGTATTTCAAAAACTCAAAGAAAAGCTTAGCATGCAAAGTCATGTTTGAGGGGTGTGTTAAAAGTCAAACCCTTGTGGACTTTTCTTGATTCTTCTAATGAAAAGACACAACTCTTAACTATCTATTAGCTGTCAAAATTCTAGTTGTTTGTTGGTAGGATTGTAGCTGTTTGTTAGCTGTCAAAGTTGATAAGTAAACCGACTTTCAAAGCCTGTAAAAAGACCCGGCCCTTGTATTTGTAATGTATGCGTGAGAAAAATTAGAGACATTGAGCAGAAGCTCGTATAGCAGTAGCTATTGAAGAGTGTAATGTCAATTTATTATGCATATATTGTTGTTTGATTTATAATGGTGAGTCTACTAAGTTTCTAACAAGTTGGATCACAAAACCAAAATGTCTAAGCCCCAACGCTTGAGGGGCTGTTGTGCGTAAGAGAAAGTTTCTACTTAAGGATCCGTTGCATATTTGGTCGAGAACGAGAACAAGTTGATGTGGGCTAGATGAAACTGAAACTTAAATTGCATGGTTTTTGATAATATGTGGAGTTGGATGGGATGATGGTTCCATGACCATTACCTAATACGCGTTTGTATTTTTTTTCTTTTTAGTTTCCCAAGTTATCTGCCGGTGAATTTAGTGACTAATTTCTTAACTACGGGAACATCTTAAACACGTGAGGGCTACAGCTAGTTCAGGAGTTTGTTGCATTCCTAAAAGTGAGGATCGAACCCCCTTCCACTTGGTTAAGTGACGAAGGTATGTACCATCTACGCCAACCTACTTGATTTATACGTGTGTATTGATCAGGTCAAAGTGTGCCGCAAAGCGGAAATAAATAAAAGGTTGCATATCCATCAATTTAGGGGAATATGCTGGAAGTTTTAATTATTATGAAAGTAACCAAGGCGAAGTTAATGTATATACTTGTGTACACGAAAACCATAAACTTGCAATTTAATGTTGACCGGTTCAGCCATGGTCAGAAATTTCATGGCATTTGTATTTCTGGCAACAACAACGAGAAAAAAGAAAAAAAGGAAATGATGAAGAAGTAGAAACAGGGATTTAGGAATAGTAATGAGTCTTCGTATCTCATGTTTCATTTTTGGTCTTCCATTAGGTCCATAGTTACGGGAGATGGGTTTTGGAAATGAATGTGCAAGTGGCACCTTAAGACATGGAAAACTCTGTTTGGTTTTGTCCAGCTTGCTCTAGATGTCCTGTCACTGCTTTGTTCTGTTCGACATCTCTAGTCAACCTGAAAACATCAGCATGTTTCGGTCTACCTATTCAAATTTTATTTTGTAAATGGCAGATTCGAGCTTAAGAAACTTCAACTTGAAGTAAAATTTTGTCAATGATATGCTTGAAGGTTGCCCCTTAGACTAGCAAGACAAGAAATTTCACAAGTTTTTCCAAGCTATCACCACCTTGAATTGCAGATTTGCAATTTAAGTTTCTGATTGCTTCTTCAGTTGTAACACCAGACTTACCTACCTTTATATAACTAAACAATTTGGATGTGGCTTACCACTCATCAATCCCCGTCTTATGCCAAATCAAAGCTGATACAGGACCAGCATCTCATCCTTGTTATCTTAATACCTCAAAACCGTTTTTCAAACACTGCAGCAATGGAAGTAAGTCCTAAGTTCCTCCACGGGACGCTTGAAGTTACCATCTTCCATGCTACACCTTATACACCGGCATTTCCCTTCAACGTAAGTACCATTCTGAGTAAAAAAACAGTAACAAGGTTGTAATATCGATGTAGAAACTATGTGCGTCACTGATTCATTACTATCCTTTGTTCGCGTTCAGAATTCATATACATATTACCTAACGAATATTTGTTCCAAAATTCTGCTTTTAGTGTGTGTTTGGAGGTGGAAAGCCTGCTTACGTGACCATCAAGATAGACAAGAAGAAGGTTGCAAAAACAAGCCCTGAGCGTGATCGCCTGTGGAACCAGACCTTTCAAGTGCTCTGTGCACATCAGCTCGACTCAATCTTTACCATTACTCTTAAAACAAAATGCTCTATTCTGGGAGAATTCCAAATCCAGGCGCATAAGATAATTTCTGAAGCAAGCTTGATCAATGGTTTCTTCCCACTGACAATGGAAAATGGAAAGCCAAATCCGGAACTTAAGCTCAGGTTCATGTTATGGTTTAAACCAGCAGAACTTGAACCAAGTTGGTCCAAGATACTCAACAATAATGGATTCCAGGGACTGAGAAATGCTACGTTTCCTCAAAGATCCAATTGCCATGTTGTACTTTATCAAGATGCTCATCATCGGGCTACATTTCAGCCTCCTGCTATTTGTGCACCTCCAAAGAAGCTATGGGAGGATTTGTATAGGGCTATGGAGGGTGCAAAACACTTGATTTACATTGCCGGATGGTCTTTCAATCCTAAGATGGTTCTAGTGAGTGAAATTCCATAACAAGACATCAAATCTGTATCATCTTTCTTGTTGTTATCTAATAATACGCAACTTGACAGGTTAGAGATCCCGAAACAGCCATACCACATGCAAGAGGGGTAAAGCTTGGCGAACTTCTAAAGCGAAAAGCTGAGGAAGGCGTAGCAGTGAGAATCATGCTGTGGGATGATGAAACTTCCTTGCCTATGATCAAGAACAAAGGTGTTATGAAAACTCATGACGAAGATGCTTTTGATTATTTCAAGCACACAAAAGTGATATGCAAATTATGCCCACGACTTCATCATAAGTTCCCTACCATTTTTGCGCATCATCAGAAGACTATAACAGTAGATACCCGAGCAAAGGATTTAACAAATGACAGAGAAATTATGAGTTTCATAGGTGGATTAGATCTTTGTGATGGTCGCTATGACACAGAGCAACACTCTTTGTTTCGGACTCTCAATACAGAATCACATTGCTACGATTTCTATCAGACAAATATCGCTGGTGCAAGCCTCCACAAAGGAGGGCCAAGAGAGCCCTGGCATGATGTTCATGCTCGCATAGTTGGAGAAGCAGCTTGGGATGTACTATCCAACTTTGAGCAAAGGTGGAGTAAACAATGTAATCCTTCTCTGTTAGTCTCTACAAACTCTATACCAAATCTTGTGCATCAGCTTTTTCAGCCTCTTTCTTCAAGCGTTTCCAGTGACAGAAATTGGAAAGTACAAGTGTTCAGGTCCATAGACCATGTATCAGCAGTCCAAATGGCTAGAAATATAACCGTGGAGCGAAGTATCCATGAAGCCTATGTAGAAGCAATTAGGCGTGCCGAGAAGTTTATATACATAGAGAACCAATACTTTATTGGAGGGTGCCATCTTTGGGAGAAGGATAGTCACTGCGGATGCAGAAACTTGATACCTATAGAGATTGCACTTAAAGTAGCTGAGAAGATTAAAGCAAAAGAGAGGTTTGCAGTGTACATACTGATTCCAATGTGGCCTGAAGGTGTGCCAGAGAGCGAGCCTGTACAGGACATACTGCATTGGACCAGAGAAACAATGATAATGATGTACAGACTGATAGGTGAAGCATTGCAAGAAACCAGTGAACCGGGTCATCCAAGAGATTTCCTGAACTTCTTCTGCCTGGCAAATAGGGAAGAGGAGAGAAAGGGAGAGTTTCTTCCTCCATATTCACCACATCAGTCCTCACAATATTGGAAAGCACAAAAGCACAGGAGGTTCATGGTGTATGTGCATTCCAAGCTCATGATAGGTATCTGAATTCCAATATCCTAGGGCTAAACTAACTTGGACACATTTAAAACAATCATCTACTCAGGCTAGTCAAAGACAGGAATAAACCTAATTAAACTACTACAGCTCACTGTATATTCTTTCTATTCTGAAAGTTATGTATATTCTTTTCTCTTAGCTTACCAAAAATTAGATTCTAATTAAGTAAAGGGTATGGGCACTAACTGGATTTCTTGTAAAATTGTTCAGTGGATGATGCATACTTATTGATAGGATCTGCCAATGTGAACCAACGGTCAATGGACGGGCAACGAGACACGGAGATTGCAATAGGCTGCTACCAAACGAGAAGCAACACAAGTCAGAGTGATATACGTGCATATCGAATGTCATTGTGGTATGAGCATACAGGACTAGCGGAAGACACATTCCTGGAGGCTCAAAGTTTAGATTGCGTACAGAGAATGAGATCAATAGGGGAAGAGATGTGGAGGATTTACAGTAAAGAGGAAGTTGTGGACATGGAAAACGTGCACCTAGTGAACTACCCTGTCCATGTTACTGAGAATGGTATTGTTGTTGATGGGGATGCCAACTTTCCTGATACAAAATGTCCTGTCAAGGGTAGGAGATCAAAGTTGCTACCTTCCGTTTTCACTACGTAAGACTTTGTAAATTAAGCCAATGTATGATACTAACTATAGTTATAAGGTTTAGATTTATGATTGAAAAGATGCTTAATATGTGTAATCTAAATCTATTCTTCTTTCTAAGCTATATATGGGGACTCTTTCTCTCTTTTCCTAATTTTTTTCTCACTCATATCTCATTAGATGGACAATGCAAATCAAGATTAGGAAAAGGCATGCTCTAATAACAATGGATTAATATTTTTAGTAACACACAGAAAATTTTATTATAATTAAAATTACTTTCCTTTGTTTTCAAAGTCCCTCCTCTGCCTCCCAAGGCCATGATCTACTCCCTCTTCCTTCATTTTCAAAGTCCCTTAATGCATCAGGAAATCCGCCTTCTATCCAAGCCTCCATTGTTAAAATTAATAAAATAAATTAAGCTTTGATTCTAGAATAATCTTGGAGGTTCTAGCTACAAGTCCCTTGGTTTTCCCACATGCGTGAAATGTGAAGAGTCTAGTGGAATTAATTTGAGTCATTAGGAATTCAAGCTTTATGGTAGAGTTCTAGAGCATTCCTAGCTCTAGTATAAATAGATGTATGTTATAGCCATTTTTCAATCAAGCAAATAGAAAGTGGGTTCCTCTCCTCTAAAGTTAGAGTGTTCTTGTTCTCTCTTTTGTTTGTTTTCCAACAACTTGGTGGGGTGTTAGACGCCTGGACAGGGATTGGTCTGGCAGCTGTGTAGCGCTTGGGTCTGCCTGATTTTTCTTTAGCTGTTGACGCGTGCTGGGAGGATAAGCTGGATTGGCGTCGTCGATGGCTACATGTTAGAGCTGGACATGCGCGCACAGGTAGAAGTTGCTGTACTCTATTGCGTTGTGACTGGAGCGGATTTAGGGAACCTGAAGAAAGGAAGAAAGTTAGGTTTAATTTTGTGTTTTGAATTTTTGTGTTTTTATATTTTATATTGAAAATAAAGCAGACACCTTGGAGTGTCTCTTTCGCACGAGCAAGTCAATAAAAGGACCTATCAACGTATCTTTGACAAAGTTCAACGCCTCTAAGGGTGAACAACCAGTCTATTGTCACTAGCTAGATGACTCATGTTGACACAATCTGTCCTTGCATTACTTTCCATCTACACTATGCAAACAGCCCGACTGCCTTGACATCTATGTGATGAGTTGGAGAAAATGATACTCAAGTTTCTGTGGAGCTCGACCCCAGACATCAAAGAGATAAACTTGATAAATTGAGACACGATTTGTCAACCTAAAGAGAAGTGAGGTCTAGGCATTTGGAAAATTCAGAAAACGAATGATGCCTTACTAACAAAACTAGGATGGTCAATGGTTTCTAAACCACACAAGTTTTGGGTACAAATCCTTTCTGTTAAGTTTAAGTTTGATACTAACAATATTCCATCTGCTCTTGTTACTATAGGTGGTTCGATGGTTGGAAGAGTATCAAAGCTACTTGGCACCATGTGTTGCAGGGTATGAAATGGACGATATGTGATGGCACTAGGACCAGACTTTGGCTCGACCCTTGGGCTGGCAATTGGGCCCCTTATCTGCCATGCAGTGGCTAACATCCCCCACGAAATTATAGCTCTCCGCACTCAATATTGGACCCCGATTTTTGAGTGAAAATTAGAAATATAAAAATTATGAAATAAGTATGGTTGTATACAAATTTTGTAATAGATGTGTTTATATTTTAAGAAATTGATGAGAAAAAGAATGGAAAGATTTTGATGACTTTGAGAATTAGATTTGTATGGGTTATAAAAGTTAAAGTGAATTAGTTTATTGCAAATTAAGTTTAAAATCAAGAAATAAA
>JAOTIZ010000001.1:10562775-10578900 GCA_027123425.1 Erythroxylum panamense
TTAACCAATTCTATACATTTTATTATTATCAAAACACAAGTGGGATTTAATTTGTCAACCACCATTGGTCCAACAAAATTTAATTTATCTCAATCATATTAAAATAAATAAATTTTATTAACAAATATCTTTCTTAATTATTTAAGAAAATATTTTTCTTAATTATAAGGAGCCTAATTAATTAATTTCAATCTAATTGAAAATAATTAATTCTATTTTTTAAAAATAATTTTTAAAATTAAACTAGGAATCAATAAATTATTAATCGTAATTGTATTAAGAAACATAATTACTTTAATATGAAAACTAAGATCTCATCTATTTATGAAAAAAAACTAAGATCTCATCTTAGTTAATATAATCTCATTATATTAATTATCTAACATAATCTAATTATAAAAATAACTCTTTTAAATATTTGGTTGATTCTAATTATTGATTTGATAATTAATTTAATTTAATAATTCAACACCTTAAAAAATTAAACTAAATTCTAAAGGATTCCTAATAAAATTACCCTTTGAAAACTTTTTTAAACAATTAGAAAACACTTTTCAAATTTATTAGGAATTTAAACTAATTTAATTTGAATTAAACTAATTTAATTAAAACTAAGGCTTATAAGCATATAAACAATCAAATTATAAAAGGTGGGGAGTGCATGCGCCAGAAGATTCATGCACGCACTATAGTTAACCAGGGGCATGCATGCGCCAACAGCATCTTCCCCAGAAGCTCTGTCCCAATATGGGGCGCGTGTATTACATGTGCCCCATCATTTTCTAGATTTAGTGTTTATCACCACCTTCGCCGCTTGGTTTTCATACGCCTCGTAGCTGCTCCAACTAGTGGCAATGTCTATCACGCTGCCACAAGTCACCGCTGCTACAGTATGGAGCCACTGCTGCTAGTTGTTATTTGTGGGTGAATATTTTCTTTGCTAGTGGTGACAATCACCATTGTCTCCATTGTTAGGCGATGCTCACCACTTCCCTAACAACCCCAACTTCTCCAACAATTATACCACAACAATCAAAATCTAATAACATCTCTTATTCGTACCTCAAGAGATAATAAACAATAAACTCCTTTCAGAATTCACATTCAAAACAAAACAATAACGTGAATAAAAATATAAGGGGACATGCGTTCTATTTTTCTAGAACAAATTTTCAGAAGCAAGCATAATGAGACACCGTATAATATTTTCAAAACATTGTTTTTGAATTAATTTAAAATATAAACCTTAATTTTATCAAATCAGTAACAATCAAGCCAATTTAATCAAATTATAGAATTAAAAGTTAGCTTTAATACCACTGTTAAGAAATCTAGACGAGATATGATCTCGATCACAATAGAATAATTACGAAACTTTTCATATTTTAATTTCCCGAAAATCAAGATCATTTTAATTCTATAAAATGATTAACACGTAAATCATAATAAAGCGTGAATCATAATTTGTATCTTATTCTGAAGCTTGATCATTTTCTTGTCGTATCTTATAAATTGTTTCCAAAATTGGTCCATCTCAACTACCATAGTCACACAAATGTCCGACGTCTAACGATATCCACATAATAAGTTAAGAGAACTTTGTAACTCTTATATAGAGGGTTAAGTAAAAAGTGCTAGCTCCATTAGAGATTAAGCCTATTTATAATAAATTTTGAATATTTTAGTAATTTAATAAAAATTAAATTATAATTTTAAATAAGATCTAATATCTCATATTGATCCTTATTCATTACATATATCGTATTTAATAATAAGGTTTATCAAACTTTACAATCAAGTCCAACTTGATTAAAATATCTTTGCTCTCTTTAACCATTCTTTACGTGAGACTTATTAGGTTCTTAAATATGTTGATAATGATTATAAGTTATATTTCTAATTCATAATTGGAATTAGATAAATTAAAAATCTATTTAATTTATCTTTAATTCTCCAATTAAATAATTTATAAACATAAATCAACATTGACATCTAGCAATATATCATAACCCCCTAAATATTTAAGAATGTCAAAGTAATTTTGATTAACCTTTTTGTATATCATTTTTCAATATAATTTAATTGTTTCATCATACAATGTTCCAATTAGACACAGAATGTGAAATTAATGTCTACTATATTTTGAGTCCAATCATATTAGTTGACTGTCATTAGCTATTGATTTAATTAATGATATTTGTAAAATATTTACAAAATGTTATTCCACCTTGGCCAAGTATTTCCTAAATCAATATTAATCGAGAATAATATAACATTCTCCCTAATTTCTTTAGGATAATAAATCCTATCTTGATCATTCAACTACCTCCATATAATTCATGCTACATTCAATGACTACCAGCTGAACGACTTATGATTAGAATAAGTCATAAGTAGTATCAAAACATAGCAATCTCTATGCAAGATAACTTTGGAGACATTAAGTCAAATGGTCACTAATGAAATCATCACAATGAGAATTTACATAGATATACAAGTAATGTTCTAAATAGACTTATCATATTAAGTCAGTTTAGTGAACTTGTTCTCTAATAAGCATTCACACATTTGTTTAAGTATCTCCATAGCTTATGAGATCGACTACTTCTTTCATAAAGAAAAACATAACATCGCTAGTCTTTTTGCGTTCAACTAATTTCAAGTCTTAATAAAACAATACCTAGGAACAATTGAGAGATAATACATAAATGCAATATGAATCTCATAATAATCTCATCATAATTTCATTTGCAATGTATAATTATCCTATGAACTTTATCATATATATCTAAACATGAATAAGATAAAGAATGTCTTTAAATTATTTTGTTACTAAACTATAACCAATCAATTGACTGTAGAGCATAAACCAACAGTGACAATAAGGGATAGTGAGAATTTACCTAGCTTATCTATCTTAATGACATATCCTCTTCGCACATGGGTTAATTACTCGAGATAGGAATAAGAAGCCTAAAGCACCATAAAAACTAATTAAGAGTCGAATACTTTTATGAAGGGGATTGTGTAAGTCAAGTTTGGGGAGTTTCTTGGACATTAAAAAAGGTTGAATATTTGTTAATTACATGTGGATAAGAATTGGTGAATTAATTACAAATGGAAAGGAATTGGTGAACACTCGAAAGTATTAGAAGCTCGGAATAACCAATGAGGTTGTTTATTATCCAATCGATTGGATTAGATATGTTAACTTAGCCTTAACCTTATTATATTTGATTGAATAGTTAAGATTAATTTTAAACAACAATTTTGTATTATTTTTCAATATAATCGACTTTAATAAATTATTTTAGAGTTATAGCTCATAAACCCTTATTATAAATCCTATACAAGTCTTTTATTTTATTATTAATAGTAGATTTTGACTTTTGACTTAATTACTTATCATTCTTATTTTTAATTGAACTAATTGAAAACTTTTGAATCCTTTATGGATCATCTCTTAATTCTTTATAATTAAGGAGCCGATCTCAAATTACTTGATTCTTTTAATCAAATTTACATGCATATATAGTGAAAAGAAATATGTAATATAAAACAAAGTCCTACGATACAAAATATCGAACTTGGAATTCTTTGAAAAAGAAAATCCTTAGAATGATATCATTAATTAAATACGAAATTTGGACAGCAAATCAAACTCCAAGGAAGAAATTTGTGATTTAAATTTTTTAGAATAAGGTAGGAATTGCGTAAAGGGTGTTTTCGACATTGAAAGCATTAGGGCTGCAATTGTATCGAACATCCAGGCAAACAGCTTGGCTTTTTGTGTTCTCAGCCGCCTTTAACACTTGGGTTTAGCCATGGCTGAGCAGGTTCTTATCCTTCACTTCGTTGAGTTGTTTTTAGCTGAGGATTCTGATTCGGCATTTACTGATGGTCTGTTGTATTTGGTTGTAGACTGAGAAGGCGTTTCTGAAGCAGCCCAAGGTGTTCCTTTGGTGAGTAGTTATTATGATTTATTCTCCGATTCAAGAAATACTTAGTTTTGTTGGGAGGATTGACCTCTTCGTTGATGAGTGTTTCGCACTTTTGCAGCTCGAAGAAGGCAGGAAAGGGAAATAGGCCAGGAAAAGGGGGCAACCGCTATTGGAAGAGTGTTGGGCTGGGGTTTAAAACACCCAGGGAGGCAATTGAAGGTTTTCTCATTTTTGAAACTCATAATGTTCCTTACTTATCGTTTTTACTTGTGTTGATATATTGTCGCTTTTGATCCTGTTTTTGTTCTTTATTTGCGTTGGTTCTAGTCTGGTAATTGTATGCCTAAATTTACTAGAGAGTTTAACTCTTGGTTATGTGCTCGTTTGGATTTTGATTTTATCAGAGACATAGGTCAGGTCTTTTCTATATACCAGACATTGTTGATATGTTAATGGGATTGTTTGGTCAAATAAGTAGTCCTATTCTGCTGGATTTATTTATCTATCTTTACCAAAGCCAAGGCTTCTTGGTTATTCTGTTAATGTCTGATGGTAATAAGTTAGATGGCATATGAGGGGTATCGACATTCATTTCGCATCAATTTGTAACATGCATTCTCATTTCCATATCACATACAACTGCCCTTTCATCTTCTTTCTGATTTGACGTTTAATGATTTCTTGACGTTGCTGTGTGATGGATTGTCTATCATAGCTCATTCTGTATAAACAAAGTGGTTATCAACATTTTGCTCAAATTATTTACAAATGAAGAATGCAATTTAGGCAGATATCATTATCAATTAAAACTTTTAGATAGGATATGTATGTTATGTTGAAAGGATTTCATTGTATTTTGTAGGGACATATATTGATAAGAAGTGCCCATTTACCGGCAATGTTTCCATCAGAGGCCGTATACTTGCTGGTACTTGCCACAGTGCAAAGATGATGAGGACTATCATTGTTCGACGCAATTACCTCCATTATGTGAAAAAGTACCAAAGGCAAGTGATTCACTGACCACTTTTATGCCATTTCTATGTATTGCAATTGACAGGACACTAAAATACTGACGTCTCTGGTACCATTAGGTATGAGAAGAGGCATTCTAACATAGCAGCCCATATGTCCCCTTGCTTCCGTGTGAAAGAGGGTGATCATGTTATTGTTGGCCAGTGCAGGTTAAACTCTTATCTGCAATCATATCTTATCATTTTCGTGGAAGAATATATTCATACAAAAATAGTTTGCTTATAGCATTTGTTTCTTACTTCCCACAGGCCTTTGTCTAAGACTGTGAGATTTAATGTGTTGAAAGTGATTCCCGCTGGTTCTTCTGGTGGTGGGAAGAAGGCATTCACGGGAATGTGAGCTTCTCAGGTTGTAAGTTTTGTTGATTAGTTCCTGCGGAAGAAACTCTTTGTGACATCTATTTTTTGTTGAATTGGACATGGTCTTGGACAAAACAATTTTTTTTTTAATGACCAATATATATTTCTTACAAGTGCAAGTGTGCGACGTTTAATGGGAATTAGTGATTGTTTTGGTTTCTTGACTATATTTGTTGCTCAACTGTGTCGGTAAACTGCTTATTTTTTGAGTTTGTATGCTCTTGCTGGTTCGTTTGTTTAATCCAGGATTAGTGGCCACGCTTATTAACCATGGGAATGTTGAGAAAATGTTAATTAACATTCTTTTTTGTTACAAAAAACAAAAGCAAATTGCTAAAACACAACTAAATCTTAAAGTCGGATAAGATATTAATCATCATCTCTTTAAAAATATAATAAATAGTAAAAATATAATTTATTATGAAAAGATAATTCGTGAAACACTAATCAGAATAGACTACTATAATGAACATATTCGTATCAATCTCATCAATTGAAAATTTTACCTTTATAATACCATCAATTTATCGACAGGAATTAAGATTGCCATTAATTTTAGGAAATAATTTTCCTAAATTATGCAATCCTTTTTATCAATATCTACATTACATAACTTTAAAAACACCAATAATAAAATCTTTAAATCAAAAATCTATAATTTTTAAAACTCCTATTTATCATACAACTTATTACAAAACTTTACAACTAATAACTGAAAAATTAAATCAATTACAATTCTTTCTCCTTTATAATCTTATTCTACAAATAAAAAATTATAAAGAAAGATTTGCAAAGGAAAGAGAAATCTTCATTAAAATTTTTAGCAGTTATCTAATCTTAAAAAAAGTAGTCAGTTTACCAAATTTAGACTTACAACTATCTAGAATAGCATATGTACAAGTGGTTATTAGTAATGGTATGTATCTACTTAATGACTAACAACCAAAGTATGAATTCAACTGCGATTTCATTAATCTGTTTAATCTATAATGCCTGGAAGAGGTTTATCAGCAATGTTTAAAGATTACCCCTGATTTCTTTGGTTATTATACCTATTTGTTGTTGAAGCTTTGTTAACTCATTTTCTTTTTTGCTGAGTGAATCCTTCAGGCTGAGAATGGCTGCTTCCATTCTCTTGTTAATATATCTGCAAAACTATTAGTAGATGACTTTACATAATTAATGTGAAAAATATATTGATTTAATTCGAGTTGCCATCAAATTAATCTTCCTTGATTATAATTAGTTTTAATATTATATCTGGTGAATCTACATTAATAATTAGAATATGTTTGAATATAAAATTTAAATCAACTTTCCAATTTTCTTAATGTTTTAATACATGCAAGTTTTTTTCTTGTGAATTGGATATTTCCTTTCGGTGAGATTAAAGGTCCCATTGATATATTTACATAAAAGATATTTCCTTGAATTGAGTGGTTGTGCTAGAAGACAATCGATCCTTGTATCAATACTTGCATGTGTTTTTATAATCAGTGTATCTTTAGCATTATAATTGTTTTTTTGGTTTATATTGTCTATAAGCCTTAAAAAAAAACCTTTATAAGGTTTAAATGGAGATTTTTTTATATGTGCTTTTGGGATATTTTCGCCATTTATATTTATTATATTTTGTTTGTTTTCTTTGTTTATGATAAGTAGAAAATTCACATCCATATATTTTGTCTATAAACCTTTTTAAAAAAACCTTTTATAAGGTTTGAATGGAAACTTTTTATATATGTTTTTGGGATATTTTCGTCATTTATATTTATTATGTTTGTTTGTTTTCTTTGTTTATGATAGGTAGAAAATTCACATCCATATTGCTGATGAACTTCTGAATATTTTGAACAGCATAATTGAATATCTTTATGTCGTAATTTTTATATAATTTTGCTTCTAAAAATTTTTATGATGATACTTCTTTTGTTATTGAAATGGCACCATCTAAATTATAAGCTACTAAATTAGCATTTTATTTAATTAAAAATAATTCTTCTACTATTTTTTATTGGATAAGGTATTTTTGGATAAATATTTGTATATACATTTCTTGTTTTGTATGAGTTTATTTTTTAAATTCACAAATATATTCTTCGAGATAACAAATATCACATATGCGTATATTATTTAATTGCCATAGGGCGTTTTTTTCTTTCTTTATTTTCAATTTCTTGTTTATAAGAAATTATATCTTTCCCAATAAATTCTTTATAAATTTCATTAGTAATTATATGAAAAGCTTTTACGGGTTCAATTGCATTAAGAAATTTAGTAGTTTTTTTGTGTTTCATTATCTAATAAAAAATTTAATGCAATGCCAATAGTTTTGTAGGAAATAAAATTCCATCAAGTACTTATATTAGTTAATCCTTCAAAAGGTTTTTCTAATTGTATAACTAATGCTAATTTATTATACCATTCGAGTAGTAATTTTTCTGGGGATAGTACACAGCCTAAATTGAGAATTCCATCTGGTCCTAATGTTATATGCTTTGGTGCATATTTTGTAGGAAATTTTCTTATTTTATTATCTTTTTGATAATATCCAAAACGATTAAGTTCTTCTATTTCAATACGTTTATAATTCCAATTATGGTTTGGTTGACCGCCTCTTTTTCATTTTTCTCCACTTTGACTTGTTTCTAGTTGATCTTCATTCTTTTATTGATCTACATAGATTTCTTGATCTGATTCATATCTGTAAATAATTTCATCTTGATCAGTAATAGGGTTTATGAGTTCATCTTTTAAAGAATTATTATTATTATTTTCTAATGTTAATTGTTGACTAATTGTGTTAGTTCATCTAATTGAATTTTGATATCTTTTTCTATATTCTCATGGTTTTACTAAAGTAAGTGTAGTTGGTGGCTCTAATACCAATTTTTGTGCTAACTCTTTTGATATTTTTGACTCAGATTTTGCTTATATTAATTTTAATATTTTATCTAGTTTTTCATTTATTGGATATAATATTTTGAATAATTGTTCATAATTCTTATTTATTAGTTTTTGGATCTCGCTAAAGTCATTAATTTTTTGTAATGACATATACTTTTAATTGTTTTCTATTTGTGTCATAGTAATTATCTCTTTTAATTGAATTTCTATATTTGTTTGTCTATCGAATAATTCAGATAATTGTTAAGTAATACTCATAAAGTATTTTTAAGATGTTCTGTTAATTCTGTTAGTTGAGTTTTAATAGTAACTATTTCTTTATTTAGATCTAGTTCTTCCTTTTTTATTATTTTTGGTTCAGTTATTTGAATAGATTTTGCTAAACTTATACTGGGTTTGGTAAATCTAATAGGTCTTTCTAATCTTATAGATTGTGATCTTAATACAGAATTTTCTTTAAAAGGTTTGGTTTCAGAAAACAATAATCATGGTTTAGATAATTCTAATAGTTTAGTAGGGTATTTTATTTATGGTATTTCTCGTAAATTAGTTCTTAGATTCGTACCTACTTTTGCTATATCATTAAACAATTGATCAATGTAGATTCTATCTATATTTTAAATTCAATATTATGATGTGGATTAGTTAAAGCATAACTAATCTGATAAGTAATTGAAAACAGATATTGTCCTACAGTCAGTAAATTTTCTATATAAAATTTATAAGCAATAGTAATAGTTTCATCTAAATTATGCGATTGTCGGGGAATCCCTAATTTTAAACGAGTATTAAATTTTATTTTTCATAAGCTAGATTTCCATTCATTATTCCTATTATCTGGTCATTTATATTATTCATGTGTTCATCAATAATAACCATTCTCATTAGAGAATCTATTCCTTCTTAGAAAGTAGATTTTAATAAGATTTGAATAGTAGATAAATGTATATGTCCTATTTTATGTTTCTTATCTTCAGGAACTTTTTGTAATTATTTATAAATTTGTTCTTGATCGATTAGATTGATACAAATATGTCCATTACATTAGTCTATTCTGATTGTTTCATGAATTATCTTTACCTAATAAATTATATTTTTGCGATTTATTAGATTTTTAAAGAGATGATGATTAATATCTTGTCCGGCTTTAAGATTTAGATGTGTTTTATCAATTTGTTTTTTTTCGTTTGATAATAATGTATTAATATGAAAAATCCCAGTATATTCAGTTAATTCTAAATTATTTGCATCTAATATATTGTCTGTCATGATTTTTGTCATGCTGATGAACTAATCTTTTATGATTTTCTAAGCTATTATGTGTGTTTTGTAAGTTTTGTTTATATGAATGATATATATGGATAGCATTTTCAAGTTTTTCTTTTATAGGTAATAATCCATTATTATTAATGAAAAATTGTAAATAATTATATTGTTCTTTATAATGTTCTTTTTCTATTTTATATTGAGATACTAGGCTTTTAAAATACATAATTTCTGTATGTAAGTAGTTACAGATAGTACAAAAAGTCATAAATGTGTTTGATAATGTTCTTGAAATCTTTTATAAAGTTGTTTAATTTCTTCTTTTTCTTGATGATATCAATTTGTATGATTATTAATAATATTCTAGAATGTTTGAATAGTTTGTATAGAATCATTAACACTTCTAAGAAAATTATAAGTATAAGTAAACGTTTTGAGACATTGTTGGCTAACTTTTAGTTTTGCTTCCATATGTATTATCAATAAATGAATAGCTCCACAATTGGCATAAATGGGCATAATTACTATATTTTGCTAAGAAGAAATCGAATAAGAATATTTCTAAAACCATAACTCAAGCAAGCAGTAAGAAAATCGATAAGATTATGTTTATCTAAATAGGTTAAACTTGCAAATATAAAGATAATTATAGGTTTAAGACAATAACTAATTAATGCAGAAACATAGATAATAATTGATGAAAAGATAAACACAGAAGTAATCATACCTTTTTATGCTTATTTTACCGTAATGTCAATTTTTAGGCGATGATAAGAAATTTTGAAAGTGGAACAGAAGTATAAAAACTTAAGGGTTTTATTTTTTTGCACCTGAGCACTTCTTAGTTCTTACATTATATAGGCTTAGGACATCTAATATCGTCCAAAGGTTAAAATCAAAAAAGTAGAAGAATCTAGACAGCTGGCCGATAGATGGCTTGTTTACATTATTGTGTTTACATTATTTGGAGCTTACATCATTCTTCAATAATTAAGTCCAAGAAAGAGTTGTCATCTTTGTCTGTTAAGGTGGAAGGACAATTGGTACATTGATGAGATGGATATTGTTGGAGTTGCTGACAAAGGGATTGTTTCCAGTCGTCTGATAATATGTTGAATACTCTAAAAATAGTTGAGAAATTTGACTCTATTTGTTTGATTAGTTGGAAGGAATTAGTAGCTATGGGTGTATGATAGACTGATGTCATCAAAATGTTTGGTCATCTATAATTGAGTTTGATCAATGATTCAGGGGTAATCTTTAAACATTGCTGATAAACTCCTTCTAGCTATTGTAGATTAAATTGATTAATAGATCCTAGTTGAATTCATAGTTTGGTGGTTCGTCAATAGATGGATACATACCATTACTAATACCCACTTGGACATACGCTATTCTAAATAGTTGTATGTCTGAATTTCGTAAATTTCTGCTTTTTTAAAGTTAGATAATTGCTAAAAACTTTGATGAAGATTTCTCTTTCTTTTGCAAATCTTTCTTTGTAATTTTTGATTGCCTAAGTTAATCTAGCTGAAATTCAACTAAAGTGTTTATATTAGTAAGGTAAATGGTATCGATTAAATCACTTTGAAAAAAAGACATAAATGCTGAGTGCATCTATTTTTAGAAAGATGATTGCTTTTGGGCCATAACGTTCTCTATTTTGGGGATAATACTAAAAGATCTTTTGTTCCTCCTTCCATTCTTTAAGTGCTTAGAAACAATCATAAAATATCTCAGGAGTAATTTTCTTCATTTTGTCATTCAAGGCTCTAATAGGTATAACATTGATCCTTTCCATATTGATTGGTTTTCTAAAGGTTTTCATGGTAGTGGAAGTTGATTGTTTTTCAAGAACTTGTTTATATTGTGGTTTCAAAGAGGGTTCTTTGAATTCTATCAAAGCTTTCTCTGCTTCCAAGCGAGTATTATAACTTTGATGAATAATGGAAGATTTTTTGATGATATGAGCAACGACTTTATGTCGTTCATCATATATTCCAGCCATAGGTCCTTTGAAAATGATATAAGTTTTACTTTCTTTAAAATTGTCCTTTTTCTGAGAGATGGGTAAAGGTGTCTGAGTGATTTGTTGGGGTGTTATTAGCTGGATAGTTAGCTGGATGTTTTGTAGTTGTGGTTCATGATTTGTAGAGTGTGATTGGTCAGTGGATATTTGTTTTTCAAGAAGGGTAATAGTTGCTCGTAATTGATTAATTTCTTTGTATACTATACCCATTTATTGTTGAAGCTTTGTTAACTCATTTTGTTTTTTAATGAGTGAATCCTTCAAGCTGAGGATGGCTGCTTCCATTCTCTTGTTAATATATCTCTAAGACTATTAGTAAATGATTTTATATAATTAATGTAAAAAGTATATTGATTTAATTCGAGTTGCCATCGAATTAATCTTTCTTGATTATAATTAGTTTTAATATTATATCTGGTGAATCCACATAAATATTTAGAATCTGTTTGAATATAAAATTTAACAGGTAATAAATCAACTTTCCATTTTCTCAATGTTTCAATACATGCAAGTGTTTCTTTTTCATGAATTGGATATTTCCTTTCAGTGGGATTAAAGGTCCCATTAATATATTTACATAAAAGATATTTCCTTGAATTGGGTGGTTGTGCTAGAAGACAACCGATCTATGTATCAGTATTTGCATCTATTTGTATAATCATTGTATCTTTAGCATTACAATTATATAATGCTGGTAAATCCTTACAAAGATTTTTTAATTTTTTTTATTATTTATGTATCTTCCGTAGTCCATGTCCATTGAGTTTTTGTACTACATTGAAGTTGTAACTTTTTTCTTTCTTAAGCTAAATCCTTAAGAAATGGTGAAAATATCCCAAAAACACATATAAAAAATTAGCCTCTAAATGGGCCATATACTCAAATAAAATAAGGTCAACCATTTCCTCTTCTTCTGTTTGCTTAATAAAGTCTCGATTGGATCATATCTGATCGTTTCCTATATAATTTAAGAAATTACAACATGAGTCACATTTATAAAGAAGCAAGTTTCATCTTCCTTAATGGGATGTCTCATGGCTTCATATATTTTAAACCTACTTCCTCGTCCATTACTCTTAGGATTGATTTGCCATTATGTACATGCATCATAGCTTTAGCAGTAGCTGGGAAGGGTCATCCTAAGATCAAGAGAAACTCTGCATCTTTTACCTTATCAACAATCACAAAATCAACCAGAAATATGAACTTTTCAACCTTAACCAAAACTTCTTATGTAATGCCAATAGGATACTTAATTTCAATATCTGCTAAATGAATGATCATCCTAGTTAGTTTAGGTTCACCTATCCCTAACTTCTTAAATATATCATAGAATCAAACTAATACTAGATCCTAAGTTTTCTAATTCCCTTTCAATTGAAAAACTATCAATATTATGAGGGATAGTAAAGCTCTGTATATCTTTTATTTTTTAGAGTAGCTTGTTCTACAAGATAGCAGTGCACTCCTCTCTTAAAGTTATCGTTGACATCTCCTTGATCCCTTTCTTCATAGAGATGAGATCTTTTTATGAAAAGCTTCAACAAAAAAATGAATGTTAACATGTAATTTTCTAAAAGGTTTTAGAAACTTGCTTAATTTATCTTCCTTTTTACCTTTCTCAAGTCTACTTAAGTATGAAATTTTTGGTTAGTACTCTTTAAACACTTGCTTGTTTGGCTCTTACTCTTCCTCTTTCTCTTTTTTCTCAACTTTTTTTTCTTATGTGGTATCTTTTTGTCTTCAAATTTTAACTCTTTTCTAATCCGTAAAGTCATTGCATTCACTGCCTTCCTTTAATTTAGCTTGATGTTACTAGGCAATAAACCTAATTGCCTTTTGTAGATAAACATAACAAACTGTATAATTCTAAGTTGTAGATGAAGGCTTCTTGATTTGGAAAGACTCTTCATTAATTTAGAAGAGAGCCTTAAACGTATTAATGAAATTTATTAAGAGCTCCTTAAGACTTGACTTCATTTCTTACTACTGTTGTTACTAAAATTCGTGTGGATGTCCTTGCTTATACTTTCCTTAATTATTCCTTAAAAATTTAGGATGTTTCTCCATCTTGAATTATAAATATCACCATAATGATTTTTTTAAGGTCAGTTTCCTATAAAATTAACATGCTTGATTAGTTGTTCTATATTGTAAAGAGCCTAATATTCATAATTAGAGAGTCCATCACCACAAATTTCACATATCATCTTTTGTGCTAATTGAGTTGCCAAACTTATACTATTCTCAATGCTTCCAACTTCTCCTATAACATTATTGGTACTATTTAATTTTATCTTTAACCTCAAGTTCTCCAACTAGTAGTTATTCATGGTAATATTCCCATTTAACTATTGTGATTCTTAAAGAGTTTTAAATCTAGTAGTTCCATCTAAAGATGTATTAATCAACTACTTAGATGGATAACTCAACTTACCATGAAACAACTACATCTGTAATCCCAATCAAGTCTATAATGTGGGTACTTTCTTAACAACTCGTTCAATCTTTCCCAAGTATTATATAATGTCTCACTATCTAATTGTATAAAGGAGAAGATGTCATTCTTAAATTTTTTTGAAATGTGCTAGAAGAAAATAAATGGATAAAAACCTTTCTGTAAGACCAACCTAAGTAGAAATATATTTAGTAGGCAAGGATTTCAACCGTGATTTAGCTTTGTCCCTCAAGGTAAAAAGGAGTAACCTCAACTAAATTACATCCTCTATATAATCTTGAAAGTATCATATGTTTGTAAAAAAGTTGTTAATATATGCATTTAGATCCTCATCTAACAAACCATCAAATTAACAAGTTATTACAAAATATAAATCATGTTAGACTTTATATTAAAATTATTGATCACCATGTTTGGTCTAATAATGCTAGATTATGTACCTATAATTAACTAAACAAAAATAGAAAACTAAAGTAACAAATAATATTGAAGTAAATTATTAATAAATAAGACCCAAATGAAGAATCCTCCTAAAACATTTTTATTCGTAAACTTACCTTGATTTAATTATTAACCTTAGTTTCTTGGGTTGGTATAAATTCTAAAGTATATCATAGTCTTTCTCAAGAGATACAACTTATATCATTAAGTTGATTGATTAAATTCTCTTTCTAATAAAAAAATCCTAAAACACATTAACTTGTTATATGAATTTCAGTGTTGGATTTGACTCTAACCTAAAAATTTTATGTGGTCCTATCTCTAGGATTATATACAATTTTTATTATTCATGCCATAATCTATTCATATATATGGTTTCTTAATTCCTATATATGAAATCTAAAATTGAATCAAATCACTAGAATATTTCAAGTCAATCATAATAAGTAATCATGAATAATTCATTAGATAACTTACGTATATTATTAAATTAAATACTCAATCTAAACACATAGTTCTAGGGGTTCATCCCCTTTAGGTCTACCCTAATTTAGTTCACACTAAGATAAAGAAAACTAAAACAATAAAAAATAAAAATAGAAGAACTCATTCTTATGGATCTTGAAATCTTGATGTCTTCACTTTAATCATAATGAAAATCCCTTCTTTTACCTTTGAAGTTGCTTTCCTCTTATATAAAGATTCTCCAATTCATGTCCCTTTTATCGTCCAATCCTAAAATCTACTTTTTATTCTCATGAAATCTTTTGATTTGGTCCTACGTTCATAACATCTAAAAAAAATCCTTGTTAATGTAAAAGTCACTGTCAATATGATTCCCTAATATGGACTTATATTTTCTGAACACCTTCAAACTTCTGCAATGACCAATCGCTATTTATGTGCATGGATTCCATGTTGCTCCAACTTACATCAAATTGCTCCACTCTGACTTAAATTCCCTTGAATTCGTTCGTTTCTCATTAAACAACTACAATATAGTCTATTTAGTACTTATCAAAAGATAATAACAAATTGCTAAGAACATATTTTTTTACCACTTATAAAATGATCATAACAATTTAAAGTAAATCTACCAAATATTCCTTTTCTTAATGATTTTATCCTTCTTTTTTTCACTCAAGGTTAGAAAGTTTAATAGTTTTGTTATTGTTATGTGTAATCTTACTACTACCAAAATAATGTCTGAAATAAATAAAGACATTAAAATTTTCATAACTACCAAGAGTAATATGAAGTTATATTAATGAAGGTATAGATATAATAACTAATTCTAAGTCCCTCTTGCTTTTCCTATGTATATAGATCACATATGAGTGACTTATTATTAGGGATAGGAGTCAAATCATCAAATTGAAAATAAAGGTTCCATTGAATCCTCTTTGAAAACAACTTAACGTAAAGATCTTCCTATTGTAGTCCTTATATTTTATAAAGAAGATACTCAGCTTGTTTAGAGTCTTGGAGTAATCTAGTTAAGAGGTTCATTAATTCTTTCAACCAAAATGTGTAGTATAGAAGGAAATCCCCGTTGTTCACTAAAAAATATCCTCTTCTTACTTTAAGTCTATGCAAGCCTGTTAGCCCCAAATTTTTTTTAAATTAAGCATGATTAGATTGATTAAGAAATTTAGTTAACATTATGTGAAATGATAGAAATTAAATATG
>JAOTIZ010000001.1:10596982-10619888 GCA_027123425.1 Erythroxylum panamense
ATTTCATTTTTTATTTCACTACCTCCCTCCTTTATTATATTCTTGATAATGACAAAAGGGGAGAGTTTTGTGGATATATTTTGTATATTTCTACATATATATATATATATATATATATATGATATGATATGATTTCTCGATGTTGTTAATTATATCTGTGATTGATTATACTGTTATAACTTGTGAAAATATGTAATATATAAACAATAGGTTCTTTTCTTAAGAGACATGCTTCTTTTAATTATGTTTGAATACGTAAAGGTATCTTTTGGAATCATCTATTATCTTTTTAAATTTTGAAAAATATATCTATTATTACTTGCCATCATAAAAAAGTGGAGATTGTTAGCTCAAAGATTATAATTAACGATTTTGATGATAATTGTATAATATTTCAAAATTCAAATTGGATTTATTTCCTTGTATAATTAACAATCTTATTCTCAAAAGGAAGTAAAATCATAAGAAATACGCTTTCCTTAGTATAGGAACCTTCATTATGAGTTTACCTTATTAGAAATGGTTTATTCGAAAGGATCCTACTAATTATAAAGGATGTATATTAGCCACATGATTATTAGAAGGTTTTTTTTGGCAAAAATGACACAAAAGTTATTCCGATCTAATTGACTAAGGTGCAACATGAAGCAGCGATTAGTTAAAGAAATTGTCTATTTAAGGAAGAGTAAATGCAACTGTGAACAAGAACGAAACGATATAGAAGCTTACGAAGCTATATTGTCAAAAGCATATACATTCCTGAAAGTGATATCTTTGTAAAAAAACAATCTATTGTGCGTTAGAAAGTGAAATTCTGTTAAGAGAGACTACTGAAGCTCATATCTAGCAAATTTCATTTTCATTTGAGAGCTTGTAGAGGCTAGTAAAATACTACTAATGTGGAAGGTTAAATAACTTTGAAAAATATTAACTTGTGAGCTCTGAGAGGCTTGTCAAATTATTAGTTAATTTTAAAGTGAAACACTCAGGTTGAATATTTGGGGACTAGATGTAGTCTTAGGTTATAAGTCCAATCAGTATAAATCGACTGCATTGTTCTTCTCTCTCTTTCTCTCCTTATCTTTTATATTTTCGCATTATAATGTGTATGCTCATTTTAGCAAGAGTTTCTTTCACTTTTATAATAGGTTCCTTTTATTTTCGATTTGCTGATAGTTCCTTTCATTTTAATAGGCATCTTCGTTTTATTGTTTCAATATGATTCATACTTTAACTAACTCCTGTCATTTAACTGGCTACTATTGTCTGACAAGCTCGTATTGTTTTAATCTTAAATAGGCCCCTGTCTTTATACGAATTGAAAGTAACTTGTGAAATTTTTTTTAAGTCTCACACAATTCTCCACCCTTTTGCATGTGTTTGCTTTATCAGTTAGTAACCTAATTCTCCTTCAACTACTCAAATATTTTTCCTATCGATTAACATGAAAATTTTCTCTTTTAATAGTCAAACTTGCTATTGAATTGGTAGAAGGGATCAAATCTCCTGTTCCGGTTATGGTATTCTTGTTATGTTCTATTAAATTTTATCCACACATTTATATGGGTCTTGTCGATTAACACAAAAATTTCCTCTTTTAATAATCAAACTTGCTATTGAATTGGTAGAAGAGATCAGATCTCTTGTCCTAATTATGGTGCTCATATCATATTCTATTAAATCTTATTCACATATTTATGTAGGTCCTTTCAATTAATACAAAAAAATTCTCTTTTAATAATCAAACTTGCTATTGAATTGGTAGAAGGGATCAGACCTCCTGTTCCGGTGATAGTATTCCTATCATTTTTTATTAAATCTTATTTACACATTTATGTGAGTCTTGTTAATTAACATGAAAAATTCTTTTAATAATCGAACTTGTTGTTGAGTTGGTAGAAAAGATCAGATCTCCTGTTCCAATTATGGTATTCCTATCATATTCTATTAAATCTTATCCACACATTTATGTAGATCCTATCAATTAACATAGAATTTTTTTTTAATAATCAAACTTACTATTGAATTTGTAGAAGGGATCAGATCTCCTATTTTGGTTATGATGTTCCTATCATGTTCTATTAAATCTTATCCGCATATTTATATGGAACTCACAAAAATGTATGGATGAGATTTAATGAAACATAGATAGAACTGAGGATTTAATGTGATTATTTTATCGATCTTAGAGGAATCTAAGAGTGACAAAGATATCGTTTTTGTGTTTTTTGTTGTTAGGGCTATGTATATTTGGAGGTCGGGCATAAATTAAGCAAAGGTTGGTATATATTCAAACATCCTGATGTGTTTAATTTTAATAATTACGAAGGCTACAAAATGGGAAGCGAGCTCGCTAATTGTGAGGAGGGGCCTCATCTCATATAAGACAATAAGTAAGATCCGCCTCTTTTATATTACACTCTAAATCAACAAAAGGGACAGAGTAGTTGCAAATTTAAGTGCTCAATCAAAGGACGAGTGCATGAATTAAACAGGCAAACTAAGGAGATCAATTATAATTCTCCACACAGAAAAATTGAAGAAAATTTTACATGCACCGGATTGCTTCAGCTTAAAAAGTAATGTTTCTAATTGAGAGATTGTTGGCCTGGTTAAGTGCACAGAGAGAATCGTGGTTCCATTTGCTTAAACAGATTTTTTTTGGCTCTGCCCACTTTGAGGAAGAAGCAAGACGTTAAGAAGAAAAGGAAAGCTAAGCTCATACATGGTAAAAATAATTAGATAATAATTAAACCAGCTACTATATGAAATGGAAATTAATTAAGTACCAAAAGCTGAGCTTCTACAATCTTTTTCTTTTCGCCGTCGTCGAGACCATTGGAAATCATAATCAAGCACTACAAAAAGGACCTTGAGTTTTCACCAATAGACAAGGAAACCCCAAAGTTAACAGAAGTACCCAATTTCCTAAGAACAAGCTGTGCAAGTACGAGAGAACAGAAAAAGAACCCCCTACCTTGTCCATGTACATGTCGTTGATGAAGAGCGAAAACCTGGTTTCTGCATAGAGGACAAGTGGAATGAGTTTGGAACCACTGGTCAATGCACCCGACGTGGAAGCAATGGTTGCATCTGGGGAGTTTCCTCAGCTTTTCACCATCTACAGCCTCCTGAAGGCAAACCGTGCAGTAGGGGGCATAATCGTCAATAATCTTTCCATGTTTTGGTCTGAAGGTGAAAGAGTGAAGGCGATCATTCCTGGGCCATAAAAGCTTTGTGCATACACGAATAGAGCAAACGATGAAAGTGATAAGGATTGTGTTCTTGCAGCTGCTAGTGCTGGTGGCCGTAGAAATAGACTCGGCTATCTTGGTCACCAAGTCCATTTTGCTTGATCTTTCCTGATTATTACTAGAAAGATAAGCACCTTACCTTGTTTTTATGCCTGTCTAATCAAAGATGCCGTTCCAGAGAAGACATTAACTAATTTAGCAGTTCTGGGACTTGTACGTTTGTTGGAATCGTAGCTTTCAAATCTCCGACGTTTGCTTCACTCAATAATATTTGGACAAGTCAGTAATTCGCCACAGATAATTGTGGCGACGCAGTAAATGCTTATGCACACTCTTTTTCTTGATTATACTCTAATACAAATTTGTTTTATTGGGGGATAAGACTGCGTATTATCGGATCTCTCCAGATTCTGTTTCATTGCAGAATTTCAGACTGGGTGATGATGATGATACAAATTTGTTTCAAATTACTAAACTAACCAAAGTTGAAATAAATTTAATAGCAATTCAAAGTAAACATTATCCAAGTGCTCTCTTTAGAATTTGCAGGAACGGTACACCAAACGTCTAAGGTAGTCAAGACTTGAATCTTAATCCAATTAGCTAGCACTAGCAGCAAGATCACAAATAATGTCAAATAAAAAATCTATGAAGTTGTTGGTGCACGTCGCCGTCTAAAGGGCGACGGATTATGAAGGACGTAATCAGGTATCTTAATTATGATTGCTCAACTGATAATTTTGACAAGCACGCACTATTGCATCACACGCACTGTTGATATTAAAGATCAAACAGTTTTTTCTCCGATCGTTCTCTAAGAAGGACTGATGTCATTGCTTTAGTTGAGTTGTTTTCGTTTAATCCCAACTAGAATTGAAAAGATAACTGTGCCGTTGATCAGAGTTTGAAAATGAGTGTCAATTTATCTGCTTTGTCAACCTTCGAGGAAATACAGGCACCAGATACGTGGTAGTAGGTGTTACTTTCTCATAACCATCAACTACTTTGCTAACCGTTATAATTAATGACATCATCATCGTAATCGTCGTCTCACCCAGTCAGTAGTTATAACTAATGACTAATGACTATGATTACACACCTTGTACAAGTTCTACTGCTGTATTTATAAAGCCAAAGTTTGTTACAAATGAGAGTTTGGATTCAACTCTGATTTTACAAGATAAATTATATCTAAACATAGATAACCTATATAAGCTATCTGAAGTTAGTTATATATATCACAACAACGATTACACAAAGATGATTACGTAGAGAAGATTGTATTGAGAAGATTAGGCCGAGAAGATTACTTAAAGAAGATTATAGATAAGATTGTTGCTGAGAAGATTATGCTTGTTGTTGAGTCTCTTTATCACTCCCCTCAAGTTAGGCAGGGAAGCATGAAAAATGTCAAGCTTGTACCTTAGAAGCTCGAATTGAGAGCGAGCCAAAGGTTTTGTGAAGACATTAGCTAATTGCATATGTTAGATTCTAATTTTTTTTTTTAAGTTAAGCATGATTTAAAATAATTTTGAGGTTTTGATAGATTTAATTTTTGGAGTTATAATTATGTCAAAGTTAGTAGGATTTATTGAATAGATAAGTGGAATTAAAGTATTAATGTAATAAGGATGTCCAAGGACATTTTTGAGAAATTACTTAAGCATAAAAGAACATAAGCTTATAAGGAAGGGTAAAATAGACTTTTTGAACTCATTAAGGGTAGAAATGGAAGAAAAATATGTTGTTGTGCTAGTTATGAAGAAAAAAACGTGAATTGAAGGGAGAAAAGAGTGAAAAACGAAAACAAGAGAGAAGAAGAGAGGTTTCGGTGAAAGAAGATAAATTAAGCTTGTTAAGGTAGGTTAACCATCTTTTCTTCTTGTTTTATTAAAGAAATGGGTTGTGTTGAGGATAAAGGAGTTAAAAAGAAAAAGGGGTTTGTGTAGAGAATAAGAGGTTTGTGTTGGAAGAAGATGAATTAGAAGAACCTAATCGATTTTAGGGTTTCTAAACTAGGTTTTAGGTTTTATAACATAGATGTACTATAGGTAGCTTAGATTTTAGCTAATTTGTGTGTATTGCAATTTTTGTTATTTTTGAAATTTATAAATTTTATTGGAATGTTGTTTTGAATGAAACCTTGGTTGTTTTAGAAAATCAAAGGAATCCTACCCAAAAGCATATCAATAAGATACAAGTAGAAATTGAAATTAAATATGGTCTAAGAATGTTGAAGGATGTTGAACATGATGAGAATTTCATAAATTATTTTAAATTGATGCTTCTATGAGTTGTGATAATTGGATAGTGAAGAGAAAATGACGCTATCAAGAGAAGAACAAGATTCCATGGATGTAAACCTACAAAAAAGATTAAAGTTTGAAATAAGCATATTGTTTGAAGATGCAAATGAGTTTAAGGAATTCTCCGTATATATGAAATAGCAAACAAAATAAATTTGAAATACACAAACAATACTAACAAGAGAAGAAAGTATGCATTAAAGCATAAATAGACTTTCAAGAATACACCAATTAGAAAAGAAAAAAACCCCTCACTTACCTAATGTTGTCAAAAAAATCTTATCAAATCATACAACAATCAACAAATGAACACATCATAAAAAGAGTTTCTTATCTACCATCATATGAAACCAACAAATCTCTTTCTTGGGTTAGCGATCATCCACAATGTTCTCATAATAACTTCTACACCACATTCAGGCCAAGAAGAGAAATTAAATTTCTTGTCCGGGCTTGTATAACAATTCCCTTTTTGTGAATTGTGATTATCTATATCACTTTGCAACTCTAAAAAGGATTTAACATAAATGAAAATAATTTTGATTAAGTTATATTGAAACCCCAATCACAAACATTTAAGCATGTTTTGCTGCTTAGAAATTAGTTTGGCTAACCTTAAGTCATGTGAATTTTTATAAGCTCGAATGAAATCGAATTTTCGATCGAGCTTAGGCCCATTAAACTATATGATTTTTAACAAGCTAAGTTACTATCAAATCTCGATTAAAATTTAACTAGTAATTTTATGTCTGAGTCTTAGCCGAATCACAATTTGGCCCAATCTAAAAATGCCATGTCCAATTAAGTTTTACATCAAACTTTGAGTTTTAAGGGTTTAAGTTAAGTCCCTCAAATATGAAGTCCTATTGTAAGCGCCTTTTTTTATTAAGCCCGATCGAATTGAGCTACCAAATCGAGTATTTTGCCCCCATCAAAGATGAAAGTTTCTTTTTAAGAGGAAGATGTCAATAAAATGGTGAGCATTTTTCATAATTCAAGAAAACTCTCCATCAACATGCAATAGCAAACAAAATCTAGTTCAAATACACAAATAATACTAACAAGAGAAGAAAGTTTATTAAAACATAATTAGACATTAAAAGATCCACCAATTGGGAAAAAAAAACCACACCCACATACCTAATGTCGTAAAAATCCTATCTAACCATGCAATAATCAACAAATACACACATTACAAAAACTTTTCTTACTCATTGTCACATACATCCAGAAATTATCTTTCCTAAGCTTGAGATATTCTAACAATAATTTTCTTATAACTGTTGCACCAAGAAAAGAAATTAGATTTCTTTTCGAACTTCTTTTCTAAATTGTGATTTTCTATACTATCTTTTAACTCTAATAAAGATTCAACACATACGAAAATGATTTTGCTTAAGTTATAATAAAACACCAATCACAGACAATTGAAGGTATTTTGTAGGCTTGACAATAAGCTTGGTTAGCACATTATCCATACAATTTTTTTATAAACCCAAGCAAAGCCCAAATTTTGATTGAGTATAAGCCCATTTAACCATATAAATTTTTATAGGCACAAGCTTCAGTGTTGATAAGCTTTGATTAGCAAACCCAAATTGAAGACTGAAACAGGTCATATTTAACCCAACCTGAAAAGATCAAGCCCAATTAAATTTAGAGTCAAATACAAGCACTATTCTAACCAAATTATCTTTATTAAACTGAAGTCAAACCTAAAACCCCATCAATTCAAGGTGTCAAGTCTAGAAGAAGCCAAGTAATCTAAGAGTTCAGTTGTAATATTCTACAAATGTTTCTATTTAAAAAAAATCTCCCAATTGAAGAAAATGCAATTGTGAACTCCAGAAAGCATTAGGGAGACGAACTCTTGAAAGAAAAAGAAGGCATTAGTGAGACAAACTCTTGAAAGAAAAAAGAGAACATTAGTGAGAAACTCTTGAAAGAAAAGCTGATTTCATAGCACCACTGTCAAATTGCTTCGCATGGTGATAAATCCAAAGTTGCTAATAGCACAGATGTACCACATACCAAGGTGAGGAAGTGATAAATACCACATACCAGCAATTTATCCATTTATTTTGGCAAAACTACTTTCAATAACAAAAGCCGAGAAGGATTGCATAAAGCTAATGAAAAATTGTGCTGCATATTCGTATCTCTTGACCTCAACACGTATGTATTAGACAGGTTAGGACTAGAGTATGTACCAGAAACACCACCTCATTTCAAGTTCAAGAATTTAAAACTGAACCAGAGACAAAAAGCCAAATACTAAATAACAGGATCATCCACAAACTTTACAGACACGTGGTGAACATAAAAACATGAAAGGGAATGATGTAAATAAAGCTTAGATCTCAATTTTGTAATCAACAGGCACATCCTCCCGATTGCTGTTGTGACTGTGATGCGTTTGTGTTGGAAGACTTGAGGTTCACATCAACCATGTCTTCCTGCTTTGTAGAAGAAAGTGTTTCCATTCCTGGCAATGCTGCTGCAATTTTACGGAATAGTGCCTGACACGGGAGTTGAAAAGAGGAAACCTAGGATGAGTTCTATAACATCAATTTTCTACCATGTTAAAAATTTTGCTAGCCAGTTACGAGTTATATTGCATCATTTATCTGTTAAATTAACATTTTGCTTCCAAGAAACAGGATGGAAGCTTACCTTTATATTGAAGCCAGCCTTTGCACTAGTTTCAATAAACATAACATTCAAGTCCCGTGCTTTAGCTTCTCCTTCCTCTATTGACACTTGCCTGTAAAATCATGTCCAAGATCCCAAGGGATCAGAGAAGTATCAATCTCGCATACATGCAACTATTGAAATAAAATGGCTCTCTAGATCTGCGCACAATCATTCCCGCATTTTAAATTCTCAACTGACAAAAACATGCATGAAAAACAAAGGTAGTGAAGCAGCAAAATGTAAAAGAAAATGGGAAAAATGACCTTTTTTCAACAAGATCAGTCTTATTTCCAACCAGCACAATTATGACATCGCTTCCACGCTCGGTGCGAACCTCTTCGATCCACTTAGCTGTGTTGAGGAAAGACTGTCTACCTAGAGGTGGGTAGCAAGCAATCAGAAGCAGTGAGAAATATGACGAAGTAAAGAAGAATTTAAGAAGAGAGAAGAAAGAACATACTAGCCACATCATAAACAATGACAGCTACGGAGGAATCGCGAATATAGCTAGGAATGAGACTCCTGAACCTTTCCTGTCCTGCAGTGTCCCTGTAACTCAAATTCAAATAGTAAACACATCAGCTTGACAATATAATGATATACCAAAGCAAAGGGTCAAAAGAAGGCACATACCAGAGCTGCAATCTAACAGTTCGATCTTCGAGATACATGGTCTTGGATAGGAAATCAATGCCAATGGTGGCCTGATAGATACACAGATTAGGGAATGAAAGGAAGCAAAGATGCAAAGGAAATAGGAAAAAAGAGATCCAGGAGTACAGGTCGGAGTGAAAGAAAGAACCTGATAGGTATTATCGAACTTATCGTACATGAAGCGAGTGATGATGCTGGTCTTGCCAACAGATTGATCTCCCAAGAACACCAACTTGTACTTTGCAAGTGCTGATACAGGAGCCATCTAATCTAATTATTATAACTGATACTGATATTAATATTAATTATTATTATTAAGAAGAAGAAGAAGAAGAAGAATGAAGAAATTTGGGATCGCCGGTCGAATGTGAAGAAATCAGAGAAGGGATCTGGATCTCTCCTCCGGCTCCGGCTCTTTTAATTAAATTGGGGGTTGGTGGTGGAGGTTATATCCATGCACCACGGCCCTCTTCCTTACTTTATTATCACACATCTCGGTCCAGCCCAAGCCAGTTCAGTCCAGTCCAGTCCTCGTACAATATTAATATTCAGTTTCTTCTGCTGTTGCTGCTTCTTCTTCTTCATCACCAGCGCGTCTTCTATCTATCCAACATGGCTTCGGCTTTGAGAGGTGCGTTGCTTTGCAACCTGCGGGTTCCTGTTGCCCTCAGCCGATCCAATTGGGATCCTCTGGGCTCGGTCGCCCGCTTTATGTCATCTGGCCATGATGATCATTTGACCAAGGAAGAAGTTATTCATAGAGTCCTGGATGTTGTCAAATCCTTCCCTAAAGTCGATCCTTCTAAGGTTTCTTCTATTTCCTTACCTATTACATTCCCCCTAAACTTTCACTTCATTTCTAATTCCTACTTCTTTCTTCTACTTGATTTATTTATTAGGGTTTTTGTTCATATCGATCCTTCTTATTTTCTATATAATGATTGAGTTCCTATTGTGCTTGCTCGCTTGCTCGCTCCACCAATACATCCCCAGCCCCACGTGTTAAATGCTATAGCTTTACGGCATTTCTCTGCAGGTCACTCCTGATGTACATTTTCAAAAGGACCTGGGCCTAGATAGCTTGGACAGTGTCGAGATTGTCATGGCTCTTGAAGAGGAATTCAAGCTCGAAATCCCTGACAAGGAAGCTGATAAGATTGACTCCTGTAATCTTGCTATTGAGTACATTCATAACCATCCACTTGCCAGTTGATTAACTTGGCCTTTCTCTCCTTCAATTTTATGCAAGGCTATTGTTTTATACTGTGTTTTTTATCTTCTTGACCATGATGTTTCCATGAACTTGATCATCTGGACCTTTTTGGTATGCTTTTACTTGAATGTACCTGGATATTTTCCTTAAAACTGGACTCTCATGTCCTTTATTTTCACATAAAGGATTGTCAAACTCTTCTAAATGTTACTTTCTTTGTGCATCTATTCAAGTGTTTTTCCTCTGATGCTTCCTCATTGTGACTGGTTTTGTGGATTTGTTTCATGCCTTGTAGTTTCTACATTGCCGCGTGAGTTTTGGTACTTATTTTCGCTTTGAAGAGAGTAGGATTTATTACATCTTTAGTATTGTGGATTGTCATCAATCATACGCAAGGACGCTATCGGCTAATTCCATGAATTCATAGTTCCTTCTTTCATTTGGGTTTTTCTTTGTTGCATCAAGTCACGGTTCTATTACTAAAGTGTATTGTAACATCAGAACGGAATTGACCTCTATTGTAACATCAAGTCACGGTTCTATTCTTAAAAGTCATTTTGAGTTAAACTCGAAAAGTAACTTTGTGAAGGTTAAATGGTTAGAGGTATGTAAAAGAAAAGAAGAGGGAGGTTTGGAATTGACCTCTATTAGAACCTTTAATAGATTAGCCTTGATTAAAAATTTATGGATCAGACAGTTCTATGATTGTATCTTTAAAGAATCTAGTCGTTGGTCTGTCTATTTCAATAAAATCTTCCTTTTCTTGGTTTTTGATTCAACTTCTAAAATTAAGACTCATTTTAGAACCATCGATTTTTTGTAAGGTTGGAAATGGTTTTTTTGTGACTCCCAGTGCTAAATAAATTGAACACATTGGACAGACTACACCATATACCTACCAACTCTACCTATATCCTCTGTAAGAAGGAGAAAGAATCCAATAATCGTTTGTTTTTTCCTATGTCCTTTTTTCCTAGTACATATGGGAAAAGATCCAATATATGTACATTGTTTCTAATGCAAGGAATACCTTCTTAGATGCTTTTAATTGGCTTCTGAAGCTGAACTATGCTCTTAGCTACAACAAACAGATATACATCATATCTTTCACCTCCTCAATCAAAGAGATTTGGTGAGAGAGAGATAATAGACACTTTCAGAGTATTGCACACTCCAAAAATAAGGTTTTGTCATCTCCAATCTGTGATATTAGAGAGAAACTCCTATAACTCTGTCGGGTCGAAGTGTGGGGGCGCCTAGAGTGGGCGATTCCACCTTTTGAGTGCAAGAAAGAAACTCCTATGTACCCTAAGGCTTGAAAAAGGTTGTCCTAACCTAGCTTCTTAACAACGAATCTCATAGCATATACAAGGGATATAGTGGTGGATACATAATCTTAGAGCAAAACAAAGCAAAAAACTATTTGTACAAGAAAGTAATTGTCAGAGTAGGGCGATGGTCCATGCAAGATGCAAAGATTGATCCAAACTTCTTCTTTTGTAACATTTTCAAAATTTTATGGTGCCACAGTAAAGAAAATCTATAGATATGATTCATATATTTCACTTAGATTTTGTTAACTTCTTGGCGGAGTTCTTGTATCAAGATCATCATCACTTCCTTGAGGATTTTCAACTTGTTGAGTTATACCACCATTTTCTAAAGCTTCACTTATGGTAGGGTAACTACCAAATTGAGGAAATCATGAGACATGGAAGGACTTAAGGTTACTATCTCCCATTTCCGTACACATTTTTCATCAAATACCACATATCTTGAAAGCACAAGTTGATTTACTACTAGATCAAAAAGTTGAAACCCTTTTGGACTCATTGCTATAACTAATAAAAATAAGCTTCTTTCCTTTCTCTTTGAACTTGTCTCTGTCTTGAGGGGGAACAAAGGCATATACAATACATCCAAATATTCTGAAATAATTTAGTGTGAGTTTCTGGTTATGCCAAGCTTCAAAATGATTGTTGATGTGAACAACGTTTGTTGGTGAGCAATTGAGAATATATGTTGTAGTAGTAACAACTTCAACCCAAAAGCTATGAGGAATACCTTTCCCTTTCAACATACTTCTAGCCATCTCTACAATTGTTTTGTTTTTATGTTATGTGACTCTATTTTGTTATGGAATATGACGAATTGTAAGTTGCAGAAGTTTCCACTGGGAGTTGTTATTCAGAAACCATAAAAACACGACTTCCATTCATAGCACAAGTAACTGTTTAGTTAAACTAGTTTTCCAAATTCTCAAATAAAAACATGAAGCCAATACCCAACACAATCGCAAGGCACTCACACAACTAGAACAATAATCAATTATTCGCATTCCAGAAACCAGAATAAAGGACGTGAACAAATTTCCATAGCGTTGATTTTCCTTTTAGGTTCCTTCAAGAATCTAGTATGATCTGATTTTTCAATTCCAAATCCGATCAATAACAATCAATCATGTTTTAATCAAATTATAGAAATAAAGTCGACTGTGATACCATTGTTGGAAAATTGGGTTAGGATCTGGTCTCGACCGCAGTGGAATAATTATAAAACTTTTTTATATTTTGATTTCTCAAAAACCAATATTACTTTAATTCTATAAAATGACTAATACATGAATCATAACAAAACATGAATCTCAATTCGTATCTTATTCCGAAGCTTAATTTTTTTCTTGTCATATATCTCAAATTGTTTCCAAAACTGATCTGTCTCAATCACTATAACTGCACAAATGCCTGTCTTCTAACGTCATCCACATAATGAGTTGAGAGAACTTTATAACTCTAACAGAGGGGGTTAAGCAAGAAGTATTAGCTCTATTAGGACTTAAGCCTATTTATAATAGATTTTGGAGGTTTCAAAAATTTAATTGAAATTAGAATTAGAGTTACAAATAATTCTAATTAAATACCAATTATTCCCAAATTAGATTCAATATTTCATATTAATCCTTATTTATTAAATATCCCATATTTAATTATAAAGTTTCTCAAATTTTACAATTAAGTCTAACTTGATTAAAATAACTTTGCTCTCTTCAACCTATTCTTTATGTGAGATCCATTAAGTTTCCAAATATACTGATAATGATTATAAATTATAATTCTAACTCATAATTAGAATCAGATAAACTAAGACTCCTTTTAATTTATTTTTAATTCTCCAATTAAACAATTTATAATCATATATCAAGATTGACATCTAGCAACAAATCATGACCATCCAATATTTAGGAATGTTAAAGTGATTTTGATTAACCTTTTTGTGCATGATTTGTTTGTATAATTCAATCCTTTCATCATCTAATGTTCCGATTAGACAACGAGCATAGAATTAATGTCTACTTTATTTTGAGTCTAATCATAATAGTTTTCTGTCGTTAGCTATCAATTCAATTAATAACATTTGTAAACTTTTCACAAAATGTCATTATACCTTGGATAAGGATTTCTCAAATTAATACTAATAAAAAATAACAAAATATTCTCTCTAATTAATTTAGGATAATGAATCCTATCTAGATCACACACAACTACCTCAATATAGTTCGTGCTACATTCAATAATTACCGATTGATTAACCTATCATTAGATAGGTCATAAAAAGAATCAAAACATAGCAATCTCTATATAAGATAACTTTGGTGACCCTAAGTCAAAAGATTATTTATACAATCATCACAATGAGAATTCTATACATATACAAGTAATATTCCAAATAAATTTCTCATATTAGGTATGTTCAGTGAACTTGGTCTCCAATAAAGACTCATACGTTTGTTTAAGCATCTCAATACTTTAGCCTATAAGGTTGAGTAATTCCTTCATAAGGAAAAACATAACGTGTGCTAGTCTTTTTACGTTCTATTAATGTCTAGTCTTAATAAAAATGACTAGGAACAGTTTAGAGATAATACATAAATACAATATGAATCTCATAATAATTCCATTTGCAATGTATAATTATCTCATGGACTTTATCATATACATTTGAACATGTACAAGATGAAGAATGCCTTTAATGATTGTTACTAAACTACAATCAAAGTGATTGGCTGTAGGGCACAAACCAATAATCTCTCATTTGTATTGAGCCAATCATTTAAGTATCTCATACCCTATCATTATATGATGATTATTTTACTACTGAGATATTAATTTAATGAGAGAATTTTGCAAGATTCTCTATAGTAGGCATTCACTTAAATCTTACAACTTCCATCTTAATTATCATCATAATTAAAAAAAATTGTCAAAATACATATTTGAATCTTTGATGAGACCTTAGTTCCTTTTGCATGCCTAATGACTCTAATGTTCTACAGTACATTACTATTTTGAACAATGCAAGGAACTATATTAAATTCACTAAATAACTTATTGATTCAATTAATCATTTTCACTAAATAAAAAATATATTATAACTTAATTAGCATCCAATTGCTAAATTGGAACCTTTCAACACCTCAATTATGTTTGTAAGAATGAAAAAGCAGAGTCGAGAAATTGATAGGAGAAAACGATTCTTCCATCTTTATTTCATTGCAACTTCACTCTTTCTTTGCAAGCAATCAGAATATATAAAAAATGAAATATAAAATTAGTATTTTTATTTTATTACTCGAAAGATAATATTAAGCATCGATTTTAAGATTTCTTATTTTATTTTTTTAATTTTTAATATTTAATCTGACGTGATATAATAATAGACTACATGTCAATTGTCAATTACGTGTTTAATAAATATGTTGACATAATGTATCAGGTTAGTACCATTAATTTTAAGGCTAATGACAAATATTTTTATGAAAATTAAAAATTAAATCATTTCATTTTCAGTTATCACTTTTAAAAATTAGGTCTAATATTATAATTTTTAAAATTTTTCTATAATTTGCCTTTTAATTATTAATAAAATTCGTAACTTCTATCTTTTGAGTATGTTCTAAATAAATTATGAGTACACACAATAATTAACAAACCCCATAATCTAAGTTGGTAAACTCCACACTCACTATCATATAATCGCGCTTTGAATAAACCATCAAACGATTTAATAATTCGCAAATCACTTAAATTATATGCTCAATTTAACACGTCATCTACTCTCTATACCAACAACCTTTTGTGTAAATCACTCGGCAAGCGAGCAGCTTAAAATAAAGTAACATACTTGACTTGGCGTGTTATTTACAACAACCTCAAGCAACCTCAGGTAAATTTTAGAAACCCATGACTTTTAAGTGAAGCTGAAAAAACATTTTGTTTGTTCCATACACAAACCCAGCCCTTGAAACCTTGAGCTCCAAGTTTAAAAGCATTTGGGAACTTAGCACCAACCGAACCAACGCTGAATTCAAATCCTGAGTCAGCACTAACCGATTCTTTGAATTCAGGATTATGCGAATGATTCAGCCAGATTCTGACGATGCTGCATGTTGCCGTTTGGATCCATGAACTTGACTGTCTCTAACAAAAGTTCCTGCAAAACAAAGCAAGGCACACCGGGATTGTTCACCAGTAGGCCCCTTCGACGCTCAAGTTAGTCTTTTTGGTGAGAGTTTGATAGCTATGAATATATAAACTAGGGTTCTGATCACGTACCCGTATCATGACGAAACTATACCTTATAGATATATATGGGATGGTTGTTAGGTTTAAGTCTTTACGTATGCATGAGAGACTTCTACCTGTGAGTGGGCCGTGGATGCGTGAACTAGGGCATGGGCCTATCATAGTCAATAAGAATTAGGTCAATCCGTGCGGAATGGACCAATAGGTCCATGAGTCGTTTTTATTGAACATGAGTATAGCACGACCGACCCAACCAGCGAAAAATCCTCATAAGCACCAACCGAACCAATAGTCCATTGGTTTTGCATTGATTACATTTCAATTTTCATCACATTTCATTTATAAAAGGGGAAATGACTGCAAGACCATCTTCCTACTTTTACTTAACGCTGGTAATGGTGAGATGGAGATGGAAGGTATTCTGAATTGTTAACAAGGATTTCTCCATTCATGCACGTAGAGCGCCAGTTTATGGCAAAAAGGGACACGAAAATAGCAAAGATGCTTTTGATGGAATGCTAACGTTGTTCTGTCGAAATTCTCAAATAATTAGTACTTCTACTTACAAAATGAACGGCATTGTTCCTGCACATAGGAAATTTCCAAGGATATTTGTTTTATATTGAAAAAGGAAAGCTTGTTGAAAAACAAAAACCATAATTGCTAATCAATGAATATTAGTTTGGACAAAGGAAAACTCCAGTTCATTGCAGACTCGCTGATATGTATTTACTTGATCAACAAATAGAATAGGAACAATGGTGTAATGTGAAACTGCTGATCCTTCTGGTCTTAACTTGTGGAGTAATCCCTGATGAATATGAACTACAAAGTACCAGAATGTAGAAAGAATTGAAGAAAAACATGATAAAACTCTGCATTAAATTTTAAGCAACTGAACTACTCTAAGGCTTCTTCAAGTCCAACTTCGACCTAGCAATTACACGCCCTGTAAAAGGAACACTTTACTCATGTAAGGCATAATATAAGCACTCAATACAAATGTTCCTTCAACGTCTTTGTGCTACATGACCATCAGCATTATGAGCAGGCAATCTTCAAAGAAAAGTATGACGCTAAACAGGTAATAGGAAAAAGATTACAACTGACTTGGTTTCTGAGAGCTTATCTGCTGCTGAGTTTGAGATACCTTTGCTTTCAACAACCCTCCTACTCGCATCCATTTTCCGCATAATCCTGAATTCAGACAATCAGATTTAGGTTCATTGAATCTGCTGCTCATATTTGATGCCAGGAACATGCTACTTTAACTAAGCATCTACTGCAAATGAACATGCATAACAAAATTGCTCTCAAGGTTAGAACTGATGGGTCGATCATCACAAATTATAGATCACTTCATTATAAGAACTGGGCACTAAGTTGAGAACTCGTTCCATATATAGTTAGGAGTATTGAACTAGTGGTATAAGTTGTAGTTTTAGAATAAAACCTGGTAATGGTCCTGGTCTCGAATTCGTCGCAACAATCAATAAACCTGCAGCGAGAAAGAAATATATTAACCGAACGTCGTGGGTTTTTGGAGCGTACAACTACTTTTAGAGTGCAGCTAGAAACAAGAAACGAACCAGTCAAACACCATCTTAGTCCCAAAGACTGCACCTGCACCTAGACCCACAAGTCCTGTGGCTACACCAGCTGCAGCAAACCAAAAATATAGCAGAGAAAACATAAATCAAGAAACCAAAAAAATACAATGGCTAACTGCTTGAGAGAGAGAGAGAACAATACCACCATAGGCCACCTTCTCAGGTGCTCCATCAATTGATTCCATATTTGCCCTGAAATTTAACAAACTGAAATAAAATACGAAAAACGAACAAAATGTCCAATAATAACCTTTTTGTCTTATCACACTACCAGATCTGTTTAAAACCTTCCATCTGCGCAAACCCTTTCTTCTCCTTTTCTTTGGATTTCCAAAAAGACGTATGAGAGGAAAAGAAATGAAATTACGGAAAATCCACATCTAATCAGATTCTCACACAGCATTTAACGGCGTTCTATTCGGTAAACTTGGTGCGAGAACTGAGGATTCCTAAATTGCAATTTTATTTTTGGGCCTGAATATTTATTTATCTAATTATTAACGTGACATGTATAGAATATGAGGATGGGCCTTGGTAACTCGTGTCATTTTTCAAGGTGGGTCATTGCCTTGGAGCACCCTCTAAAAACACTACCTTCAAACACCCGCTACGACCACCGCTGCTCTCTTCATCTCTTAACTATAATTCTTTTTCACAAATGAATAAGAAAAAAGAAAAAGTTTAACAAACCAATTCCCGTTCACACTCCCAAAACCGACCTGCATTGTTTCTCCATACAACCTTGGTTTTTGGGCCCTTTTCCTGCATTCCATACAAAAGCGAGAGCTAGAGGATTTATGTCTTGGGATGATAGTAGTGGAGAAGAAGCTCGTTTGTTGTCAGTTTACAGATTGTTGGAGATGGGTCCTCTCATATGGAACGACTCTATTCCAATGTTGCGGCTGCTTTCGATGCTGTCATATACAGTATTTATTGAATAGATAGTTTGCTGTTTTTGTTAAATAAATGGAAGTCACTTGTAGCATTTAAGAAAAAGAGATAGTTGCAAACACGCGGTAGAGTGCCTATATAAGGCACTTTCCTCTTTAGAAGAATCACCATAAAACACAAAACAGAAAAACAGAGAGAAAACCAGAGCATTATTCTTGTTCTGAAGTTAGGAAATATATTCCTAAAGAGTTGGTGAGTGACAAAATAGTGAGGTTAGTATTTTTAGATTGGGAAACACCTTGTGAGCCACTATTTTGGTTTTATCTCTTTATACCTACTATTTGTAATAGTGGAAGAAATATTCTGAGTTTTATCCGTTGACGTAGTCCAAAGTTAAGGGTGAACTACGTTAAAAATCTTGTGTTCATTTTGCTCATTTTATTTTTCCTTTTCACAAAATACACCCGTTACGTCCAACAAGTGATATCAGAGCTGTATTTTCATTGAAGGTATTTTTTGAAAGGAAGCACATCATCGGGAAAAGAAAATTACAAAGAATTTTTTGGCATAATTCGTTCGAAAAGTTGACGTAAAACGGCAAAGGTGATGAATAGTATTAAATAGTACTTTTACGTTGTTTTAATTAATTCATAAGGTGACGCACTGTGCAGTAATAGTAACTGGGTCCCGCGATACCAGTTACTATTTACCAGGTCCCACGATACTATTCTAGTAGGATTCGACTTATCGGATCCCGCAGTACTATTTTGGTCAGGTCCGACGACATTATTTTGATCCCGTGGTAAACATTTAGAAGATATCTTTTCTGCCAAATTTTGACGTCCTGGTTTCATAATTGAGATCGGTTTTTTCAAATTTGGCTTAATTTGACAAATGGAGGTGAAGACGAGCAAAATGATCAATTTAAACAATATGAACTACCGTATATGACGAATCAAGATGAAGGATCTCTTGATGATTACAAAGATACATTTGCCGATATTTTCGATAACTAAATCGGAGGAGATGTCCAACGAAGATAGAGTTTTAGCATGAACGAGCATGTGGTTATATTCGACAGTTTGTCGATGATAATGTGTACAATCACATTTGTAACGAGACTCATGCAAGAACGTTGTGGAATAAGCTGGAGCAACTGTATGCTTCAAAGACCGGTAACAATAAATTATTTTATCTGACAAAATTGATGCAGGTAAAATACCAAGAAGGTACTTCTGTAGCTGATCATTTAAACAATATGGAAGGAATGGTTGATCGGTTATCAAAGATGGGCATAAAGTTTGACGACGAGGTGAATGCTTTGATGGTGCTAGCTTCATTACCAGAGTCATAGGAGACTTTGAAGGTGTCTTTGACAAATACTACACCAAATGGCGTATTAAATATGGAGTCTGTTAAAAGCAGTATATTAAATGAAGAAATGAGACGTAAATCACAGTCTACAACCTCTTCATCATATTCAAATGTTCTGCTTACGGAAACTAGAGAAAGGAGTCAATCCAAAAGTTCAAAGTCCAGAGATAAGAGCAAAGGAAAGTCAAATAGATATGCAAATATGAAATGTCATTACTGCAAGAAGAAGGGTCATATTATGAAATTTTGTTGAAAATTGAAGAAGGAAAAAGGCAAAGATGTGAAGAAAGAAGAAAGCAATGATGATGAACAAGGTAACATTGTTGATGTATTTAACCTTGTTATTGATACAGAGATAGTTAGCCTGGTGTTGCAAGAAACAAGTTGCATAGTTGACAGTGGAGCTACTATTCATGTTACAACTCACAGACAATTGTTCTCATCTTACACACCTGGGAATTATGGCGTTGTTAAGATGGAAAATGGAAATCTGTCAAATGTTATTGGCAAAGGAGATGTTTCTTTAGAGACCACGAATGGTTCAAGACTATTGTTGAAAGATGTCAGGTACATTCCTGATATGTGTCTAAACTTGATTTCTGTAAACAGGCTAGATGATGAAGGTTTCCGAAATACTTTTAGAAACAGAAAATGGAAGCTTACTAAGGGCTCGTTAGTAGTGGCCAGAGGTCAGAAGCATTCAAGACTGTATATGATGCAGGCAAAACTCTCCAGTGATGTTGTCAATACAGTGTCTAGATTTGATTCACTCAGATTTGGGTGGACCATTGCCAAAGTCACTCGGTAACGCACATTATTTTGTGACTTTTATTGATGAAGAACTGAATACACAACAAAATATAGAGAAAAACATAGAGAGAGAAAACGAGAGCAAATTAAGTGCTCTGAAGTTAGGAAATATATTCCTAAAGGGTTGGTGAGTGACAAAATAGTGATGTTAGTATTTTTAGGTTGGGAAACACCTTGTGAGCCACTATTTTTGTTTTATCTCTGTATACCTACTATTTGTAATAGTGGAAGATTTATTATGAGTTTTGTCAGTAGACGTAGCCCAAAGTTAAGGGTGAACCACGTTAAAAATCTTGTGTCCATTTTGCACATTTTATTTTTCCTTTTCACAAAATACACCCGCTACGCTCAACAAAACGAAAGTTCCTTCAACTGCAGCTCCGTAATAGAAGTTCAAAAAAACAAATTCTAACACTCAGGAGTATTTGCTGATGGATAATAATAATAATAATAATAATAATAATAATAATAGTAAAAAATAAAAAAGATATAATTATTATAATTATAATAGTTTAAAAAACGAATGAAATTATTTAGCAACTCATTAGTGAATCATGTGCTAATTGCCGCCAATATAATCTTTTATTAGAGTTTATTATCAATTAATAAGACCAAAACTGAAACCAATCTTACCAACTTAAAACAACTTAGGAATAGGCCTCATAAATCAATACTGTTCCAATTCAACTTAGAACATGTAAATACCATACAATTTCGAATTGTCACACTAATAGAACCAGAAAGTACTAAGTTTTGAACTACTTTTCACCATTCCTTTAATAAGTTTGCTTGCAATTTAAAATAAAAAATCAAAGCCTAACAACCCAAAATTCTCACTAAAACTCTATCTAACTAACCAAAACCAACCCAAAAACACAATTTACAGTGGCCAATCACACTAAAAACAGCCTACCACAAGTAAACCAAGTCTCGACCCTTTTGTCACAACCTCCTCCTTCGATCAGTTGCGTACTATGACAGAGGAACCACTTCCGACAACGGCGTCGACAGCGGCTTTGGCAACGGCGAGTTCTAGCAAACCAGACAAGACCCATTAAGCTTCAGCCAAGTGTCGATACAACACAAGTGAAAAAATGCCGACACTCGGGCATCATTCTTAACAGCTCCAAATCCTTGTACTCACATAAGCAGATCGAACAAGTTGTGTTATTACCTGCAGTCAAAGACCCTTATTTTGTGAACTGAAACTTGGGGTAAGAATTTATCATAGCTTGGTCGAGCCCAACAGTGACGGAACCGTCATTGTCACGTCCGAGCTCCTCGTCGTCTTCGGCGATGAAGACAGGCAGAATTATGCCATCAGTGACAAAGCTATGGTTTCCGTTACCGTTATCCTCGCCACTGTTACCGTTGTTGCTATTGCGGTTACGAGAATGACAACAAATGTAAGAGTCTAAGAGGATGGTAAAGAGAAGAATACACAAAAAGAATGTCTTTTATTAAATAAAACAAATTTTATACAATAAAATGTACGACTAAAATTGGCTGCAAGGTATAAACTAACAATCTCTCACTTACTCTAAAACCAATTACCAATGTATCAAATATCATAGCCATCTATGTGTCTATCATGTCTCTTTTGAGATAACGGCTTAGTGAGAGGATCTGCTAGATTCTCTTCAGTGGAAACTCGCTCTATTTGAATGTCCTTCCGTTCCACTATCTCTTGGATTCGATGAAACTTTCTGAGTACATGTTTGGATCGCTGATGAAATCACAGTTCCTTCGCTTGTACAATAGCACCATTATTATCGCAGTACACTACTATCGAATCAACAATGCTTGGAACTACTACAAGTTTAGTGATGAACTTCTTAATCCAAGCTGCTTTCTTTGTTGCTTCAGAAACTACAATATACTCAGCTTTAGTTGTTGAATCTGTGATGGTTGGTTGTTTGGAACTCCTCCAACTAACCGCTCCACCACAAAGAGTTAAAATATACCCCGACTGTGATCTACTATCATCTTGATCAGACTAGAAACTAGTATCTGAATAACTCTGAACTCTCAGCTCAGTTCCTCCATAGACCAACAAAATATATTTAGCCCTTCTCAAGTACTTTAAAATATTTTTTACAACTGTCCAATGACCATCACCGAGATTAGCTTGATATCTGCTTGTTATGCTCAAAGCATAAGTAACATCTGGTCTTGTACATAGCATTACATACATGATCGATCCAATAACCGAAGTATATGGAACACCATTCATTCTATCTCTTTCCTCTTGTGCCTTAGGACACATGCTCTTGGAAAGAGAAACCCTAAGCGATGTAGGTAAAAATCTCCTCTTAGAATTTTTCATGCTAAACCGTTTTAACACTTTGTCTATATACGAGGATTGGGACAAACCAAGCAACCTTTTTGATCTATCTCGATAGATCTTTATACCTAGTGTATAAGCTACTTCTCCCATATCCTTCATGGAAAAATTCTTAGATAACCATATCTTAACAGACTGGAGCATTGAAATGTCATTTCCAATGAGCAATATGTC
>JAOTIZ010000001.1:10619988-10631938 GCA_027123425.1 Erythroxylum panamense
TCATATTCACGAAGATATTAGAAATATGATTGAGCATAATCATATACCAATTGCATCCATTTTAGAAAATTTAAAGGCAAATGAGCAAGTAAGCCGATATTGAATATTTATGAACCTAAAAATTTGGATAGTCTTGATAATAAAGCAAGGGATATTTTAGTTGAAAAAGGATCTGTAAGAGAATTGAATCTTATGTTTCCTTTAGTCTCGTTATTTTTCATATTCTTATTATTATAGATATTTGAGTAATGGAGAAATTAGCGATAGAAAATAGTTGGTTTATTCTAAACATGTAGATAAAGTATATTATTTTTGTTGGGGCCTTTTTTTATATTTCGGCTGGGGCTTATAAAATGATAGAAACGCCCTGGTGATAAACTAAAGAATATTGATTTGATGGTTATATTTACGAAGGTATATTACAGAGATAATCTTATTAAGAATGAAATGGTAAAAAAAGGGCTTCACTATGAAATGAGCAATGTACATTTGATTTTTCCTTCAGAATTACCACCAGACGAGGAAGTACGATGAATAACTGCTGAAACAGGAGTATCCTCCAAAAGAGTTTGCAAGGAAGGTGGGCGTAATGTGCTTCTTGCAGCAGCAGCTGAGAGATTTCGCTGATCATCTCTGTACCCATCATCATCATCACTCACAACAGATAAATTCAATCCCCCGATAGCAGCTGTAGTTAGTGATATGTCCTCGTCCCTAATAATGTGCAAAACACGCCTTACAATGTTACCTACAGCAAGCTTTGCAACAAGCATAAAAATAAGATCATCATCAGAAAAGCCTTTCACCTCAACAAGAAATAATTCCAGACCACTTAAAATGCCGGGTAGACATCTGCAATTTGAAAGTGGAAGCTATATTTGTCTAGCAATAGATTCATACACTTTGGCGGTGTCCCACCCCAGCGTTACAATTAACTAATGCTAAAGCAGATTCAGCAGTAAAACAAGAGTCTAAAGCTTCATTATTAGATGATAAATATGGCCGCTTATTCCTAGTTCCAAAAACTTTTTAAGCTAGCAGAAAATGGGACGGCAATAGATGTATGAAGAAAGCAAAGCTTCTCAACTTCTAGGAAAACAAAATTAAGAAGAACCGCACACACCAACAGAGTTAGCAGCGATTCGCTGTTCTCCAACAGCCTTAACAGCATCAATTAAAGCTCCAGCCTGATTGGTGTAAGGCACTCGAGTCTGCGGGATCACTGAGCGTAGCAATTCCACTGTATGCTTTGCGGTGGCCTGCGAGCCCTCAACTTGTCTTCCGCCATGTACCCCAAGACCAAAGAAAATAATCCAAAGTAAGCTCAAATTTATCTTTAAACAGATGGAACATAAAGAATTTTAACTAACAAGAAAAATTTGAACTCACCCTTTTTTAACCTTGTTTAGAAGATCACTGACAAGAGGTTGTACGTCGGGCATGGTGCAGTTTACAGTCACTCTCTAACACTCCTTCCTGTTGTTTAGTTTCTGAAAGAACATGCGAAAGCTGGGTTCTTGAACTCGTAATTCATTTTCTTCCTTCCTCATGTCTCCACTCAATTATACTACAATGGGAAAAAAAAAATTAAAGAAAAGCCATCTTGCAAAACCTTAAAAACAGAATTGGAAAGAGAAGCTGAATCGATCAATAACAGCGGAGGCAAAGGCAATAGGCAGGAAAAGAAAAAGTGAAAGAAGTGCTGAAGGTGCAAGACGATGATGAGAGATGCTAGTGGGCCTATAAGCTCTTCTGAGTTTGGGCTTTGATGTTAATGATGCTTTTTCAGCCTTTGGATAAAGATTTTCTGTTTCTGCCATTCGATTAAACCCTAATGATTTTGGGCCTAAGGCCCAAATAGTTCCCAGTAACTACTCCATTCCAATTCTCCGACGAGCGCAAACTTTGTAAGTTTGGAAGTTTACAGTTACAGATCAGATTAAGGAACATCGCAACAAATTTCAGAAAGCCGTTAAGAAAATTTTTATACAGAAAAGAAAACGACGACTAGGGGAAGAGAGACAAAGACAAGACCCGGTATTCGGCCCCACTACAACTTATAAAACTTTCCTTTTTGTATTTTCTCGAGAAACCTCTCTCTCTCTCTCTCTTTAATTTGAAATCCCCTCTCTCTCTCTCTCTCTCTCTCAAAATTTACGCGCATTTGGTTGTTTTTCGCATTCAATTCGATTGACGGCCACTCCATCGTAGTCCCTCCCTCCCCTGACCCTTATCTCTAATATTCTTTTCTGGTTTATTTGTTGGCAATTCTAAGAACTCCAAATCTCCCTGCTCCAAGGTACACCTTCTTTTTCTTAGTTATGTTAGTTCTTCGAGCTCTGTTCTGTTGTTCTTTGGTTAATTAAGTTCCCTTTTGACATGAATATTCTAGATCTCTTGTTGTATTCGATTTATATGTTGTATTAATTAGGGTTATCCCTTCTCTTTTGGTTTTGGTTATGATCTGCTTGATACAAGTGTTTAGGGCATGTTTTTCATTCCATCTCAATACATTCTTTTTGACACAAGTCAAATTGACTTCATAGATTCTTCTATACTAGCTTAGTTTCTTCGTAATTTTCTTTTTTTCATTTTAATGCTTTTGCTTATAGAGTGGCTCTTCTAGCATGGCATCCGGCAAACCCTTTTTCGATGACTTGCGGAGCAAACCGGAAGTTATCGATCCTCCGCAGAGTGAAGACGTCGTGGAAATTGATGGAAATGTGAATGAGCCCAGTCAGATGGCTTCGAAACCTAATGTTGTTGTTTCAAGTAGTGTTCGTGAATTATTGGAGTGCCCTGTATGCTTAAATGCTATGTATCCTCCAATTCATCAGGTTCGTTGTGAAATAGTTTTGTATTGATTAGCATAGGATGCCTGTGTAATATTTTCAATTCATTCTCTCCTCACAAAAGTTTGCGAGTTAAATTATTTCTTAGAGCTTGAATTAAATGCTCGCCTCTTGGTTTTCTCACATGTTTCAGTGTTCAAATGGTCACACATTGTGTTCTGGCTGCAAACCCAGGGTCCATAACCGCTGTCCCACTTGCAGGCATGAGCTTGGTAATATTAGATGTCTTGCTTTGGAGAAAGTTGCTGCGTCTCTTGAACTTCCATGTAAATATCAGACTTTTGGGTGCCTCGGCATATACCCTTACTACAGCAAACTAAAGCATGAATCGCATTGTGCCTATGCACCATATAATTGCCCATATGCTGGATCAGAATGCACAGTTATTGGTGATATACCTTTTTTGGTTGCTCATTTGAAAGATGATCACAAAGTTGACATGCACAACGGCAGCACTTTCAACCACCGATATGTCAAATCAAATCCTCATGAAGTTGAGAATGCTACATGGATGCTGACGGTATTCTTCTGATTCTCAAAATTTATCTTCAGTTGTCCTGTCGGTTTCACTGTATCTTACTAGAAGAGCACTAATTAATCTTCATTTTTGTGGAGATTTTATTTAATGCGGATTCTTCTTTTTAGTATCAATAGATTCAATGATATATTACTCCTTGCCTTTAATAAACTAGAAAACTTTAAGATTTCATTATAGCCCACATTTAGATGTGAAGGGATTAAGTCATGCTAACGCCTTTCCACTTTGACATTGCTTACTGTTTTTTGAAAAGCCTTTACCATAAGATTCTTTCTTTAAGGGTTGTCAAGTGGATTTGTTAATGCATCTTTCTTCTGATTTTTAGGTATTTAGCTGCTTTGGTCAATACTTTTGCCTGCATTTTGAAGCTTTTCAACTTGGAATGGCACCAGTATACATAGCATTCTTGCGGTTCATGGGTGATGACAATGAGGCAAAGAACTATAGCTACAGTCTTGAGGTTGGTGGAAATGGGAGGAAGATGATATGGCAAGGAGTGCCAAGGAGCATAAGAGACAGCCATCGGAAGGTTCGTGATAGTTTTGATGGACTTATTATCCAGCGCAATATGGCTCTTTTCTTCTCTGGTGGTGACCGGAAAGAATTGAAGCTTAGGGTGACTGGTCGTATATGGAAAGAGCAATGATGGCTTTCATTCACTTCTTTTGAGTCTAGAGTACATCCACAGCTGGCAGTAGATTGGCAATGACTTCTTCTAGTAGTCCTGTGGGTCTTTTGTTCATGAAACTTTTGGGAAATATGGAAAGCAAACTCTCTTTGCTCATCTGGGATTAGATGCATGAATGGGATGAGTTCTGTGCCTCCAAGCTGCCAACTGTGGTATCTGTAACTTTAGATGGATGCCTATCTTAGTATTTATTCTTGTCTGCGTATCCAGTTATGATTCGAATCTCAATTTCTCAGTCAGTTCTTTCTTGAATTAAGTCTTCGACTAGAACAGTGATTGTCAAGTGGGTGCTTCGTGGTGGAGGTTGAGGAGGGTAGCGGGTTTCATTTGAGTAGGTTAGAATGAAGATATTCAATCAAGATTCTATCCAAAATTTAGTCATTTAACCTGATCCATTGTTAATCAACGTACTCATTGTTATCAATCAAACAATTACAATATGATTAAGGTTTAAGGCTACGTTTGATTGGGGGATTTATTAATAGAATAGAATGGAATAGAATGTAATATTATTCTACTGTTTTGAAGGAGGGTTTATAATGCGATAAAATAGAATGAGATGGAAGATGATGGAAGATTAAGGTTTTATATTACATCTTATTTTATTATAAACAGTAAAAATAAGAAAATTTTAATTTGAAGAATTTAAGATGAAATGTAAAATGATAAATAACTTTTCACTATGTATATTATAAACTCTTCTTCTAAATAATATTTTACTATATTATATTAAAAATTCTTTCATTTTTTTAAAACAATAATATTCTAATATTGCATTCATTTACATTTTTTTATTATAAGTATGTAAATTATTTTATTATATTTCATTTCATTAAAAATTTTACGTCCTATCAAATATAGCCTAAGAAGAATTTGTTTGAAATCTACCACGTCTGTTTGTGCATGAAAATTATCAAATGATTGAAAAAGTCCATTTATAATAGGCTTCATAAGCCCATCTCCGGAGTTTCCTTGAATCTATATATATATAAAAAGGCTTCATAAACTATAAGGTTTTTGTCGTCTCCAGTGACCACCATTATTCGGAGAAAGTCTCCTTCAAGTAATCTGTATCAAGCACAAGCACTTTTCTTTTGCATATGATTAAATGCAATTACTTTTGCTACTTTAGTAAAAACAGAGAGAAAAAAAAAGGTCAGGTGTTAGACCCCTAAGGCGGCCTTAATTTATGGTGGTAATTGACATTAATGGCTTGGGCAGGAAAATGAACATCAGCTTTAAATTCGTGAATGAACTATGCATCATTTATATATTAAAAAAAAACTTTAAATTCATCAAGGTTGGAATGACTGATAAGTTGGTCAAACTAGCTTGTGTCCTTTTTAGACTAAGTTGAATTGGTTTTACGAAAATTTTCATATAGAAATGAAGCCACATTTGCAAACTTGGATAAGGAAAATAAAGTAAGCTTCCCTTGTTTGAAATTATTTTAAAGCAGTTGGAATGTAAATGTCGTATTGTTCTTGTTTTAAAACTTCTGTAACTTTCAGCTGCATTTGCGTCTGAGCATAATTATTTATATAATATGATTACTATATTGGGAAAGAGGGGAGCTATAATCGGCACATGATTTAGTTGTACTCTTTTGTTTAGCTTCATTAAGTGTTCAAATTCCTTACTTTTATGTCTTCAAGATTACTAAATGGAGTGCAAGCAGGGTGTTTGATTTAAAAAAAATTATTGAACTAAATGAATGAGACTTATGGTGCTATACAAGGACTATTTCGTCATTTATCCGAGTGAAAAACACCTTGACATCAAAATCTTATGTAAAGACTATAGTATCTAATAACAGTGTAATAAGTTAAATCTATTTTCCTTATTAAACTTCCTTTGTCCCGTCCTCTTATTTTTGTTTTCATTTGGATGATAAAAAACTTACGACTATATTAATTAATCAGATAAAGAATAGACTAAAATATAAGTTAGAGATTTGACTGAAAATAAAATATTCCTTTCAAGAAATGTATATAAATAAGGAGTATGCCACACTTCTTTTTTCCAACCCAATTCCTGATAACCTTATAAACAATTTTATAATTGAAGTTATATCTCAGGAGATTAGGGATGTAGTCTTTTCTTTCAATTCGAATAAGGCCCTGGTCCAGATGGGTTCAATGGATTTTTCTTTGAACATACTTGGCAAATTATTGGTAATGAGATCACCGGAACAATCCAAAACTTTTTCCAACATGGGAAGCTCCTCAAATAGCTTAATTCAACCTTTATTTCTTTTGTTCCTAAAAAGAACCAACCTTTCACTGTGTTGGACTATAGACCTATTTCTTGTTATAACATGCTTTATAAGGTGATCACAAAAATCATGTCTAATAGACTTAGACAGATTTTGCCCCTCATTATTAACCGAAACCAAAGTACCTTTATTAAAAATCGTCATATAAGGGACAACATTCTCTTAGCTCATGAAATTTTCAAGAACTATTATCTTTCTAATAGCCATAAGAGATGTGCTTTTAAAATAGACTTGGAAAAAGCTTATGATTCTATCCAGTGGGATTTTCTCCTCAAGGTGCTCATAGCTGTAGGACTCCCTCCTATGTTTATTAAATGGATTAAAGAGTTTCTAACCTTTCCTTCATACTCTATTCTGATTAATAAGACTCCTACAATTTTTTTTTTGGAAATCAGGATTAAGACAAGTCAATGCTCTCTCTCCGTACCTGTTTATTCCCTGTATGGAGGTCCTTTCTAAGAGTCTGAATGATTCGATAGCATGAAATCCCACTTTTAAATTCCATAGGTGATGTAAAGCTCTCAAACTTTCCCATCTTTTGTTTGTTGATGACTTGCTAATGTTTTGTCATGCTGATCTGACCTCAATGACTACTTTGCTTAATTGTTTGAACAGTTTCTATAATTTCTTTGGTTTGGAAATGAATATTAACAAGAGTCAATTCTTCTTATCTCTTGATATGAATCACTGGGCCATTTGATTGGAAACCCTTTTAGGTCTTAAAAGAGGTCAATTCCCTATGAAATATCTAGGTATACCTCTTTTAATAAGAAGATTGAATAGGAGAGACTGTATTCCCTTGTTGGAAAAAATTGATTCCAGAGTTAACAAATGGACTCATAAGGCTTTGTCCTATGCTGGTAGGCTCCAATTGGTAACTTTTGCTTTTCTACCTTTCAGGTCTATTGGGCTAGCCATTTCAATCTTCCTGCTTCTATCATTAAAGAAATAGAATCTAAACTCAGGAGCTTCTTGTGGTCTGGGAAGGATGTGTCTAAAACTCATGCCAAGGTAAAGTGGTATGATCTTTTCAAACCTAAAAAGGAGGGTAGTATGGGGATTAAACATTTAGTTACTTGGAATAATGTTTTGTTAGGTAAAAAGATATGGGTCCTTTTTAAGGATAGGGAAACTTTGTGGGCTAAGTGGGTTCACACCATTATTCTTAGCAAAAATAACTACTAGAGTGCCCAACCAACAAAAAATAGCTTGGAGTTGGAGGAAACTCATTCAGGTTAGGAATATTATTAGGAATCATTTCAGATTTAGGATAGGGAATGGCGTTTCAACTTTCTTATGACAGGACCTGTGGCATCCTAGAAGACTACTAAAGGATCTCTCAACTCCAAGAATTATCAATGATTCAGAATTTCCAATGAATGCAAAAGTAGCCGATGTTATCAGTGACAATGTATGGAACTAGCAAGATGCTGCAGTTGAGGCCATTTGTATGTTAGAGCCATTAATATATCAACCTGATGGGTCTCAACCGGATAGGCTAGAATGGATTGCCAACCCCACAAAAACTTACACCAATTATTCAGTATACACTTTGATGACACCTCCTTATCTGAAAGTACCTTGGTATAAATTAGTGTGGCATCAAGATACAAACCCAAGGTATGCCCTTATCTTGTGTTTAGCTTTCCATAATAAGAGATCAGCTGCTTTATACCTTTGTGCCTAACCATTGTTCACTCTGCTCCTCGGACAATGAACCTATTAGCCACCTCTTCTTTAAATGCTCATTTTCAAATCAGTGTGACTACACTGCCTCAGTCACTTTCAGATAAACATTCCCAACCTTTCAAATATTCAATCCATTCAAAATTGGTTCAACCAAACCTAAAGCCACAGAAACATTGACCTTAACACATTTATTATCTTGTTATCTGTTGATGCTTACTAAGAGATAGGATATTATTAAAAACAATCAACAGCAGAAGTCGTAAAGCCATGTAAGATTGGTAGGAGGGTACACCAAATGCTAGCATCAGGCAAGAGAGGATGATATAGAAATGTCTCAATCTCCAAAAGCTATTGAAGAACATGATGTCACAAATATCAACAATTCACTCTTTGTGCAACCCAACAGTAGGAAAGCTTAAACCCCTGAAGGGTATCTTAAAAATTGGAGGACCAGATCAGTGATTCATAGGAAGTCAGATGAGAGTGGAACTACCTCTCCACCTTAGCACTTCGGTAATTCTTTACAAATAAGTTAACAGTGTGATCTGTAAAAGAGATGTCTTCCTGTTGTGTAATCTCTGATTATGTATTGAAGGTAGTCTTGAATAGTATAGGTTACAGTACCTACTGCTGGAAATTATTGTAATTTTGGTAAGGTGCTCCTTGTTATGGACATCTTGTGGGCTGCTAAATCTTAGGATGTTGTTTGGTTGTGTAGTCATGGGGAGCAATTATAGGGTCCCTCATGCTCACATGTTAGGTCTCTTTTATATAGATAAGAGATTGGCACTCTCGCCAATCTCTTGATTGTACATACCATTATTTATTTATAAATTCACTGAATTACCAAAAACATGGATTGGGATACGATCTTGTGCAGTAGAATAATTACAAACTTTTTTGTTTAATTTTTTGAAAACCAAGATCACTAAAATTTCTATAAAATGATTAACACATAAATCATAATAAATCAAGAATCATAATTCATACCTTATTCTGAAGTTTGATCTTTTTCTTGTCACATTTGTCAAACCATTTTTAAAATCTTAACCACCGTAGCCCCCAAGTATTTGACTTCTAATGATATTCATAAGATGAGAGGACTTTGTAACTATTGTAGAGAGGACTAGGGAAAGAGTGCTAACTCTTTTAGAGCTTAAGCTTATTTATAATAAGTTTTGGATATTTTAGTAATTTAATTGAAATTAGATAGAGGATTAGGCAAGGAGTGCTAGCTTCTTTAGAGCTTAAGCCTATTTGTAATAGGTTTTGAATATTTTAGTAATTTAAGTAAAATTAAATTCTAATTTCAGTTAAACTTTAAATAGAATTACAAATGATTCTAATTAAATACCAGTTATGCTCAAATAAGATCCAATATCTCATAGTGATCTTTACTAATTAATATTTCACGTTTCATCATAAAGTTTTCCAAACTTTACAATCAAGTCTAACTTGATTAAAATATCTTTGTTCTCTTTAACCCATTTTTTATATATCAACCATAAGGCTCTTAAATATGTTGACAATTAATACAAATTATAACCTTAAATGATATTTAGAATTAGATAAATTAAAACCCTTTAATTTATCTTTAATTCTCTATTTAAATAATTTATATCCATAAATTAAGATTAGCATCTAATAACACATCAAGACTACCTAAATGTTTGGGAATATTAAAGTGTTTTTAATTAATCTTTTTGTGCATGATTTTTTTTCATATAATTCAATCAGTTTATTAAACAATATTCTGATTAAATATCGAGGATGGAATTAATGTCTACTCTAATTTTGAGTCTAATCATATTAATTATCTACCATTAGCTATTAATTGAATTAATGACATTTGTAAACTATCTATAAAATTTCATTCCGCCTTGGCCAAGTATTTTCCGAATCAATATTAATTGAGAACAATAAAACATTTTCCCTAATTACTTTAGAGTGATGAATCATATCTTGATCAATCAATTACCTCTATATAGTTCATACTATATCTAACGAATACCGATGAAGCTATCTTTAATTATAATAGGTCATAAGTAGTATCAAAATATAACAATCCCTATAGAAGATTATTAAGTCAAATGATCACTTATATAATCATCACAATAAATATTTCATAAACATAAAAGTAATATTCTAAATAGATTTTTCATATAGGGCCAGTTCAATAAACTTGTTCTCTAACAAGCACCCACATATTTATTTAAGTATCTCCATACTTTAGTCTATGAGATCGATTACTTTCTTCAAAAGGAAAAAATAACATGTGCTAGTCTTTTTATATTCTATTAGTATCCAGTTTTAATAGAACAATGATTAGGAACAATTTAGGGACAATGAATAAATGTAATATGAATCTCATAATTTTAACCTCATCATAATTGCATTTGCAATGTATAATTGTCCCATGGGCTTTACCATATATATTTAAATATGTAAAAGATAAAGAATATATGGAATGCTATCTTTATTCATTTTTATTTATTAAAATCCTATTTTAATTTTTTATAATTTACCACCATTCTAACTTAATTTCTAATTAGCTTTGCATGGTTTCTAACTATAATAGCTAGAGAAGACTGAGGGGATTTATTGTGTCTAATGATCTTTAGATTTTCTAGTTCAAAATTTTATTTTAAAGTTCTTTTTGATCTTCTAAATTATATCTTATAGCAGTAACTCTAATAATCTTTTGTTTATATATCATTTCTAAGTTTACTTCTTCTTTTTTTTAATCCCAAAATTGTAAAAGGCTATCAAAGTAATTTTCCTTTATCTTTTGTTTTACTAAGTCTAGTCCATCTTTGATGGTTTTTATTTGTTGACAAGTTTTCTTTAATATTTTCTATTTTTAATACATGTTTTCCTCTTGAAAAGATTAGCTTTTCTTTATATCTTACACCACACTAGGCTATGTGAAGTATAAAGGGTATTAGGGTAGATCGAGCATAGACATTTTTTTATTTGATTAACCATGATCTAACAATCACAAGGAGTTTTAAAATGTATTTTTTGTTTAATAGTATCAAATAATATTTTATGAAATAATTAGAGAAATTTGTATCCTAAAAGAATATGAGTTCCAGTATCATAAAAACAAAAGGGTGGACGTGTTATTAAAAATTATCCTAATAGGATTTGAGGTGATGAATACCTTTCGGTAAATGTATCTTATTATTAGAAATATCTAATCCTATTATGGTTTTTAAGGTTTTATGATATTTTAAAGGAAAATAACTTACTTTAAATAATCAAGAACAAGCTCCACTGTCTGTATAAGCAACAAAGTATTCGAATATATAATCTTTATAAGTTATTCAGATTGGAATATAAATACTAGTAGTACTAGTCATTATCTAAGAATATATATAATGTATTGTTTTTGTAGAATAGTTGTATTCCATATTATCTTATAAGGTTGAAATTGTTTGGGAAAACTAGAGCCTAACATTATTTTAAATTGAATCCTTAATTTTAAACTAATAATCTTATAGGTATTTTACTATCTCTTATCATAATAATGATTTTTATGTCAGTATCAATTTGATGTATTTCACATTTGAAATTTATATATTGACAAGGTTCATTTAGTTGAAAATGTATCAAATTATATGCTAAATTATGACTAATGTAAGTTCAATTAACTCCAATATCAATTAAGATATTGCAGGGAACATAATTTGTACCATTAAAATATTGTCCTTTAATTTTATAATTAGAACTTATCTTTCTCCATCATCATCATCATAATACCTAGTCCGAAGTCCCGCAATAAAGCGATGTCTGGGGAGGCCTGATAGTACGCAGTGTTACCCTTACATAATGAAGAGGCTGTTTTCAGTAGACCCATATATAGATGTAACAATAAAAGAGTGACACAGACATTTAAAATAAGCGAT
>JAOTIZ010000001.1:10636473-10647200 GCA_027123425.1 Erythroxylum panamense
TCCTTATACCATATCATGTATGGATTAGCATGTTGATTTGGATATATTGCTTCCGCTGCAAGATGATTTCTTAAAAAAGTTTTGAAATCTATCGTTTCTCCAAACTAAGCATGCTTTCTTTTTCCGATCCAACAGGATCATCCTTAACTCTATGCCTAGAAAACTAATGCTTCCCTCTATAAAGCAGCCTTCACACCCACCATTTACGTAATTTGGAAGGAGTGAAATAGCTAATGGTTCACTAATACGGAGGTAGATAAATATCCGCTCACTGATCAAATAGTTAACTTGATCCATGAACACATCTTTGTCAAACAATAGTGGCACACTTTATCATTTGACATGCAACATTGATGACATTTTTAACTTATTTCGTCTCATTTGACTTATATTATTTTCCTGATACCTGATACACTATTTTTGTAACATGTAGATGGGATTATTAATTAGTATTGAACTCATTGTAACTTCAGTATTAGTTTCAGGTACAGTAATATTCACATTTCATTTTTCAAAAGAAAAGTTCCTTGTTTCTTTTTCATATACAGTAGTGTAGGATTCAATAAAGGCTAGAAAGCAGTAGTCAAAGAGCTTTCGAGGAGAGATTGCAAACGTCACTATGGCTTTTCTAGTACGCACCTTAGAAAGTCTCACCCCCACGGAGTGAGTTCCTTTAATATGATTGCTACTTAAGTGCGATTTCGATGGATGAAGTGGCAAGCCACGGCTATTTTTTTTTTATTTCTTTAAAGTACGATTCCTTAACAGCTTACTTGAGAAGAAATTTATACGGGATGATAAACTGGCTTTCTATACATTTATAACGCCAAACGAAAGTAATTGGAATCCTTAGTCAAAGTTTAGCAATTATTAAATTGGCATGTTGTTTGAGAAGAAAAACAAAAGTACATATTCCTTGCAACACCATTTTCTAATCAACCACAAACGTGAAATTCTAGTTTAAAGGATGGACTCGATTTTAGGGTATCTTACATTGTCGAAATTATAATTTTATCATATCTTGTCATCAAGGTTCTTGACCTCCTCATCCTCCACTTTTTTGTACACAAACCTGTTAGCAACCCAAACATAGGCACAGAAATTGAAGGCACTCAGGGCAGCTAATACCCAATAGAAGTAGTCAATGTGCGATCGATTAAGATTGTCACCAATCCAAACGCTACCTCTCCTCGATGTTATTGCCTGCACCACTGTTATAATGCCACTATTCATGAAGCTCCCAAAACCAACTACACTAATATAGGCAGCTGCTCCTATACTTCTGAGAGCCACAGGCATTTGATCATAGAACAGTTCCTGTAATCCAACAATTGTAAACACATCTGCTATCCCACTGATCATGTACTGCGGGAGTAGCCAGCACACACTCATTGGAACTGTTGCTTTAGGAGTTTCTGCTAGGCCATGTTCTCTTGCTATGCCAAGCCTTTTCCCCTCTACCAGAGCTGCTACAACCATTCCAATAGTTGACACAATTAGGCCCATTCCAATCCTTTGTAACATGGTTATACCAGAAGGATGCCTGGTAATTCTTCTGGCTGCTGGAACCAAAACTCGGTCATAAATGGGGACAGTTAAGAGGATTGTGAGGCCTACTAGGCTTTGAAGGGATGCAGGAGGGAGGTGAAAGTGTGGTCCGACTGACCTCACCATTGTACTGCCTTGTTTGGTGTAAAATGTGTGGGTTTGTACTACGGTTGCTGCAAATGTCAAACAAGTTAACCATATAGGAATGAGTCTGAGGACCAGCTTCACTTCTTCAACTTGGTTTAAAGAGCACAGTCTCCAGGGATTTCTTGTTTTGCTAGAAGCATCCAATCTGTCAGGAATCATGGCTTTGTCCAAGAACCTGCGCCGTCTATATAATTTATTCCACATTTTCCACAATATCTTATGTGCCTTGCACAAGAACTTAAAACAACTTCTCTAAACTGGAGATCCATTGGCAATAATTGATTACTTGTACACTGTGCAAGCTGCAACTTGTTTGCACGTTGTAGAGCAAGCAATCATTTAATTTAATTCCCGTAAATATATATTTTGGTGAAAAAAAAAAAACCTAATCATCCTTTGCCTTGGTTTCGATATGGAATTTTTGGAGCATACCTGAATTGATTAGTGCGAACTAATGTCCGGCCACCAGGTTGACTTTCGTTCTCCTGGCAACCTACGTCTCCTTCTTCGTAACATATGTTGGTCTCTACCACGCGCCACTTCCTAGCGGCGGCCACAAATACTTGTGCGACTCTGGTAAATGGGCTACCAACCGGAGCTTCCTTCCTGTACTTCTTAATTCCAAGCAGAAACACAAACAAGGCCACTGCTACTGCTCCTGCCAAAATTCCAAAACCTGTTGTCCATCCCACATTATCCTGTATATCCGCAAAGTTGTAAGACATAATTAACAGTTACACCTGTTTCTGAAAAAAAAGTTTTCATTTACCTGGATGTAAATGACCACCAGAATGGCTGAAGATGCACCAACCACAATTCCCAAGTACCACCAGTTGAAGAATGAGCTCTTGGCTGCCTTGTCCTCTGGTTGTTCTTCGTCAAACTGATCTGCCGCAAATGTCTGCACACACGGCTTGTGCCCACCTTCACCAACTGCAAGTACATAGAGGGCCAAATAGAACACAGCTTTCCGGTAATGCATAGGAATTAGAGACACTGACAAGGTCAACAGAAGCATCCCCTGTCAAGACAATAGAGTTAATTATTTATGGAACAACATCCAATACTAAAAATGTAGACATTGCCTTTGAATTGAACTCACTGCTAAATATATGACTGAAGACAGAAGGATGGTCTTAAAACGACCCAGGAAGGAATCTGCGATAAATGCTCCAAGAATCGGGAAGATTGAGGACACACCAACCCATGTATTCACATTCTTGACAGCTGTTGCAGTAGCCTCGTGCAGATCATTTGTGAGGTATGTAATGAGATTACCAGCCAATCCATAGAAAGCAAATCTCTCTGCCACCTCCACAACTGCAAACAGAAAGATGATGAGAAAACATCATCAACATGCATAAATAAATCGATAGACCATGATGTTTGCTTACATATAATGAAGATGGCAGCATTCCATCCACTGATAGATGACTTTCCTGGAGTTGGGGTGGAGACCTTATTTTTGCCTCCATACCCATCTTCAACCATAATCGGAGCCACAGAGCTATCCATGTATTAAATAACGTGGACTTGTGTTCAAGGGAAGTGTAGAGTATGTCGAGGCAAGTAACCTTTTTATACAAACAAAATCCTGTCTTTTCAACACTGTTGACGGCATAATTACATGAGCAGGGAAAATCCCATTGCTTATCTCAACTGTTACAAAAGACACTTCCCACATTAGAAACTGTATATAAAGCAATTGAATTTGAAGTCACACTTTCTAATTCTAAACCCTAGCTTATTGTATTTACCAATAATGGGCAGATTGGACGGTATCCTTTTGATTTTATGAGATCCATTGGCCAATTCATTTTATTTGTAGTAAATGGATTAAAGAGGGAGTTATTAATCTGTAGTTCTCGTCATCATGAAAAATGATTTATAAATACGCTTTTGACTTGATGCAAAGCCTGTAGACCATCTTCTATCCAAAGAGAAAATTATGATATAAGATGAATCGGCCGTGTCTTATTGGACACAAATATTAATGGACGAGAAATGCATCACTTTTAGTGAATTGCATTGGATAAGCTTGGGTAAGTCCATGCCTATCTCATGTTGCAATAACTCTTGAACTTATATCAAGTCGCCAACCTAAAAAAGGAGATGCTTGACTCAGAAGGCAATAGTCTTTTTTTTTTTTTTTGAAATATAGGTAACAAGAAGTAATTAATAATTAACAAATATGATATTAACATGAAATTTTCATTGGAACTATCAGATTTAGCTTCATTGAATTTGAAAGGAATTTATGTAACCCAATTGGTATTGTATCGCTTTCACGTCCACTATAAGTTCGCGTCGCTAGTCAGAATTAGAAAGCCATATCCACAAAGCATACCCGATTAATCTGCCAAAGGAGTGGTAGAGGCTGAAAAGAAAAAAAAAAAAAAAACCCCAAGAATCAGTATCAGCATTTTATTAAAAGTCTCATTATAGGGTCGCCATCAGGAAATTGTCAAAGTCCTAGCTAGGTAAACCCCACTAATACCATTAACATATAATTATGGAAATGGCTCATGTTATTTATAGTGCCAATTACTATAAAGAATCTTTACTTTAATTGGCCAAGGATTTACCGACTTGGGAAGAAAATGCACAAGCCCATCATGAAAAGATAGAAAATAAGGGGAAAACTTTATGCTCCAATTATATTAAAATGCATTTGCGTATTGGATGATATCTGGAATGACTTTAGCTTACCAGTTCTTCTTCTTCCACCATCATGAGATCCGCAAGCATCCCCCAAGTGTATGCTTGGATAAAAATGCACTTGCCATTTTGAATCCATCTTATTATAATGCGAGAGATTAACCAGCTAACAATAACGTTAATAAAAGTTGAGATAACGGCGAGTTTTGGCTTAGATTCATGATCCTTAGTCGATGGATGGAAAAGGGTCGAACATGTCTCCTCACCACCTATCCCAATCCTGACATGAACAGGAGCCCTCCTTTTCTTTACTTTTCTAGCTTCTACACTATAAGTTAGTCGTGGCACACTCATAAGAACACGGACCAAACACTGCGCACGTAAACTTTGCGAGCCACATGATCAGCTGTTCCCTTGTACTTCCCAACTATATATTTATTGGATAACCACATCAAGGCATATAAAGAGTAACAGACGATTAAGCATGGTCTTTTGTGGTACGAAGTATCGAATGCAACTTGCGATCTAACTGCTACTTCCCACCTGAATCTTCAATCAGTTACAGCTAATAAGCTAGGAAAAGCTGAATCAAACATTTATATTCCATACATTATACGGTACCGAAATCAATCGGATAAAGACTAAAAGGGTCCATCCTCCACATTACAGGGCCAACTTTTTACATTGAATAAGTGTTTGTGCATTCCCTTCCTGTCTGCCAGACTCTGAACACATAATATTAATGTTATTGCTAGTAGTTTCTTGACAATATTGGCATCCATATGTTCAAAGAACCTAGTACTACTGGTACAAGTATTCCACGTTTCCTGCTTGCATTGGCTCCAATGGCAAGTTGAAGCACAGAAAGATTTGTTGCTTTGTTTTTTAATTTCAGGGAGTGGATTCTGATATATGCATTATCAAGTTGAAGTGTCGACTCTCTACCACTTTTCTGGTATTTATGCGTAGGAGAGTACAGATAGAGTAAAAACTACACTTTCAGATATTGCTTTCTCGACCAAATATTAATGCACGCTTCATCTTGTGGAAGACGTCTCCTTTGATATGCTCACACGTCAAAAGAGCAGACAGATACAGCAACCTAACTCAATTGAAGAACAAGAGATTGTCAAAGGTGGCTACAGATCAATGTCAGAAGAGTCAATTTTACAACCAAGGAAGGGATCATTTGTATTTTTATAAAACCGAAAATTAACAAATATAACACAATTGTAAGCATTATTTGATTTTAAGTTGTTAATTTTTACATAAGTCGAATGATTTATTTAATATATATTTCAATGATAAAAATATAAATTTTTATCAATTAAAAAGACGCGCAAATATGAGGTATGCCTGTATTTAGAAAAAGGCAAAGGGCATTTGACATTACATGGTGGAAGCTTTTTTTGTTAATTTAAGCAAATCATGGTGTTTTCAGAATGCGATGGCCTTGCATAAGTTGAGAGGGCCACAAGAAACCTGAAGCACATCAGGTGGTTTGTCATACAATGGTGTGTTTTGAATTGACTGCATTATCTTTGGAGAAATCCAGAGAGATTCCGCCCTACACCACATCTCATCACATCACCCATTGTTTCCTGTCCTATGGTTACAGCTTTTATTTCCTTTCAACCAGAATTAATGCCATGGTAAGTGTCCCAAGTGGGCTGCCTCCCATGTGCGACATGTCGCTCTCTTTTTCTTCATACGACTCGGTAAGCCTATCCCCAGATATTTTTAGGTCATTCAGTGTACAACGTAGCAAAGTCAACTACTTAATTTGCATATCAAAGTGAAGCAAACCTATAGTCTTATGAAGCATATCTATCCATCCAAGAAAATTCTCCTCAACATTTGCGTTTCCAACTGCTGCAGAATCTATTCTAATCTTTTATGTTTGCAGTGGGAAGCAACCGAGTACAAACCGGCACAGTTCAGAATAGTTCTTCGGAATCACCAACCCTCCAATTCTTTGATTTCATCAAGCGTCCAGCGTCTAAATGTTGGCCAATGCTAGAGATCTAATGTCGTACATATAAGATGGTCAACATGAAGAAGCTAGATCATACGATTGTTGAATCCGTGTTTTCTGTATGGGCTATGTGTTGAGAAAAATCAGGTTCCATAAAATAAGATTGTAACTCGTTAAAGTTAGAATAATGGACAAGATACAAAATAGAAGTTAGAAGTTTTACCACTCTAATTTTTTATTTTATTAGCCATTCATTATATATTATAAATAATATAGGAATATAAAATTTCTCGCAAGTTCTCAACTTTTAAAATGTTTGGGAATTTTGATGTTTAAAACAAGAAATTGTGTGATTATTTATAATTTGACCAAACTAGTTACAATCATTCATTTTACTAAATCTAATTAAGTCATTCTACATATATTTGCTATATATATATATATATATATGAGTTGTGGTTAATGGGAATGGTATCTAATTAAGTCATTCTACATATATTTGCACCACATACTTGTCCCCTTTAACCACAACTCATAATATATATATATTACCACCCAAATATATAATTTTTATTTATTTATTTACTTCAGTCTCCCATTTGGAAATTTAATTGAGAACAATCGATCTTCATATCATTCTATATATTTTTCCATTGCTGTGTTGCTTACATTTCTATCAAATTATAAATGGTTTAAAGCCAAAGAAACTTATTGGTGTTTACTATTTTTGTCATAAAATATGTTATATTATGTTTATTATGAACTTTTTGCGTCTATGTAATTCCTACTTCCATTTTCTCATGGATAGAAGTAAATCTAAACTCGAAGATGTGCTTGATTTTTAAATGAAAGAGTGGATTCTTCGCTAAATACAAAACACTCTAACTACCGTAATGTTGGTTTATGCCCTACAACGAATTGGTTATTGCAGTTAAGTGACAATTATTTAAAAATATTCTTTATCTTATACGTATTTAGATATATATGATAAAGTATATATGATAAATATACATTAAAAATAAAATTATGATAAAATTATAATTATGAGATTAATATTACATTTATGTATTATGTTATCCGTTAGTTTCCTTTCTGATGGGTCGTGTTTGTTCATTTTGAAACCTCGTGTCCTTCCACTTGAACAATCATGTCATTTCGTTGTTTTGATGGAAGACAACAAGGAATATAAGGAGATTGGGTCCCTAGGCTTAGCAATATTATGCATACACTATCATTTGCATTTGTTAAAAGCTTAAAAGAGCCTTATTATATTTATCCGAAATCTCTCAACATCAATGATAGGAGGTACGTAATAACATAATAGACATGTATATAGATTATTATCATATCTAACAGTTGATATAACAGCAAAATTTACCACTATCTTAATTTAGTTAATTTTATGGAAACAATTATATACGTGATTGGATGTGTTTTCTGTTGCACATATTGATAATATGAGAGTTGTACTTCTACTACTCTTTTTGTTTATCGAAAAAATTATTTGTTAAGTAAAGATAAAGGCTGCACGTGTTATGTTATGGGCCTTCTTAAAACATTCTGTAACTTCGGTACTTCATCTTGGTGGAGATGGCGACGATGAAGTGTCAATTTTTTTTCTACGATCTTCCTTGTTGTTTTGGTTCACAAAAATTGAAAACACCATCAAATTTGCCATGAAGACCAACAGTTATAAGCGTTAACTGGTGTTTGCTTTAATTGTTTCATGCCTTTCCATACAAACTTCTGACAATATCAACGTCATTTAACGTGGGCCATTGCTTGGAAAATTTTGAGTAAATATTGCAAAAATCTTATTTACGTGGCCATCATTGCAAGCTTTGGTTTTACAACATTAACATAATTTTTTGTAACTTTAAAAACTTTTCAAATGACCCATCATTTGCTTTTATTGTTGCATGAATCCTTGACCAAGATGAATTATAGAGAAGTTGTACATGAAATGAAGCTTATATTTCATTCATTTGAAAATTTTAAGTTTATATTTGGAAATAATAAATTGTTTGGTCAACCATAAATGGAAGTGAATAAAGGCAGTATAAAATATATTGTATTTACATTATGGTCTATATTTATTTGGTATTTATATATAGAACCTATAAATATTTCAGCCTTGACAAATCAGCCCAATTTTATTAAATTACATTATTTAAATCATTGTTTGATTTGAAATTCATGTTATATATTTATTTTATGCAAATATATGATATTGATTCATTATTAATAAATTGTAAAGGATTATATAGAACCTTTACTATTCATAAGTTTTGCATAAAATGAGGTGTCATGTGATCAATATAATTTTAATTAGTTGAAGATTAGCCACAGTATCTTTGATTAATTAAAAATATATATTATGGGTTATGGATCACATCTAGTAAAATGACACAAATAGTAATTAATCATATTTACATATAACAAATTTTATCCCACAGGAAGATTTATTATATTTGTATGATGAATTAGGATGGAATACCAAAATTGTCTTTTTCTTAATTTACCCATAGGTATTAAGAAAAAGAATATCATTTGATAGTTTTATCATAAAAAGTATGTATGAATCTTTTAATTAAAGCTTAGCCCTCAGGCAGTTTTAATTATTATATGATTCATATATGAAATATGATTGCATGTTTTAACATTGATAAAAAATGATACATGTTTCTTTGCTTCAACAAATTTAGTGATATAAGCATGTATGTAGTATTTTGAATTTTGTGTAGTTAATTAATCTGTGAATTTTTCTTATATTCAATGTGATATTCCCGAATTAAATGGTGATGACTATAAAATATGGAAAGAGAGGATTCTCCTCCAATTAGGGTGTATGGACATTAATTATGCTATCTGAAAAGATGAACCATATGTACCTACTGAAACTAGCACTCAAGCTGAAATTGCTCTTTATGAGCGTCAGGAGTGATCTAATTGCCTCAATATGATGTACATAAAGACCAAAATTTACACTAGTATTTGTGGTTCTATTAGAGAGTTTGATCATGTTAGGGATCTATTGAAGGCTATTAATGAACAATTTGAGCCTTCAGAGAAGGCCTTCGCTACCATCTTAATGACTAAGTTATCATCAATGAAGCTCACAAGTGTTAGAGGTGTGAGTGAGCACATCATGCGAATGAGGGATATTGCAGCTCAAAGGTTGAAATGTCCAAGTCTTTCCTTGTACATTACATACTTAATTCTCTTACACCACAATATGGACCTTTTAAAATCTCTTACAACACACATAAGGATAAATGGTCTATCAATAAACTTCTGACCATGTGTGTTCAAAAGGAAGGGAGGTTAGCAATGGAATTGAGTGAAAGTACACATATGGAAACCGAAGGAAGGAATAGAAGGCAAACCAAACTAAAAGGAAAGGGTAAAATACCGATCCATACTAAGATCAAAAAGGATTTCAATCCCAAATGTTGCTTCTACAAAAAGAAAGGGCGTATAAAGAAGGATTGTGCCAAATTTAAGGCTTGACTTATAAAGAAAGGTATTTCAATCTCACTTGTTTGTTATGAATTTAATATAGTTGATGTTTGTCAAAACACTTGGAGGATTGATTCTGGTTCTACAATCTATATTTTCAATACCTTGCAGGGTTTTCTAAACCACAGGAAGCCAGTGGGTAGTGAACAATGCATCTATTCAGGCAACAAGATGCGTTCATATGTGGAAGCTGTTGGGACATGCAAATTAGTTTTAAATTCTGGTTTTGTTTTGAATTTAGAAAGAACATTTTATATTCCAAGTTTCTCAAGAAATTTGATTTCAGTTTCAAGACTTGTACCTATGAGATATTCCTTTAACTTTTCAAATACATCATTTGGATTGTATCATGAATCTAATCTTGTTGGGAATGGTACAATGATTGATGGTTTTTTTCAAATTAATTTGCAAGAAAATGTTTTTCACAATACAATGCATGTCCATAGTAATGCTGGTATTAAAAGATGTGTTATGAATGAACAATACTCAATGTTGTGGCACCGAAGATTGAGACATATTTCCCTTGAAAGAATTAAAAAAACTAGTGAATGATAGAGTACTTAATACTCTAGATTTTACTTGTCGGACCCCGCTCCCGGAGCCCAACTTTCGTAGTGCTGAAGTCTTGTGCTGATAACCTTGCTGGGTCCTTAACTTTTTAACCCTAAGTCCAAATGAGACAAATGATATACCCTTGGAAAGCTCTGAACTTCTACTACAATCTTCAAGATTTCTTGATCTAATTCTAACCTTAAAAGGGTCAAAAACTGAGGCAAAGTTCTGTCAAATTTCTGGAAAATTTGACAGCACTTCCCTTGAATTTGCTACTAACCAATTTTCAATTCTAACATCTCAACCTGCGTAAAATTCAATCTCCAAC
>JAOTIZ010000001.1:10657719-10674359 GCA_027123425.1 Erythroxylum panamense
CAACGAAAGTTCATCTTGACAAAAAGGTTCAGTTTCATTGACTTGCAAACCTACAATGTAAAGCAAGAATGAGATAACTATACGAATAAAATCTTCTCAATAAAAATCATGAACTTTAAGCCACTACAACTGATTCATTCTTCCCTGGTTGTATCAAGTTGAGATGATTATCTCATATGTATGAGGCAGCATCTATTCTTCTACTATATCATGGTCATAGAATTAGATATGTGTTGGCAATCTATTGTCTACACTCAATAGTATATGAACAGTTACAATGCACAGATTATTTTATACTAATTGTGTTTACTGGAAAGTCTCTATGCATGTCAAAGAAAGCCTTGAATCATCACAAGGAGAGGAACTTACACAGAAAGAGGGTCCTTAATATACCATCACACAAGTTAACACCTTCAAGCACATGAGAGGCAATTTCTGGTGGTACAATAGGAGATGGTGGACCCATCATCAGGTCATCTCCAACCAATATAGTCTCCTCCATAGTTGGTTGTGCATCAACTGAATCCACAGCACGAATCGTCAAACTTAAAGTTATATATAATATGATTAAAATAAAAGAGAAATGACGTAAGGCACCAATCTAAGGCACACTTCATACATGGATTGTCGATATGCATTTGAAAGAAGAAAACTCCAATTAAAACCTTTCTCGTAGGATGAACTTTAAACTGTTTGAGATCTAATCTAAACTGACAAAGCATGAAATAAGAATGGAACTTAATCAAACAAATGCAAGTACATGAATGCCTGTCATTTACAAAGTATTAATTTCTTTAACTATCGATAGGTATACACCTTAGGCATTTTATCCACAATCTTCTGGATGAAGTTTGTATTCCTAATAGCACCATTGACATTTCTGGATGTACCTTGAATTGTATACAGCAGCCTACAGACTCAAAGATTCTTTAACATTTTACCGAACCAGCTTTGTTTTAGATTGATCAGACATGGAATTGTATTATCTACATAAGCAGTAACAATACCTTTACTTTTCTGATCAAATATTTAATTACCAACTTGAAGGGTGTTTGATTTGGCCATTGGGATCTAAATCTAGAACTCCTATTTTTTTTTTCAAGAAGCAAGCAAAACAATCTTTCAGCATTAACACGTAAGACTTTAGACTATAGACAATCCACTGAAGAGAGAAACTAAAAAAAATGCACTCGACTCCCAACAAGGGGCATTTCTTTATGAAACAACCGGGAGAAAAGTGATAGAAGGATAGAAACAAAGAAAGGCAAGACAATTGACATACCATCCATGATTGCTTTCGAGTAAAGTCTTCACCAGTGAAACCGACTGGAATTAATAAATGGAACCTATAAATCATAAAACAGAAAGATGATTGATTATGAGTGACCAAAATAAACTCAACCCTGCGTATACATATATATTTATATGTCTAGTACAAGCTCTATATCAGCTTCATAATAGATAAACAAAAGACTGAAACCAAGAAACCCGATTTTGTTCATCATCGTAAGAGATAAGATAGAGCGATAGTTCTTAAAACGAAAAGGATGAGCACCACAGAAAGAACTTAATTGGGTAATTTCGTCAAGCACCAACAGGACGAGAGGACAAACAGTATTTGCCAACTGAAACATTGAGTGAAAAAAAAAAGAGTAGTTGCAAGTTAAGCAATACCAATCGTGGAAAAATGTTTATTACTACAACAAGTGAAAACTTTGAGAATGACGTAGATTGAATCTTACAGAAGGAAACTAACTTGTAGCGAATTGGTTTCTGGGTTTAGAGAAATGAGGGATTCTTGGTGTTAAACTCTTATCTATTGTCAAATGATTGTATCCAGTCCAAGAAACAGGGGTGTTGATGAGTTTCGATCTATTTGTTTGCTTCCAAGACAAGAGAGGAGGGGGGTTTATCGTGGGTTTAAGGCAATCTAGAAGGGGCCTGTAGTTAAATAAAATAAACTTTGAGGGTGGAAAGGGGGGTCTTTAAGACTTCAGGGTCAAATATGAAAAGAAGAAAAACAATCAAGTAAACTCATACCTCTATTTATATTGGGTAATTTCGTCAAAAACTTATTATTATTTTTAATAAAAATTAGGTTTTTTGGATTGTGTTGTAATTCAATTAAACTTAGGCTCCATTTGGTCGGTGAAAAAATAAAGTGAATTTAAAATCTCATTCTTTAAAAAATAAATCTATAGAAAGTAAAGACATTAACATGTTTGGATACTTTTAAGAATTCTAATAGAAAAGTTGAGTAGATTCTTATTATAGTATTTAGTATGTAACAGTATTTTATAAAAAGTAATTTAATTTTGACTTATGTTTTTAATTATATCCCTATAAACTGAATAAAAATTGAAATCATTAAATAATGTTAATTTGTAATACAAGTTACATTATTAAATGCTAATTTTTTTCATTCATGATATTCTAATCATATAATACTGTTATATCATTAATATAATATTAAAAAATACTAAAAAAACCTCAACCGAGTATAAAGATAAATCTTAAAAACTAATTACTTTTTTAAATCTGCCTTAGATATTCTTCTTTGTCAGCATCTTGTAGAGTGAAAAAATAATCCATGATTTTGATTATTTACAAGTTTTCTTCCAGCTCTAATACGTTCAGCTTGTGTTAAGAATTTCAGTTTCCTAAGTTCTTCATCTAATTTTCGCCTATTCTCAGATTCCTTCTGATTCAGTCTTGCAATAGATTCTGCAACTTTAGCCATTTGCTCGTCAGATTTCTCTAAGCCTTTAATAAGCTTTTCAGTGATACGTTCCAAATATGAAACTAAACTATCAGCACTCCTCTTCCTTTTGCGTTTTGTTTTCTTTGAACTTCCTTCACCTTGAGAATTACCCTTGATTGGTTGATCTCTTTGAGGCTCAACATCCTCCTCCTCATTAGATTCTTTATTCTCTTCATCCAAGTTCTCTTCTCTGTTTATATTTTCTAACATATCTGTCAGTGCTTCAGCAATTTTGCCTATAGCTCGATCTTGTCCCTGAATAATAGCAAGTTCATCATAGTAGGGAAATGATATATTCTTCATAGATGAATTATCCGGATGACTCTACAATAATCACAATATCAATTATTATAAAAATATTAATAAAACATTAATACAAAAAATAATGCTAAAAAATTATAACATCAATCATTATATAAATCATGTAAAAAATATTTTTAAAAAACTAAGTAATCTAATTTGTACTAAACTTTAGATATGCACTTCATACGTCAACGTTTGCAATAACATATTTTTTTTCATCATTCCAACCAAAACTACTTGTTTCTCCACTATTTCTCGCATCATAAATAGCATAATATTGTTTTTTCAATAATTTACAATGAGATTCAATATGTAGCTTTTCTTTTAAATCATGCCAGGTAATTTTTGATCTAATACCCTTTCCAGTTCTTTTTGATATCCTTTTCTTAATTCACTGCCATTTTCACCATTAAAATTTCTCAACTTTTTGTCTCCATTAACTTTTCATCCTCAACAAGAGTCCAAACATGGTTACTACCTTTGCCTCTGCGAGATCCAATATTACGTTGGATACCTAACAAAAGTAAATTTATTTTGATATAATCAATGCTAAATGCAATAAAAATTGTATGTATTTAATTCATAAAACAATCATATATAAGACAATAAGTTATATCAATATTAATTAACATTAAGAAAATGGAAAATAATACAATAAATTTAAATAATGCATGTCTTTAACAAAAATATTAAACTACAAGCTACTAAGAATAAAGACCTTAAAAATATGAAAGCCTATATTTTTATCCATTGTTTCTATTTTGCCCACATTCATCAAACATTTGATTGGCTAAAGTTTGTCTCCAATTTGTCTATTCCTCAGATGGTTCGACTGAAGTGATCGGCTCTCCGTCTAACTCAACTCCACCTTCATTTTCTTCTTCTTCTTTTACATCTAAATTAGCTTTTGCTGGATCAATGGGCATATTCTATGATTGTTAAGAAGAGCCATTTGGTTTCACTTTTGTTTTTCTGTTGTTTAGAAGAGCCATTTTAGGAATTATTTCATAAATTCCTAAAATTTTAAAATTTATGAAATATTTCATAAACAAATTTTAAGAAGAGCCATTTTAGGAATTATTTCATAAACAAAACTACACAAAAGTTAAGGGGCCATTTGGTTTCACTTTTGTTTTTCTGTTGTTGTTTTTTGTTTCTGTTTTTTGTTTTTGGTTTTTGTTTTTTTAATGAAAACCTGTTTGGTTAAAATTTATAATATAAAAACTGAAAATAAAAACCTGTTTGGTTGAAATTTCTAATAAATTCATTATTATTATTATTATTATTATTATTATTATTATTGTGAGAATCTGTTTTATAGATACTGTATTAGATAAATATCAAATATAGGAGATAAATATCAGATATAGGATATGTATTAGGATCCCTAAAAATAAGGGATCCTCCTCAGATAGGGTTAGATTCCTAGTTCAGTAAGGATTAGGAGATTTGTTTCCCAATCTATGTTGTACTCTTTATGTATATATATCTTATTAAGTTTCAATAAAGAAGGTACCTTGAAACCCTAAATTCTGATACTTTTCAATATGTGCAATTTTCAGTCCATGAAAAAGATTTACTGAAGATCTTATTTGAAGCTATCCCAAAATTATTAGACTGGATTCTCCGGTTCAAAGAAGCTGAGGTGCGCTGTTGTCTCATCATTGCTCTTATGGATTTTCACTCTTGTTTTATTCGACATTGATTCTCGGAGAACTTAGATCATTTTCAAGCATTGAGATACACAATTTTAATGGAGCTCAAACTTGTAGATGCATCAATCGACAAGAAACTGTAGAGACTATTCTGAGGCTAACACTTCAAAAATTCTTTGCAGGACCCCAAAGCATCCGTTGATTTTGGTTCTGATCATGGGTTGAAAGAGTTGCAAATTTCTGAGGTCATTCGTTTTATTTTCTGATTTAAACAATTTGCTTCATACATTCTTATTTGTATTCTCTCCTACATGCCTTGCAACAGATAATTATATTTGAAAATTTCAGAAATCAGTAATATATAGATTGCAATTGCTAAACAGTTAGATGTGCCACATTCCATGGTAGTGAATGTCAAATGATGGAGTGAAGCATCATATATGTAGATGAACATAGCTTCCATGGGGAGGGCAAGATGTGTGTGGAATCGATGGAACCTACCAGATATAAGTTGTGGATTTTGAGCATTGCTCTTTAAGACATTTTTCATTCTAGTGCTATGGACTTCATTACAAGATCAGGAGATGTTAAAATCATTCATCTCAACTGTAGGTCATTGATATAGAGGAAATGGCATGGGCCCCAAAGTATGGGTTAAAAGGAATGATTGATGCTTCTGTCAAAGTAAGATTAGAGTCAAGCAGAAATGGAGCAGAAGAAAAGATTGTGCCACTAGAGTTTAAAACTGGGAAACTTCCCAATGGCCAGGCAAGTATGCAAAGTGTTGTACAGTCATTGCTAGATCAAATTTGAGAGGATATACAAATCCTCATTGATTTCCATTATGACTGATACTTGCACTTTGTGCAGTCATCTATGGAGCACACTGCGCAAGTGATCTTGTATACACTGCTTATGTCTGAGAGGTTTGTGTGACTCTTCTTTAGTTTTTTAGTGCAGTAGAGAATGTTGTGAATGGCTTGCTAATGACTTTTGAAAAATACATGGAAAACCATTCCTCTTCACCTTGTTCGACATGTTCTTAGGTACCTGAAGCATATTGATTCTGGCCTTCTGTATTATCTCCAGTCTGACGAGACAAGGGTATACATCACAGTCATGAATCTCAATTATTAGTTTATTTTTCAGGATGATTAAATTCTTTATCTTTGACATTTGAAAAGGGAATTTCAGTACAGAGATCAGACTTGGTTGGACTGATAATGCGGCGAAATGAGCTTGCTGTTGACATTCTTAAGGCATCAAATATGCAACACTTGCCCAAAATGCTTCGGGTATGGTGGTTTCTTTTGTAAGGATCTTGTAATTGTGAGCACTTTATTTAAATAGACAGAGTTTCTACTGTAGAGCCCAAGCATTTGCAGAACTTGTCGTCACCTTGATGTTTGCACCATCTATCATAAGGTAACCTTATAGTTTTGAAGCTTCCCTTACTCTCCGTTATGTTCCCATGGTTAACTTATTGTGGGCTCTAACACTATAGGTGTATGGTGGAAGCAAAGAAGCAAGTGGACTGGGTGAATTGTTTCAATCACATGTTCACCATCTGACAGCTGCTCATTGCGCTTTTTTTCAACATTGGGATCGATTGATTGACTTGGAAGCCAAAGAGATGCAGGTTAAGGCACTTTATAAGAGTTCTATAGGTGGTCAGACCCTAAACATAGATCGTATCTGAAGATAACATACCCAATTCACTTACAAATGCAGCTTGTTAAGAACAGTATCTGGCAGTCTCGTAATACCAAGAATGCTCAGTCCACCGGTTACCTTTCTTCTATGGTTCTTGATACTTCAGATGGACTTCATTGTCAGAAAGACAACCAGTTCATCTACCGTTTTGCGCGCCAAAGAGTTCCTTGTCAAGATGAGTGGGCATCCAATGGAGATTCTTTCCTTGCTGATCCTTCTTCAGCGCATGCTTTGCATCACACACTTAAAATTGGTGATTATGTGGTACGATAATTCTCTATTACCAGATATTGTGAGCTACGTGATCCTTTGAGTTAATCCCGACTACAACTTGATGTCAACCAAGTTGACTTGGATTCTACAGTCGACCTTTGCTGCAATAATTTTAATTACGAACATTTTCAACGACACTTGTCAAGCATTTAATGCCATTAGCGCGATTTAATTTCATCTATTGGAACAAATAATACCTATTGATGTCCTTTTCTGACATCTTGGACTAAAATTCTATATAAATCTGAAGATCCTACACTATTCACCTTGCCATGTCTATCTGAGCTTTGATTACCTTGATATTTTGCTTGGTGTTAATGAAGCTAATCAAACTAGGTTTCATTACAAACTTTCATTTCCCTGTACCTTTTCTCCATCATCTACCAAGTATAGTTGTAACTTCTTGGTAATGGACATGATCCCTGATAATAGAGAATCTTGTCATCTTGTGTCTCTTCTAAGATGAAGAAGATAACATTTCCTGTTGTACGGTGCAAATTGGTCAGTTTCTCATAAAAGGTTGGCTAGAGTTTGTTTTTCTTTCTTCTATGAGATACATCATACATGTATATATATATATACACGCAAACACACAAATACATGTATGATTCCATTTGTACGCTTCTTTTATCAGAATGCACGTGGTTGCATGAAGGTTGTTTGTGGAGGTCAAAGCCCTAACTTTATATTCTCATCTGCTTGACAATTGACCGTTAATAGTTGCTTATTTGCCTTACCATCCTTCCATTGATGTTATGTCTTTTTTCACTTTTACATTGACGAGTAACTTTTGTTTCATTTTTCATTTATAGATTCTTAGTACTGAATCTGGTCAGGCTATTGCAAATGGGATCATCATGGATATCAGTCAGTCGCTTGTTTCTGTAAGCAGAATATTCTGGAAACTGGGCATTCCATTCCTTGATTACATACACGCTATAACAGATTGATGAGTCATGATCTTCTCATGCACTCTTCACTTGTTGTCATGATTAACACGTAGTTACAAACTGATTAATTTCCTGTTGCTGTTGTAGGTTTCTTTCACTAAGCGTTTAAGACTTCCTGGCAGCGATTCCTCTGCAGAATCAGCTACTCTTCTTCTAGAGATTTGGCGGATTGACAAGGATGAGCTCATGACTTCATTCTCAGTTATGCGGTAAATTATTACTCCAGTTTTATCTGAGACTCTCAAATTTTCATCTCTACGGTGTCAGGAGTCTGTTCAAAATGATTGCATTTTACGCTAGCCACTTTTGTTTTCATTTTGAAGGTTCAACCTTGTACAACTGTTTGTACAAAGTGCAGAAAGTTTCCACTTGAGGAAGACAATTGTTGATCTTCAGGTGAATGTTCGTGCCTAAGTTTAGCATATATAGGAAAGCAGAGCCTTGTCTTTTTATATGTTTTACTTTATCTTGTTTACCTCCAAGTTACATTCTCTTCATTTGCGTTGATGTGTACATGTGCATTTGTTCTAGACTCCAAGATTTGATAATGGAGTCATAGTGAGCCAAGATCCAGCGATGTCTTATATCTGGTCAGTCAAGAGTTTAAATGATGATCAGCGTCGAGCAATTTTTAAGGTTTGTTATTCATGTTTTCAATTGAATTTCTGATCTTGTACGCGTTGCAATACTACTTCTGAATCATCCATTCTAAATGCTATAACTGAATGTAGCTAAGTTATTTTTATTTTGCTGACCAGAAGTCTTTTTTTTTAAAGAGAGCTGAACAGAAGTCCATTACTCTAATTCCTTAAATCATACCCATACAGATTCTTACAGCAAAGGATTATACATTAATTCTGGGGATGCCTGGGACTGGCAAGACAAGTACTATAGTTCATGCTGTGAAGGCGTTATTGATGAGAGGTGCATCCATCTTGCTTACATCATACACGAACTCGGCTGTTGACAATTTATTGATCAAACTGAAAGCTCAGGTCATCTTTATCCTTCGTAGGGGTTTCTTAGAGCATATTTAGTGTCATACATGCATGCATAAATCTCCTGATGTATATCAGATTTCGCACGTTCAACCATGCATACTCTGAATATTAACTGGGAGAATTTTTAGGATCAGTAATGTATACCTAGCACTAGCTTGGGTGTCTAAATGAACTTGCATTGAGTAAACAAAGTTCAGGAGGCAATATAAACAAATGTACTCGGATTAAAAAACTTGCCAAAACCCACGGGATAACTGCAAGAACTGCTAACAACTGAGAAGCTGTTTGTGCTAAAACCTGAGCTAGTTACAGACCCATTACCCTGCTGCAATTCTTTAGAAGCCAAGACAAGGAAATTTAGTTAGTGGTTGATAGGTGAAGTCTCATGCCTCATGTCCCCTTAGCGATGCCATTTCACCTATGTAGATGCTCCACACCTTGGCCTGCAACATTCACTTCAGCCAGGGTCGAACACGAAGCCTTTTAATAGACGTCCTCTGTGGTCCCTCAACAATTCCTTAGTTATCACTTTGCCTATGAACATGGAGTGGTCTGAATCTGGTTTGTGAACTGCAGCCGTTATCATTTGTGTGAGTGTAGGACATGGCATTTTTCTTTTACTCTATTGATTCAGTTGTTTTAGGACATCACTGACAAGGTAATTGCAGGGTGTTGATTTTCTACGTCTAGGTAGACAGGAAGCTGTTCATGAAGAAGTTAGGGCGAATTGTTCTTCTGGTAAGACACAAATCATGAATTGCCTCACTGCTTTGTTTCTCGTTTAAAAGTTGATTCACCTGCCACTTGTAACTAAAAAATTCTTGTAACAGCAATGAATGCACAAACTGTGGAAGACATCAGATTTAGAACAGACCAAATAAAAGTTGTTGCTGTCACTTGTTTGGGAATTACTAGTCCATTGCTTGCTAATAAGAAATTTGATGTATGCATAATGGATGAAGCTGGACAGATTACCCTCCCGGTATGCACACTTTTCAATGTTTAGCATGCATTACATGTAACTGATAAGAGGTCTATCTCTCATTTAGTGTAGAATGATAGTGATTGTTTTTAGAGCCCTCGGCTGTGACTGAGTAGGAAACCATGGTTGCATCTAATCAAAGCATTTTATGGACTATTAGGTGTCCCTGGGGCCATTGATGCTTGCTTCAATGTTTGTTCTTGTTGGCGATCACTATCAACTGCCTCCTCTTGTCCAGGTATATTATACAAGTTCTATGTGATTTTGTCATTTACACTGTCTATAGTCTTTAAGTTACTGGAAATGTTGAATGGTTTAATATCTAGAGTACGGAGGCTCGAGAAAATGGAATGGCGATAAGTTTGTTTTGCAGGCTGTCTGAAGCACATCCGCAAGCAATTTCAGCTTTACAAAGCCAGGTTTCTTTGCCAAATGAACCTCTGCATCTTTCCTAAGCCTTTCCACTCTTCTTGGGATCCTGTAGCGTGGTAACTCACATAGGTTTACTTTGTACAGTACCGTATGTCTCAAGGCATCATGGAACTATCCAATGCGTTGATATATGGAGACAGATTGCGCTGTGGTTCCTCTGACATAGCTAATGCCAGACTCAAGATTTCCAGCATAAATACTTGTTCATCTTGGATAAACGACGTGAGTTGTTTATTAAAATAAGAACCTTGTAGTCTCATCTGCTCTATGTTTGAATCGGCTGACTCAACTAGTCTTGTTGAAGATTTGGATTGGATCAGTCAAATGATCATATTCATCTAGCTTTGTAAAAGGTTAAAAAACGTACTTAAAATTGGCAATTTTTTTGTTTGTGACGCTGTGTATTGGTATGAAAAATGTTAGGTGAAGTATTGCCATGGACTTGCATTTGTTGAATTGTTTGTATATCATGGTTTCACTTGTAGATGATTTGGTAAAAATGAACTTTAGGACTGAATTTATCATAACTTCGTCAATAAATTCTAACGTTCAGATTTTGGCCTTGTACAACTTCTAATATCATTGCAGGTTCTAAATCCAAGCAGATCCGTCATATTCGTTAATACAGGTTAGTGAAAGATGTTGTCATTTTTCTCCATCCTTACATTTGCAGGTTTAGAATTGATAGAATTTTGATTGAATAGCTCAATGCTTTGTGGTTCTGATTTCATTGAATAAATAGATGAATACACTAATTAAAGGCTGATTTGTGGGGAGTCTAAGACTGATTTCTCTCTATTTACAACTATACAATCTAAATATGGAAAGATAAAATAAATAGGCTATACAAAATAAATGTTTGATATAAATGGCAACAGTTTCTTCCCTGGTTCACGTATCATCCATATGTTTCTTAAACTCAGATATGTTGCCTGCTTTTGAGGTAAAAGATTCCAAGACACTAAGTAACCCAATTGAAGCTTACATAATTTCTGAGGTACGTTTCCTTTGGCCATCTCAGAAGAATATAAGTAGATCTTTTGATTCGTTCATCATGCTGCTTTGGTTACAGGTGACAAATGAATTGATTAACGGTGGAATTGGAGGTGAAGATATTGGCGTTATTACTCCCTATAACTCTCAGGCAAACCTTATCAGAACTACCATTAATTCAAGCTCCGTGGAAGTACATACAATTGACAAGTACCAGGTCTGGATTGCGTTTAGAATTTCTATGAGTTTTTGTTTCTACCAGAGACATGGAGCTTGTAATGAATTTATGAAGAATTTGAAGTGACTATGCTTTTCTCCACTGATGTACAGGGAAGAGATAAAGACTGCATATTGGTGTCATTTGTTAGGTCTAATGAGAATCCCAAGAGCTGTAATTCCTCGTTACTTGGAGATTGGCATAGGATTAACGTGGCACTCACGAGAGCCAAGGTAAAAACAGAACCAAAGTCCTTCCATTTCGCTGCTTTAAGTTTATCAATGTCATTTTGAAGCAATTATGGATAATTAATTTAGAAGAATTCAGTTGATGCATTATCATATTGTATTACTACATGCAGTGTTCGTGGTAAAGATTTAAACAATAACACTTGGGTTGAAGGTAAAACTTTGATTTTAATATTTTGGTGCAGAAAAAGTTGATAATGGTCGGATCATGCAAAACGCTTTCGAAGGTTCCATTGCTGAAACTTCTTGTGAAGAAGGTGAATGAACAATCAGGCATCTTGAGTATCTCCAAGACAGATTTAAACCAGAACGGCCTTAAAAAAGGACCATAGCTTTCTGAGATGCAATCATCTCTTATAAACTCTACACCTTTTCTTTCTTATCTTCTTCCCATTTAAATAGCAATTACCTTAGTTCAGTGAACCTTTTGTTCTTTAAGAGTGTACATAAAAGTTACGAAATAAAAACAAGAATTGTATCAGTTCCGTTTTGTATAGAGTAGAGACCTTAGCACACGAGACCATCCAGGCCGCATCATACGGGAGAATCTAGTTAGGTCATGTATATGGTTTGTCAGGGAAGAGTCAGATTGCACTTGATGACCGGCTCAGGTTCAGTCACATTGGATCTAAGCAAAAGTAACTAGATTTGAAGAGGCAGGAAGGGACAAGACTTGGAATGGAGGACAAGGGGTTTGTGGACTGAAAAGTTGCTCTGTCACGTTATTTTGCTGATGTTTTTGTACTTCAGTTGGGGGAACAGATCTGCTGTTCTCAAAGTACTGTACCTTATCCTTTGAATAAATCTTAACCATTTATTACAACAAATTAGACGGATAAGATCTTAAAAATTCAGCAGGCGATAACAATTTGGTAACAGCAGATCCCTTCACTTGGGCTCAAATGAGCTGGTGATGATTTATAATTAAACAACGGTTGTAATCATTAATAATCTTAGGACAGGACAGGGCGTCTTTGCAGTTCGCATGTAATGTCTGTTTCTGCTTCGAAAAAGGAAATATGCGAACCAAGTTGTTCGAATCATTTAATATATGGAATTAGAGGATTAATAACACATAATCTAATGCAAATGGGGAGTAGAAAATGGAATATTCTTATGCTCTCCTCTCGTTTTCAAACTATTATAATTTTGTTTGTTTATTTCTGCTTCGATTCCACCCTTTCAGCGCAAATCGCGAGCATGCCGATGCTTATATATTTATGTATAAATCTCTGCAAGTTTGTTGGTGTTAAAATTGTCTTATAAATGGAAATAAGAAATTTGTGAACATTTTATTTTGTTGAACTAATCAATTAATCATATTCATAAAAATTGCAAACTCAAAAACATCTCTTTCACTCACTTAGTCCAAAGCAAACTCAAGACCATCTCTTTCACTCTCTTAATTGCAAACTCAAGACCATCTCTTTCACTCACTTAGTCGACCGATTCAATGCATCAACCAAAAAAAAAGTGCGACAAGTGTTTTCTACCTCATAATTACGTGGCAAAATATAAAAAAGTTAGGAGATCATTTCATATATTGACTAATTAATTAGAAGATGAAATCTCACGTGCTTGAACCTCACCTACAATAGTCAACATTTGCTTCTAAGCAGCATACTGAGGGAGTCTGCCATTAACTCATTAAGCTCTGCTTCTTCAATATAATAATAAAATATTCTATAAACTCTTTTTCAACTTTTTCCAATCTCATGTTGCAAGTGGGAAGTGGGGCTTTAAATCATGAAAATGCGAATAAGTTAAAATTCCCTCGGTTCTTGTGCAAAAAAAAAAGTAAAACCCTCAGATTCTCTAAAGGAAAATAAAAGGGAAGAGACAGAGAGCATTAGGCATGCATGATAGCTTGCACCACTAGCAACAGGATCGAGAAATGTGGCATATAAACCCTAACCCTAACCCTACCCTACCACCAAAATGAACCAGAGACATAATAGTGGAAGTGAGAAGCTTGTCGTATATATTGAATTATGTTGTAAAACGCCAAAGGAGATCATGGGCAAACCCTTAAAAGACGCATGTACCTTGCTACAGTATCACTTGTTTATGTCCCTTTTTCTCTCTCTCTCTATGTGGTGTGTGGTAGAGAATCCACACACACACACATATATAAGTACACCAATCAATCATTAATGATTCTATAACATTTCAGTGGAGTTGGACTCTTTAATGATTGACATACTTGTATAACAATACATATCGTACAACCCTCACAGTCTCGATTCTATAATTAGCTGCAACGATTTCTTGAACCTTTCCAATCTAATACATCGCCAAGATCATTCCTAATAAACTTGTAATCTCTTCATTCAGTTTTACTTCACGTTGAATTTACAGTCATCAACTGATTTAGAGTTTTGATATTGGTTGGGTCGATCGTGCTAGACTCAAGTCTAGATTCAAAACGACGCATATATCGATCGGTCCAAATTTTTTTTAATATATAATAAGTCTAATAAGAAGCTCGGCTGGACTCTAACGAACAAGATCGAACATACTGATTAGACTTCTTAATTGTTTTAGAATTTGAGTCGAATAAGTCTAATTTATCATATCTATTTTTCAAAAAATCAAGTCTGATGTGAATTAAAGATTTTATGGGAATATCATATGCTTTGAAAAAAAAAACCCATATCAAACATGGATTGCGATGAGAGAAGATTGGTAAGATTTCGAAGATAACAAGGATGTGGTAGGAACAATAGATATTGTACTGAGATACATTATTGTCAATCAAAGTTGTGTTTTCAACACGCAACCCAAGCAGCCGCTGGCGGGGTTCTTCAGGATCACACGGGCCGTTGGATCAGGAGATTCACGCAGCATATCGGTATCTGCACACCGCTAGAAGCCGAACTCTAGGGCATCCTCCACGGTTTGACCATCACCTACCAGCTCGGATACCCGTTGTTACAATTGCATTCCGACTGCAAAGCGGTCGTCGACCTCCTTACTGATGATGGTGATGACTACCGGGGCAACTCCATCCTTCGACAAATCCGGCAACTCTTGGACCGAAACTGGTACGTCGACATCCGACATGTCTACCGGAAACACAACGTCTTGGCCGACTCTCTGGCCAAACTGGGTTTTGCTTTACCACTAAGCTTTCATGTTCTATCCACTCCTCCTCGACAAGTGGCGGGGTGGCTGACTCCTGAGAAACCCCCATCCTAAGCAATGTTTTGCTTCTTCTGTATGTAAAAAAAAAAGTTGTGTTTTCAAAGCTTTGAGAAAATTTTATTTTTAAAAAAATTGATAAGATATTAACGGGGTTTGAATAAGTCTCTTAGAAGAGACAAAATGGGAAAATGAGAGGAAAAAACCAGTTGTGGAAAAAAAAGAAATTAATTTGATCAAATATTAGATTTTTGGTTGATTTACGAATTTTTATTAATAATATTAGTACTTTTATTTATGCGGCATCACTATTTATCCTAAAATTATTATATTATTAAAATTTAATAAGAAAAGATAATATAATAATTTATTCTAGAGTTTCATAAGATACAAGAAATTCTTACCATACTTTTAAATTATAAAAAATTTAAGCAGAATTGACAAATCAAATAAAAGATAGGATATTACCCTTTAAATTTATAGCTTTCCTTTCTTATAATTGTTAGAAATTTACATCTCATCCTGAAAAATGACATAAAGATAAAGTGAATTATGTACAAAAATAAGACTTACAATTCACTGCATTAAGGTTTTAGTAAGAGATATAAAATTCTATTTATATATTGGCTTAATTAGATTTGATCTAATTTCTTCCTAAAGCCTCCTCAAAACTATTTATTGATAATTGAGCCATTTTTAATTCTGATTAAAAAAATTTAATTGTTATTGATTAAAATTTGGAATTGATTATTGTAAAAGTTGAATATCTTAAAAACCTAACTTAAAGTTGAATCAGATTTAACTTAATTTCTAAAAAGTTTATAATAATGTCAACAAACTCTTTAGAAATTCATTAAAATTAATTTGAATATGTTCATGAAATTTGGAATTTCCAAGCACCCCTTTTGTAAACCATAATTTTATAGGAACAAATTATATTTGACTCCTTTTCTTTGGTAAGTCAGCCATGTCACTATCTCTAAAACCATTAACTATGCTTATATCTTAAAACCACCATTGGTGTTTATGAATCCATAGCACTTGTCATGACATGCTAGAGGCTATGAATGGGAGCCTATGATTGTGGAATATTGTTAAAGTCATTGCAATAAGAGGTGCTTGTTGTTGGAAATTGGTGGCTTTAGGCGATGGATGAGTCTTGGTTACTAATAGCTTATAGAGATGAAATGTGGGTGTTGTGAGCTACTGGCGACTCTGGAGATGAAGTTGTGAGTTGGTTGTCCACTGATGGCAGACCAAAAAACTAGGTGAAAGCTATAATTGTTATTGTCTGCGATGGTCACCAGCAAGGTTTATGACTCCTTCAGATCCTCTGTATTGAATAAACATGTGCTCTCTGCTCCCCTCCCATCCAAGCCATTCATTGATTGGTGAAAGCTATAATTGTCATTGTCTGCGATGATCACCAGTAAGGTTTATGACTCCTTCAGATCCTCTGTATCGAATAAACCTGTGTCTTTTAGAGTTGGAATAAAGATGTTTAGTTACTGTAATAAAGTATTCTAAAGCTGCATTTGGTTTGTTTAGTAATAGTGATTATTGTAACCTAAATATAAACAAAATCATACCTAAAATAAGGTAAGACTAATTTATTTTAATTATTAATATAAAAGAGTTTAAAATTCAACAATTAATTCTAAAAATTAATCAATATTTTTTCTTATTATGATTAAGATTGATAATTGGGATTAGTAAGAGACATTTTGTAACATCCCGTCATCGATGGGAAATATATTATAGTAATTTTGGTTTGGGTTGTAATTTCTGTACATGAAATTCGGTATGCATGCACTCGTGACAATTTTCGGCTTGGTGTCTTTGAGAAAGTGTGAATTTGTGTGTCGACTGAATTGGAGTGAATTAGGTGTATGTCAGCGTTAAATTGCAAAGTGGGTATCAATGTGATTTCCGGTGCAAATGATTACCATTGACACTCCAATTAAAGGCATG
>JAOTIZ010000001.1:10683317-10735703 GCA_027123425.1 Erythroxylum panamense
ATATTACCTGCCACTGTTATCAAAATTAACTAGACAATTACGGATCTAGAAACCTTGATTGGCTAATTACGACCCTGCCAATTGCACAACGAGCTCTTATTGCATCAATCAACAAGATAATAATAATATGAATAAAACGGAGAATGAATAAATATTGCAGAAATCCAAGGATAACAATTGAGTTTAGATCTCTCAACACATAGGAACTTGAACTCGATCAACCCTTGCTAGACTAGAGTAGGTTTAGCCACTCATGGCTATACAAAACATGCCCAAGAAATAAAGAGGAGTCTGCCGTAATCTCTCCAGAAAAACTCTCCAGAAAAACTCTGAAGAAAAACTCTGATGCTCTAGGCTTCCTGCTGGGGTCCTTTTATATCCTTCAAATCCTTTTCCTTGTAGGAAAGAAATAGCCTCCTGATTGGTGCCTCCTAACTTCCCTCCTTAATCCCCAAAGATATCAATTTCCAAATCTGAAAACTATCCAACTTAGGAGTCCAATCACGTTTCTGATTCTGTATCAGGTGTCTGCTATGTGCTACCTTAAGCCGTGGGTACGGCTTACTGCTCAAAATCTGAAGTCAGCCCAAAAATTGCAGTTAAGCAGTTACAGCCCACAACTTTAAGTGACAGCAACTCAAAATACCTCTGGTTTGGCCCGATTGTCATTTTCTGCCCAAAATATATAGAACTAAGTAAATTCCATCCTCTCCACATGAATATGTAACCAAAAAGTCAACAAAAATCATTAATTTAATTAGCAAATATCCACATCATCACTCATCAAGCTATACTGCACTTCTACTCTTTTTCTCCCTCAAAGCTCTTTTAATTTCTTCCCTTACAATCTATCGGTAACAAGTAAAGTTACAATACCTCTCAGACGTGCTAAGATCACATAAAGAGATGTTGTCCTCTATGCCTTCATTAAAAAGGCTATAGAAGTACCTTTTCGATCTTTTTTTGATTTCAGCCATAAGTACCCGCCTTGCTTCATCGTTTATACAACAAACTTGATCTAAGTCTTTTATTTTATGTTCTCTATCTTTAGTTAACTTTTAAAAAAATCCTGTTTTACATCATTAGTTTCCAATCGTTCGTATAATTTCTTGTAGCTTCCAAAATTATCTTCTTCACCTTTTTCTTTATCAGTTTGTAACTTTTTCTATTAACTACTCTCTCTACCTTTGTGTTACTATCTAATAGAGCTTTATAGGCACCCTTCTTGATCTTAACCTTTTCTTGTACATCTTCATTCCACTACCAAGACTTCATCTTACTACTCTTAGGCTTTTTAGAAACACCCAACATCTCTTTATATGTGTTCTTTAAAAGAGTTACTACTATCTCTATGGTTACATCTCCTTTGAATTTCCATTTTTTACTTTATCCCTAAGTTGTTCCATCGTATCCTCTTTCTGATTCCACTATATGACCCTGCTATACCTCTTAAGACTTCTCTTCTTCCTCCAACCCTTAATTATAAGATCCAAAACTAACAATCTACGATAAGTTGACAAGAAAGCATTAGGTATCACCTTGCAATCCTTGCAACTAAGTCGATCGCTTACTTTACAAGGAAGTAATTAGTTTGAGTTTTTATTATTAATGCTCTTAAAAGTCACCGGTTCTCCTCTTTTTTCTTGAAAAATGAGTTAGCTAGTACCAATACGTCGAGATCCAATAAAGCAGTCCCATTATCGTTCCTATCACCTTATCCATCTAAGATGCCCCTATATGATCATTAAAATCTCCTCCTAAAATAGAGCTCTTGTCAGGTGAGATCTACTGAATCGTCTCATCTAGCTTCCCATACTTAAAGTTTAAGCTATTCATCCAACCTTATTTGAGATGCATAAGCATACAACACATTTCACCATAATATTTAAGGCCATAATCATATTATTAGTCCTCTATACCGTACAACTTGATGTATAAGTTCCTTGACAACCAAGATACCTACCCATTTTATTGTCTTGGATACCCTGAGGACTAAAGGTTGAACCCATTAATCTCTTTCTCTTTAGTACCCGTCTCCTGGATGCACGCTATATGAATCTTAAATTTTTCTAAAATCTCCATTAATTCTAAAGATTTCCTTGTAAAGGTGTCCCAAGAACGTATTCATAATTTATCAACATCTCTTCTCCTAGATCCAAAACTCACAGAAGGATTAGCCTTTACTATATCATTAATAATTAAAGCCACCACTTCCACTCTAATGCCCCATAGAAGCTATAGAAGGCAAGCCTAATAAGTCCCTAAATGACTAGTAAAGCTTAAGAAAAGGAACAACGATCATTATTAAATCCCAAAATAGGCACCGCAAGCACCGCAATAAATTGATGTGAAAAATCATAAGTACAAACTACCACAAGCAAATTACAATTTGATGGTCTAAAAACTGAACCATTAATAACAACTAGGTTTTTACAAAATGCTAAACATAGTACTAGATAGTTAAAAAATGAACAAACAAAATATTGAAAACTATAAACAAAAAAGAACTTAAAACTTTTAATATATCAATGAATACTAAGCAACGAATCAACTATAAGCAGAGACAATCTAAAACTAATTACAAGTATATCCAATAGAGAAGAAAAATTTATGAGATACCAATTAACGAAAGAAGGAAAACAGTTAAACCGATCCAATATGTTTAAGATGTCACATACCAGCTCTGCATATTCTAGTCGTAGTTAGCATCATTTACCAAAAACTCCTCCAATGTGGGTTTCACTCAAAATCCACAAAAGAAGAACAAAGCATAAAGTTTTCCAAAAGCAAGACAATAAAACTTCTAGAAGATGAGTGAAAATCAACCAAACTTGATCAAATCTAAGTTACCAACAAGAATAAAATACCAAAATCAAGAACTAGAAAAAGATATGTTCTTTTCCAATAATGTCCAATAAATCCATAAGTTGCTTTTGTAAGAATGAAGAAGCCCAAAGTAATAATAATAATAAGAATATGTAAACCCCTTTTAGGACCTAATATTCTAACGCTAAAAACCCACAAATTTTACAAAGAAATCAGAGAATTTCAATGAAGAACTATATTCACCAACACAAAGGAGCAGTCTTTTAGAGCAGGGTAATAATAGGTGAGGAGGAAAACAAAAGTTGGGTGTCAAACCTAGAGGTGAGAAAGTGAGTATGATGAATATTTAGTGATTTTAAGATGCTTAATTGATCGATACATAAGATATAGTTATAAAGTTAGGCTCTCAAATGATTGATATTGGGATAAGTCTCTCGTTCTCTAATGACCAAGTGATGATACCCTCCAGTCTCTTAAAGAACAAACACAATTAAAAAATTTAAGATTCTATAAAAAATCTCCTAATCTCTTAATACACCCCACACCACCACCTATATATATATATATATATATATGCACATATGCCTAGTGTGTTTGAAAAAAACCAAATAGTGCATGTTAGATTTAAGCATAAAAGACTTATCTTCATCTCACAACAACTTACTCATGGAACAAAACAAAAACTTAAAACCAAGAGTGGCTCAGGGAATTAGATCAAGAACGTTAACTAGTGAGTTCCCAAACAAAAGCTTTAAATTGCAACAATTTTCAGAAAAGAAGTGGGATAAAATCAAGTTGGAGAAGACGATATATATATATTCGAAGGATTTGAAGTCTTGCTTTCATGATATTTTAAATGAAAATGAAACCAATTTAGCAAGCTACAATATAAATAAAATTTATCCTTGTAATCGAGAAGTGAATATTGGAAGTAGTAGTGATAATACCCTAGAAATCAAAAGCCTAAAAGAAGCTAAAGCTTTATTGAAGAATGAGTTTTTTTTAATAAGAGTAAGATATTCAAGAGGCAAATTAGTGACGATGGTGTCAAAGTTTTGATGAAGGATATACTAAAGTTCGACTAACATAAACCCACAACAAATTAAAGAAACTAAAATAACAATACTCCTAAAAATCATTAACTTGCAGACTAACAATGCTTCTTCTCAATTGGAATCCACTGGAGCAAAGCTAGGACTCAATTTCAAGCTCTAATTGAGGCTTGCAGCAGGATACCTTGAAGAGATTAAAGCAGTAGCAGAGAGAAAAACCGAAGAGAGAAGTGTACCACAGTCAAATGAAGTGAATGTATAGCAATACAAAACCTAAGTAGGAAGATCTCAAAAAGCTATGTTTACACGAATTCTGTAGACGGTCTCGTCCTTCTTTATCAATATATAAAAATAGAACAAGAAGAATGAAAAGGAAGAAGAAGTAGAGAAAGAGGTATCGATTGGTAGAGTAGAGATAAAAAATAGTCCTTTAATTTCTACTTCTTAATTATTATAAACTAGGTTTATAATGATTTAATACCATTTGAAAATTTAAATTTAAAATTTTCTTTTGACCAATTTAATGTCTAGTCTAATTTTCAAAACATTAGCCACAACGTTTAAAAGACAAACAAATTTGCATATATATAATTATTGTCTCCTCGAGGAAGGCCTGAAAGAGCATTGGATTGAAGTTTCATATATTCTTACGTGCATTCTATTCTATGTTAAAAGTAGTGCAAGTGCACAATCATATATTGGTTTATGTTTCATTTCACATTTAGTTTTTTGTTTCCTCAATTGCTTTCCATGTTTATGTTAACTACGACCTCTAATTCTATGGCTTTCTTTTTAATTCCATCTTCAGTTCATATTTTCTACTATCTTTACATCTATTGGATCGTATATAGGAGAATTTGCTCCTGGAGTTATATTTTAAGGCTAAAGTATAGTTGTTATTTTAGATACTAATATTAATAAGCAACTTATTCAAAAAGAAAAGTTAGAGGTGGAAACCTATCAAAAAGTCATTATAGATCATTCATCACTCATCTAATAGAGAGCTTGTATCAATTAGCTTAAGGAGGGAGATGGATCTTCCAAGTTCTTTGTCAATTCCTTATCTGACAGGAGAAGTGTCAATAAAATTTTCTTTATAACTAATATGGATGGAAGACTCCTTTCTGATCAACCGAGTATAACAGAGGAGGCTGTCAATTTCTTTAGGGGACTTCTGGGTTTAGACTTTGATTCTTCAACCTCTATGGACAAAATATCTCTAAAGCCTTTCGGGAGCTAGTGAAACCTATATTTGATGATGATATCAATGCTACTGTTTTTGCCATGAATGGGATGAAGGTCCTTGATCCCAATGGCTTAAATAGTTTTTCATTTCAGAAAACATGGTCAACTATTAGACCTATGGTTAGAGAGGACATTCATGAGTTTTTTGAAAAGGGGGTCATCTTGAAGGAGTACAATAAAACTTTTCTCTGTTTAATTCCTAAAATCTCTAACCCCTCTACCTTTGGTGATTTCAAGCCAATAGATTGCACAAACTTCATTTATAAAATTATTACCAAGATCTTAGCAAATTGATTAAAAGAGGTTCTTAGTCTCATAATCAACAATAATCGAAATGCCTTTATGAAGGATAGAAGCATTGATGATAATATTCCTATTGCTCAGGAACTCCTTAAGGGTTATATTAGTAGGAACTCTCCCTCGAATTGTGTTGTTAAGATTGATTTAAATAAAGCTTTTGATTCCATTAGCTGGCCTTTCCTCTTCCAAGTTGTTAAGGATTTCAACTTTCTGGATGTCTTTGTCAATTGGATTAAGGCTTGCATCTCTATTACTGCCTATTGTGCTATAATTAATGGCACCCCTTCTAGTATTGTAAAGGGGAAGAGACAAATTAGATAGGGAAACTCTTTATCCCCATATCTGTTTATTCTATGTATAAAAGTGCTCACTCAAATGTTGAAGATCAATGTCTCCTATAATCCTAAGTTCAAGTTCCATTCTAAATGTAGAAGAAGATCTCTTACACACTTTGCTTTGCAGATGACCTAATTCTCTTCTCTAAAGGTCATACTAAATCTGTTAAGCTATTGAATGGTGAATCTTAATAAAAGTCAGTTTGTCCTCTCAACAATTGTGAAGTCTATATAAGACACTATTTCCTCTCTTATAGGGATGAAAAGGACATCCCCGCCTTTGAAATATCTTGGTATACCAATAACTACTAGAAGATTATCCTTCAATGAATGTTTACCACTCATTGAAAGAATTCAAAGAAGAATCAGCAAATGGACAAACATATTTATGTCCTTTGGAGGTAAAGTTCAGTTAATTAAATATATCTTATGCTCCCTATACTTATATTGGAGCACCCATTTTTCTCTTTCTAAGAAATTGGTCAAATCCATTGAGAAAATGATAAGAGATTTTCTACGGGGTAAAGCAAATGAAAATTCAAGTGTTCCTAATTTTAAATGTATTGATATATATAAACCCAAAGAGAAGGAAGGATTAAGTTTTATCTCTATAAGGGTAGCCAATAATATCTTTTTATTAAAAGGCTCTGGAGAGTGATTCAAGACAAACCTTCTCTTTGGATGAGACGACTTCACGTTTATTTTTTAAAAGGAGCAGCCTATGGTCTCTTTCTCCTAGATCATCCTTCTCTTGGTTTCATAATCAACTTTTGAAGAAAAGGGATGAAGTTGTCAACGAAGTTTGCTGCAAAATAGGGGATGGAAAATATGCTTTCTTATGGCATGATAATTAGATTGGTTTTAGGCCTCTATCCCAAAACCCCAATGCCGTCTTAGCATTTTCGGGGTTGGATCACAAGGGAAAGTTGTTGAACTCATTAGACACAATGAGTAGCTGCATTTTCCTGAAGCAATTCAGTAACTGAAGCATTCCTACTTTTTTATTCTAATTCTTAGGACAATTATCTTTGGATTGGATTACGTATTGAGAGCTTTTATAGCAAAGCTTATAGGAAATGAGGTTATAGTTCAAATCAAGATGTGCTTTGAATTAGAGTAATTTGGAATTACTTTCTAAGACCCAAAATGACTTTTTTTTTCTATGGTTGGTGGTTAAAAAGATAATTGCTACAATGGATATACTTCATTACATGATAAACTTGGATGAGATTTGTTGTCTATGCAAAGAAGATTTGGAAACAAGGGATAATTTGTTCTTTTTCTACCCTTTCTCTAACTTAATATAGATCTTGACTAGAGATTTTTCCTGTTAGTTTGAGCTATCAAATTCCCTAATGGAGATAGTTACTACCCTAACTAGAGCACAAGCTGCCACTTCTCTCTAGAAGCGGAGGGTGCTGATTCATGCCATAACTGATCAGGAGCTATGGAAAGAAAGGAATCGGAGGAAGTTTTAGTATAAAGAGCATTCTAAAGAAGTTATGGTACATACAATCATAATGCGTGCAAGAGAACAGTTAATAAGTTGGGAAATAAAATGTGATTAACTAAAAAAAGTATAAGATGTTATAACCGAGAACAACTTTTACTTGGATTGAGCTTGCCCTTTGCTCGTGCAACTCCTCCTTGATGAATTCCAAACCTAGCAAGGGTGAAAAAGATTAAAGGAAGTATGATGAAGTTGACGCACGCATTCACGACGCAAATTCTTACCTTTAATTTGGTGAAACGTGAAGAGGAAGATTACTTTGTTAATCATCTCTGTAATTTCTGAACCCTGATTGAATAAGTCACAAAATAACAAGCAGATGGGGGGAAGGGGGAGGGGGGTGCGTTTGGTTTTATCTTTTGCAATACGATGCCGAGTTTGTGGACCACTCCGTGTGCAACGTTGTTGTCTCAAGTAACAATGTTGTCGTTCAAGATGCTAGCCCCTTTTAATGTAACATTGTTAGCTTGTTTTTATTTATGGCTTACAACTTTGTCATTTTTTTGGTTTATTTGAATAGTTATTCTTTCTAGACTTTGGTCTTCTTCTTTTTTTTTATATTATTAATCAAATTTTTTAATATTTTAAAAATTAAATTATTTAAATTTATTTTAGTAAAAATAAATTATTTTAATATAATATAAATTGTTCATATGTATAAAAATTTAAATTTGTTTTAGTAAAAATAAATTATTTTAATATAATATGAATTGTTCATATATATTATAAGTTATTTGTAATTGTAAAGATATAATTCAAATAATATTAAATATAGTATATGTGTGTGTGTAAGCGTGGAATATTTGCAAGAAAACTCCTGCTGGAAAAAAGGTCAAAAAGTAAGTACAAATTTTTGTTCACACTTTTTCTCTTCATGCAGGCGCAGCCTGTGCTTCTCTCTTAGTGTCACAGGACTCTTTCTTCATACACATGATATATTACAAGTAGTGTAACAGTGGGAGTACTACTACTGCCATACTGCTTCTTCTTTCTCTAGGGTACGCCGGGCTCACTCCCGACAAAATCTTAAATTTATTTTCACTATACCCATTTGGTTTCCGCCATTTACTTGCTGTTCCCTTAATTGCATTTTGGTGTGTCAAAAGTTTCACCCTTTCGTTCAAAAAATCAAATGCTTTGATTTTGTGGCCTTTGTCTCACCCATTCATTTGCTTATTTCACTCTGGATCATTTGATTTAGGGCACTTTTGGGTCAGAATTCAGAGAAAAGCCGGACTTTACCGGTGGGTGTTACTGCATGTTGTGCTTTGCGTGTTTGTTAGCTGAGAGGAAACTGAAATTGTCACATTGATGGTTGCTTTTCTTTCTATGAACACGCCTGTCAACGTAGCTTTTAATCTGTTCATATTTTTTGAAAGTTTTCATTTTTGTGCTTTTATGTCTCCCACTCTAAGAACCCGTCTTGTTTTAGTTGATGGGCACTTTGTCTATTCAGTTGTTTATTTTGATTTTCGGGCTTTATTTTCAATCTGCACGCAATTCAATGCTCATATATTCCTGCAAATTGAACGTCGGTCTTACTCTACTTCTTGCATTTACCTTTTTTTATTTTTATTTTTGGTAATCAAGGAAGTTCGTGAACGAATAAAAGGTATGGAAAGTTGCGATATTGGTTTAATGATTGTTCACCCTACTTATAAATGAGAAAACTGTTTTGGAGAGTTTCTGCTGTCCCAGTTACCGTGCTTTGATTTTTATATTTTTCTTTTGGCGGTAAGCAAAATGATATATGTCTGTTGTCCTTTATTTGCCTTAGTTATGTCTTGAGCTAAACTAAATTTATCTGCACTCTAACAGCTATAAAGTACAGGTTGAGATGATAAAGGAACTTCTCATGGAATGCTAGGCATCTTTTGTTCCTATTTTTTGATATCATATATTCTTTTTCCGGTTGGGGTTGTGGTGGCAGTAATTTGAAGCAAAACATTAGGAAGTGAACTATGTTTCTTTCTGGATTTTGGGACAAAGTTTTATGTATCCGGGCTTCATGCATTTTATGCAAAATGGTTATCTTTTCCTTTTCTCTTACTTGTTTATTTTGAGGGTTATGTGTGGAAAATGTGTTTGTTTGCATCAATTTGCTTATGTGTATCTTTCGGACATTCATGGTATGCCTGTCTATGAAAGTGATGTTTGTTTGCAGATGCAACTATGTGAGCTAGTTTCCCTTTTTCAAAATTTTTTCTCCATTTTCTGTTTTGTGCTTTGGAAAATAATGACCTTTACTTTGTGTGTGTTTAGTTCTAATCAGTTCCATCATCGATCATTTCATTCAACCCATGTTTTATGCATATATTAGTGTATCTCCTACTGTATGGAAATATGCATGTATGTGTGATTGTATTGGTTTTAAGCTGTTTTGCTATTTCAACTTCTTTTTATGATTAGACTTTTGGATGCAGCTTTGCGGGTTGACGACATGGTCTTATTTTCCTTCAAATACTAAAGTTTTTTTCTGCTCATTAGCTAGTGGATCAATTGGTATTTGAAATCTCTTCGTAGTATTATGGATTCCTTATTATTTGATTGTTAATTCTTACTCGTTTGCCCAAATTCATTGTTTTTACAGAGCAGAATCTTACTTACCCTTAGAGAAATGGAGGAAAATCCTCACCCGACCATCTTTGAGGGCGAGATAGTGGGTATTAAGTTTGGTTTGGCTACTCAAAAGGAAATAGTAAGTAGAATACTAACTTTGTTGTTCCATGTTTTACTTGATCCATCTACTATTGGTTTAATTCTTTAAATAAACTTGTCATTGTAGAGGTTAATGAGTGAGTTCCGGAGAAAAATAGCCCATATGATCTCTTGGAAGTTATTAAGTGTCAACTTGTTCATCATTAAGATAAAGTGATATCATAGGTGATAACTTTTCTTTTTTTTTTAGTAGAGTACATGGTGAGGCAGGAGTATGGAACCAAAAATTGGGAAAAGAGTAGGGAGAGGGAAAGGTGCTAATTGAGCCCTTGGCTCATTGACAAGGCGGGGACTCTTTTGTGCTTTGAAATTAGAAGTATTCTCTTAAGTGAGTCATGAAAAATGTTATTATTCAAGTCCTAATGACTATTGGTATAAGTCTTTAAATGAATTTGTAATTAAATAGGTTAATGAGTGGGTTCTAGATAACACTTGCCTATATGATCTATTGGGAGGTATTTTAAGTGTTCACTTGTACATTGTTGAGATAAAGTGATATAGTGGGGTGAGAGCTTGTTTTGTTTCTGAGTACTTGGTGATGCAAGAGTATGGAACGAAAGACTTGGACAAGGGATGGGGAAAGGGAAAGGTGCTAATTGAGCATTTGGCTCATTGGCAAGGTGAGGACTTTTTTGTGTGTTGAAATATTTAGAATTATTCTTTTAAGTGAATCGTGGACATGTTATTGCTTAAGTTATGGTGATTTTTGCTTGAAGTTGTACAACTAATATTTACTTCCATTGACTTATTTCTCGAATAACTTGTATGAATTGCTAATATCCTGATTCTGGATTTGTTTTCAACATTCTTTGATAGAGCACAGCATCAATTAGTGAATGCCCCATTAGCCATTCTTTTCAGCTCACAAATCCCTTCCTTGGTTTGCCGCTTGAATTTGGAAAATGTGAATCTTGTGGTACTTCTGAACTTGGAGAATGTGAAGGTGTGTCAATGAACTATGTTCTTGCATTTTCTTTAACGAATCCATATATCTATACGTACAAACGTAATCCTATGGCTCCATTAAGTTTGGAAAGATTAGTGTAATGTTTCTTTATAAATTTGTGCTTCTTAGGTCATTTTGGATATATTGAGCTTCCAACAGCAATTTATCATCCTAGCCATGTTAGTGAACTGAAGCGAATGCTAAGTTTACTATGTCTAAAATGCTTAAAGCTCAAAACGAACAAGGTTAGTCCTAGTTCGACATCTTTTCGCATTCCTTTATCTGTGTTCAACAATTTCAATGATCCAATTGTTAATCGTGGTTTCTTATTTTTCTTGACGTGTTTTATCTGTCTCAAGAGTTATTAGGCAAAATAATAAGATGAATGCATGGTAAAGGGAGAGGAAATGCAACAGAACACTCATTAGGGATTTACTCACAGATGAAATTTAATTTCCTATAAGCTGGGTGAATGGAGATAAGTTAGGGCACCATATCTACCCTCGCTCCCCTCCTCCAAAGCATAAAAAAATAGAAGATGAAATGAAAGTTTGACTTAAATGAAAAAAAATTGCTAGGAAAATGTTTGTTATTTTAAAGATATGTTTATAAAACATTGGCTTATTGCTTAATTACATGGATGCTATATTTTGAAAAGCTTTTGCATTTTCTCGTGAGCTTGGTCTTACTATCTTGATGATTTAAAATTGCAGATGAAGAATAATAATGGTATAGCTGACCAATTGATCTCTTGTTGTGAGGTGAGTATGAAAACAACATTTTTCACCACTTCTTTTGTTTTATATTGCTTGATTCTTTTAGTAGATTATTGTCATTTACTACATTTTAAGCAAATTTATCTAGTTCACAAAGCTTCCATTTTCTCAAATGCAAGCTCCCCAGTCTGACTTTTGAATGTACATTGACTATCTTATTGAAACACCAAGGTTGGTTTAGGAACTAGTATCTTTTGGATTCAAGATGATTCTAGTGCTAGGATGAGGCATTCAGGTGCTCTAGAAGTAGAGGACAATTTTGGGTTTTTGTCTACTGATATTATTGTCTCTATGCCCGGTCTGTGATTTCTTCAACTTTAGCTTGAACTTTTTCTTTTAAAGGACTTCTTGGTAACACATCTTCCAAAATGGATTCTTAGAATATCTTTGGTTTCTCTGTATCTTTAGATTGTTGAACTAAATGCTAGTAGTATTTGCACTTGTCAAAGTGTCTTCTTTTATGGATGGGTCTTCAAGTTCTCATGCAATAGTTGGTAATTTGAATTCAAGTAATAGGTTTGTGGTTATTTAATCTTTTATAGGAAGCTACAAAAGTTTCTGTTAGTGAGGTGAAAACAAGTGATGGTGTTTCTTATTTGCAATTAAAAGTGCCTCGTAAACAATTCAAAGAAGGTCTTTGGAACTTCTTAGGAAGATATGGGGTTTGCTATGGTGATGACCATATTCGTACATTGCTTCCTTCTGAGGTTTGTATTCTTGTTTTATACATGTCCTTTCCCCTCCCTTATCCCTCTTTCCCCCCTCTCTCTGTGGTTGGTTTGTGTTCATTTATGAAATGCAACAGGCAATGGAAATTTTAAAAAGAATTCCTCAAGAAACTAGGAGGAAACTAGCTACAAAAGGATACTTTCCACAGGATGGTTACATTTTGCGGTATTTGCCAGTTCCTCCAAATTGCTTGTCCATGCCAGAAATTTCTGATGGCGTTAGCGTCATGTCTTCGGTATGCAATTTATAAGTCAATTAGGTTTGCTATTGACTGTAATTGTATTTGGTGATTATTGTTGTTTTCTTATTGTGTTTTAGGATTTGTCTGTTTCAATGCTCAAGAAAGTGCTTAGGCAAATCGAGATGATCAGAAGATCGAGATCTGGTACCCCAAATTTTGAATCTCATCAAGTCGAAGCCATTGATTTGCAATCAGTAGTGAATCAGTATCTTCAAGTTAGGGGTACTTCAAAATCATCTCGTGACGTAGATGTTCGTTATGCCAAGGGAAAGGAGTCAGGTGAATCATCAACAAAAGCATGGCTTGAGAAAATGAAGACATTATTTATTAGAAAAGGCTCTGGATTTTCTTCTCGAAGTGTGATTACTGGTGATGCTTACAAGCTAGTGAATGAAATTGGTATCCCCTCTGAGATTGCGCGAAGAATTACCTTTGAGGAGAGGGTCAATGTGCACAATAAGGATTACCTACAAAAGTTGGTTGATAACAACTTGTGCCTCACATATAAAGATGGATCCACAACATTTTCACTAAGGGAGGGTTCCAAAGGACATACATTTCTCCGACTTGGGCAAGTCGTGCATCGACGGATTATGGATGGAGATATTGTTTTCATCAATAGACCTCCAACAACACACAAGCATTCTTTGCAGGCACTTTCAGTGTATGTGCATGATGATCACACCGTGAAGATTAATCCTCTAATATGTGGGCCTTTAAGTGCTGATTTTGATGGTGACTGCATTCACCTTTTCTATCCTCAGTCTCTTTCTGCAAAATCAGAGGTCTTGGAGCTTTTCTCAGTGGAGAAACAATTGGTTAGCTCTCACAGCGGCCATCTTAATCTACAATTCACCACAGATTCACTTCTGTCATTGAAGACCATGTTGAAGACATACTTTTTTAATAGAGCAACTAGTCAACAACTAGCAATGTTTCTCTCATTTTCCTTGCCTCATCCATCTTTGTCAAAGACCCTTAATTTTGGGCCGTTTTGGACAGCTTTGCAAATCATTCAAAGTGCTTTGCCTACTTCATTTAAGTGCTCTGGAGATAGCTATTTGATAAGTGAAGGTGAGATAGTTAAATTTGATCTTAATCGAGATGCTTTGCAGTCTGTGATTAATGAAGTTATGACTTCAATTTTCTTCGAGAGGGGCCCCAAATCAGTTCTTCAATTCTTCAACTATATGCAGCCTTTATTGATGGAAAATCTCTTCTCCAAAGGTTTTAGCTTCAGTTTGGAAGATTTCTATCTTTCCAAAGCTTTTAGAAGTAAAACTTCTGAAAATTTTAAGGCTATTGCTCCTTTGCTTCGCAATTTAAGGTCTTCCTATAATGTTGTAGTGGAAAGGCAGTTAGAGACTCACATTCGAAATGCAAGACGCCCTGTTGCAAACTTCATTGTGAGTTCTTCTGTGTTGGGGGATTTAATTGATGCTAAAAGTGATTCATCTATCACTAAAGTGGCTCAGCAAATTGGCTTCTTGGGTTTGCAACTCTCAGATAGGGGCAAGTTATATTCCAAGATATTAGCCGATGACATGGTTGAGCATTTTGGGAGCAAATATCCTATTGACAACAGTGATTGTCATTCTTTACAGTATGGACTTATTTGTAACTGTTTTTTCCATGGACTAGATCCATATGAGGAGATGGTTCATTCTATCAGTACTAGAGAAGTGATGGTACGCTCATCAAGAGGATTGTCTGAGCCTGGAACTCTATTTAAAAACTTAATGGCAATCCTTCGTGATGTACTTATTTGCTATGATGGCACCATAAGAAATGCGTGCAGCAACTCAATTATTCAATTGGAATATGGGGTGAATGCTGGAACTAAGTCACAGGATCTGTTCCCTGCTGGTGAACCAGTAGGTGTGTTAGCTGCAACAGCCATGTCTAATCCTGCATATAAGGCAGTTCTTGATTCGACTCCAAGCAGCAATTCTTCATGGGAGTTGATGAAGGTAGTCATTCTTTTAGTGTAAATAAAGTTATGTTTGTTTGAAGAGTTGTTTTCACTTATTTTTTTGGCTAATGCATAATAATATAGCCATTTGACGTTATGCATTATGCATTTGATTCTTGTTTTTATAGGAGATACTTCTTTGCAAGGCCAGCTTTAAGAATGACTTTAATGATCGTCGTGTTATTTTGTATCTACGTAATTGTGAATGTGGGAAAAAGTATTGTCAAGAGAAAGCAGCATACTTGGTCAAGAACCATTTGGAGAAAATCACACTTAAAGATGTCATTAGGTGCTTTATGATTGAGTAAGTTTTATCTTCATATGATTATTTTTGCTGTTTTCTTGTAAAGCATACTTTTGCTTATCATGGCATAATGAAACTCTTTTATGTTTTTGTTGGGTTTAACTTGTCTTATTTATCACTTGCCATGGTTTTTGTTGTAAGGGTTTTATACGTGCATATTATGTGTTCCAGTTGCCAGCAAACTTGATATTGTCTGCGGGTGCTTGATTATCAATAGTGTCACCTTTCTGATATTTGTGAAGATTCTATAACATTAATAATTTGGTTGCCTATTGTTGTGTTGGAGTGGTCTCAGAGTGCACTTTCAACATTGACAGATCTAAATGGCCTTTTAATAAGGAATTTATCAAGTTCTTAGTGTCATTGAAGCTCGCTATCTCAATTCTTTCATTTTGCACAAATCTTTTCCTCAAATTTTCTTGATTCCCGTGCTTAAAGTTTCTAGCAACTCGCATTACGTTTTGTATTGGAAATGAGAAGCCTAAAGTGTTTTTCTTTCTTACAGTTAAAGCCATACTATGTGAAAAAGTTTAGTCTACAACTTGAGGCAGCTTAAATACATGATGATTATTTTAATTAGAAATTTCTTGTGTCTGTAGTTGAAACCCTTGATCAAAGGGTTCAATATGCTTTCTGTGCTCTTATACAATTTTGTTTTCCTAGTATATCCTTGTCTTCAATGCATCCTTTCCATGATATATAGTACGTATTGCATGTTTTTCTTCATTCATTCAACTTTGATTGTAATATTCTAAATTTCTTGTTGTAACTTCATCCTCTGTGTAACATTTAAATTTTTGGTGGCTCCTTTTTAGCAGATATACACGGCCACAAACTATGGTAGAACAAATTGCTTCAGGCCTTATTGGCCACCTTCATCTGAAAAAGGTACTTTTGTTTCATAAATATGGTTATTTTTTTCGTGTTCTATTTCCTTTTTGTTCTTCTGCTTTTAGAGAGATCTATATGAAAATTCTAAAGTACAATGGAGTGAAGAGATATCCCTCACAAGTTTGAGATATTTAAACAGGTAAAGTTGCAAGAGTTGAATGTAAGCATGCAAGTGATCCTCCAGAAGTGCGAAGAGACAGTCAAATCATATTTAAAGAAGAAAAAAATTGGTCATTATTTTAAGAATACAACTTTGTCTATCAGGTTAGTTTGTTTTCCTTGTTTCATATGTTATTGTTTGATTTATTTGTTTGCATATGATCTTGATGATGTATTTATTTTGTTTATGGAATTGACTTTTTGAGATGGTTTGGTATTTCACTTATGTAATGATGAAGCTTCAAAGGTTTTGTTATGAACTTCTCTTCCCCTTTCTTATATTTTAATTATGAAGTCTAATTTCTCATATGACGAACATATGAAGACATTCGGTTGATCAGAAGACAAGTTGTAGAAACTCGGCCTAATAGGTCTCTTGCTGTCTCAAGAAGGTGTTTGTTTTTTTTTTCTCTACTACACCATTTTGTGATGGTGTATCTACAGAAGATGTTTGATGAAGGGTGCCATTCTTGGTCATATAGGATTGAAAAGATTTTGATAAGTATTCTTTAACATTATTAGTATTGTGTGAATCAAGAAATTAAATTGAGTTTTGGTCTCAGCACAAAGTAAAAAAAAAGAGAGAACTATTCAGAACGACTTTTAATATAACCAAGTTATATGAGAATAATCATCCACAAAGGGAACAAACTTATTTCCATTTTGAAACAAGACTGGACAAGGACCCCAAACTTCTGAATGAACCAATTCAAAGGAGAACTAACTTTTTTTGTTGACTTTAGAACTAGAGTTAAGACGATGATGTTTTGCAAAATGACATGATTCACAATCTAAGGAAGACAAGTTATGGTATTGAGGACGAAGTTTCTTGGGGCATCGACAATGTACCTCAAAGGGAGCTACAACCTTAAAGCAAGCAATAGACTTTGGCACTTGTGCATCAAGGATGGAAAGACCTCTAGATTCATATTCTTTACTAATAATCTTCTTCATCATGAGATACTGGAAGAGGCAATAGTCAGGAAAGAATGGGAAATAACAATTAAGTGTATGAGTAAGTTTGCTAACATAAATTAAATTAAAGGACAAATCAACAAACTTAAGATAGATGAAAAAGGGATTAATGGAGTTAGGGTGACTATACCAGATCCAAGAACGCTAGAAGTTGACGCATCAGCTAAAGTAATAGGAGAATAAGATTTATGTGATTGAAACCTAGAGAAAAGATTATAATTACCTATCATATGATATGTAGCACCAGAATCAAAGACCCATTTTGAGGAGGAAATAATCGAAAATGTATTTGGTTTACTTGACTCAGTGATAGCAGTGACGGGTTTAGATGAAGCCTTCAATAATTATTGCCATTGAGAGAAGTTGTGAAATTCATTTGCCGAAATTAAGACAAACTTTTCAAATATATCAGTAGTAGATGCAACATGAGCTAACTGATTTCTTTGATTCTGATTATGTAGCTTTCTATAATCATAATTCATATTTCTCGGCTTATGATAGTAGTAACATATAATTCCTCCGAAATCCTATCCTTTATTATGAAAATTACTTGATCAACCTCCTTTGTTGTTGTGACTGACAAGAGCACTATTAGATTGAACAGGTGGAGTACTTTTTGTATGCAACACTCTATTAAATGGGTCTTGCAAAGAAGTTATTTCAAAACTAGCAAGAATTTGAGACTTTGCAGTTACAAATTTAGAAGGAAGATGTGCCAGGAAACTCATGACTGTTATCTTCTCACGCTGAGTTTGCTGTTTTTGAATATTCAAACCAAAAGGCAGTAACATACTGAGCTCCTTATAGTTCTTAAAATCCATGAAATAACTTGACATCTCTTGCCAGCAGCAGGTGTTGGAATTGATTTAGTTGTAACTGTATGTTTGGTGGATAAACTGCCCAATAATGTTTGGTTGTGTGGATTCTGTGTTTATGCTTTTAGTAATTTTATTCTAGCAGTACTGATAATACTAGAGGACTATCTTTTTATGTGTTTGAGATGGGAATGAACATCTATTTTTTGATGCAGTGAAAGGTGTTCCTTCCGGCACTTTTGCACAGATCAATCAGCAGATGAGCCTTGCTTGTTGTTTTTTCGCCAAGGTGTCGAAGATTTTCCATTAGATTATCTGTCCAGTATATTTGCTGATGTTATTTACCCGATTTTCTTGGAAACAATTATCAAAGGTAGGCATCTTGATCATTGCCTTGGAGTTCATGATATTACGTTAATGTTCTAAATTTCATGATTCTCACCTTTTCTCTTGAAGAGTTTTGTCGGTTAGACAATAGATTTTAGGCTTTGAGGTGTGCAATTAGGACCCCCCCCCCCATTAGATTCTCATAGGTAGTGTACGTGTGTATACTTGTTGACACACTCTTTTTTCTACTTAATTTTGGCTATTGCGGGTTGGAATTTTTTGTCACTCTCTCGTCTCCCTCTCTTTCTCCCCAGTTTTTCTTGATCTCTTCTTTTTCCCTTCATCTCTATTTCATTATTGTATTCCTTGAGGCATGCGTTTTGAGTTTTCAAGTTCCTTTTGTTGTTTCAACAATATAATTGTTAAGAGTATTCTAGAATAGGCATATTAGATGAATATGTTGGTTTAGTATTATTTGTGTATACGGTATCAATTCTTGAATATTTTATCATTATGAAAGGATTATAGAAAGATCTCTCATTGTCCCTATAAATAAGACCTAATGTATCATTCAACTGACAAATAAGTCTAATGAGAACTATGGGCTTTATATTGTGTCCGTTGAGTAGGCCCTTACAGCTGAATCACATAATTCTCTTGTCTTTCTCTTTTGTTCTTGTTACACTCTCTCGTCATTTTGTTTTTATTTTGGCTTGATAAAATAAGTTCTCAGATTTTTACTGTTGTGGTTCTGCAATACAATGAATGGAATCAAAGCTACTGACTATGTCATGAGGAGTTGCTTATGTATACTATAGATTTGTGTGGTGGTGCAAACATTCACCAAGAACATCTTGTATCTTCTTTATATCTTACCTATTTATGGTACATTTGAATAGCATTCATGTTGAATACTGAAACAAGCATCAAAGAATAGTCATTTGAAATTTGACTTTGACCTTAGAAAACAAGTACTCTGGGTGACTTGCAAGACATTATGCAGATGCTGGTCCCCAACCTTTGTTTTTCGTTTGTGTGAAGTGTTCGTTTATTTTTTCTGTAAACAACAATTTTTCTATATTGTTTCATGGATTTCATCTTAGTCTTCATATTGTGTGGTTATGCTATTTCACTACTGAATGTGTTAGGTGGTATGTATGCTTGCTCCAGCTTTGCAATGTTAGTCATCACTGTCAAATGCACCTGATTGTTTTCATTGGATTTGCTTCTTGATTTTGTTGAATATTCTTCTTTGGTTTTGTTTAATGTCTGATTTTCTATTTGGTTCATCACCCTCCCTTTTTTATTACCTACTGTTGCAGGCTAGTTGGCCTGTAACTGAATAGAAATCTTTATGCCCACCTACCCCATTTGATCAACCCATCTGGGTTACATTATATTCTTTTGTATTTCTCTTCCGAAGTTATATAGAATTCATGAGATTGTTTAATGAACAGGTGATCATAGAATTTGCTCTGCAAATATAGTTTGGGTTAGCCCAGATACTCCCCTATGGATGAGACATCCCTCTGAGACCAGTGAAGGGGCATTGGCTCTCGACATTGTTGTTCAAAAATCTGTTGCTAAGCAAAGTGGAGATGCATGGAGGACTGTACTTGACTCTTGTCTTCCAGTTCTTCATTTGATTGATACCAGACATTCAGTGCCATATGCAATCAAACAAGTTCAGGAATTGCTGGGAATTTCTTGCGCTTTTGAAACAGCAGTTCAGGTTGATTTTTCCCCTTATGCACTTTTAGCGGTCTATGACTGAGCCATTGGGATGTGCTGAAATTTATACTTCCTCAAGAGAGAACCACCTAGTTTGCAAATATGCTTTGGTGAAGTTTGGCGTACTGTTCACCGTGTAGATTTACATTACAGTTTTGTGTCTTTCAAACATATTGTCCGAGCTTATTGCCTGCAATGAGGGATTCATAACGAAACTTTTAGTGTTTTCCTGCTTCATATCTCATGCCTTTTCCTAGTAGCATTTTAGAGCATCTTTCATTAGCTTTCTCTCTTGCATCCTATTAGTGCTTCATGTTTCTCAACATGTGAATTGTTCACTACAATTCTCTTAACATTGTATTGATTGATGACTTTGATTTGCCCTATCATGCAAACTAGATGCTAGTTTTGGTCTAGTAAGTTCGACAATTATCTTTGTTTATGCCAACTTGTTTCTCGTCATTACTCTTTCTGTATTGAGTGCTTCTCTCTTTTGTGAACAGTTCACCTTTTCCTTTCTGCTAATCTAATTTACTTGAGCCTCTCATTATTATATCATTTAGTGATGTGTTTTTCACCAATTCAAAGTTGTAAATTTGTGCTTCAAATATTCAATAACAAGGATCCTCTCTTTGTAATCTACGTCCTGTAATAGGATGCTGGATATCAATCAAGAAACAGGGATGAGGGATATTTGCATTTAATTGTTTATATTGAGGTGCTGTCTCCATGTAGCAGAACATGGTCATCTCAGGCCTTGATATGCATCATTATTTATTATCTTTCAAAGGATTTTGGTTTTATCCTAATGGCACTTATCTATGTCGTTCTCTTTTACTCCTTTGTTTTATTAATATCATATAGAATTATCTCTATTAGTTGTCTACAGTGCTATTTTTTCTCCTAACAAAAGGAAGCTAAACTGAAGGCTAGTTTTAACTGCTCCTTATTGTCCTTGGCCTTACAGATCTATTCAGTGGCTCAATATCTTATTTATCTTGCAGCACCTCGCAACATCTGTGAAAATGGTGGCAAAAGGTCTGCTGAAAGAGCATCTCATTCTCCTTGCCAATAGTATGACATGCACTGGAAGTCTGGTTGGCTTCAATTCTGGTGGTTACCGCGCATTATCTCGCTCATTAGATATCCACGTACCATTTACTGAGGCAACACTTTTTGTAAGTATTTCATCTTTTGTTTAAAATTAATTGATATCCGCATGATAACCTTAACTGTCCTTAAATTCTGGTTAAGACACCGAGAAGATGTTTTGAGCGAGCTGCAGAGAAGTGTCATGTGGATACTTTATCCAGTGTAGTTGCGTCTTGCTCTTGGGGAAAACATGTAGCAGTTGGCACGGGATCACGATTTGATGTGTTGTGGGAAACAAAGAATATACAGGTTTTTCTTCGAATAGCAAATTGCTTTTTGAACATTGTTATAACTGGAACTCTCATCTTTTTTTTGAGGTTAAAAATTCTTTATGTTACTTGAGCTCCAATGGTATTCTGTTTTGCAGGCTTGCTTTGATAGAGGCGGTAGCATAGATGTTTGCCAATTTCTAAATATAATGAGCGGTGCTGCAAATGGAGAAGACTCAGTCACTGCTTGTTTAGGTCAGGAAGTTGATGACCTAGTGCACGAGGATGATGCTAATGATTGGAGCCTTTCTCCTGATCACAATGCTCTCGACAAACCTTCTTTTGAGGACAGTTTAGAATTTGACTGGGATGCTGCCCCCCAAAAGGAATCTAACTGGTCTAGTGGTTGGGACCCTGAAGCTGCTAGCGCTAATGATTCTGGTTGGAAAACTGCGAAAGCCAAAACTTGTGATCTCCAGTCAAAATCCCAAGAAGATTCTGCTTGGGGTGCTGACACTTCTAAGGTCTGTAAAGGTGAAGATCTTGTTTTGTCTAGTTGGGACACTGAAGCTGCAAAGACTAAAGCTTCATCTGGTTGGGGTACTGGGAAATCCAAAAGTCATGATTCTACATCTAAAACGCAAGAAGATTCTGCTTGGGTTGCTAACTCTTCTAAGGCTAATAAGGTCGAAGATCTTGCTTTGTCTGGTTGGGGTGGTTGGAACACTGAATCTGCTAACCCTAATACTTCATCCGGTTGGGGAACTGGGAAACCCAAAACTCATGATCTTAGATCAAACGCCCAAGAAGATTCTGCCTGGGGAGTTGACACTTCTGGGAACAGTAAAGGTGAAGGTCTTGCTTCCACTGCTCCCAGTGGTTGGGTTGGTTGGGAAGCTGCTAACCCTATTGCCTCATCTGGTTGGGACATTGGGAAAGCCAAGACTCGTGATCTTAGATCAAATCCCCAGCAAGATCCTACTCAGGGAGTTGACACTTCTAGAAACAGAAAAGGTGAAGATTTTGCTTTCTCTGGTTGGGGTGGTCGAGAGACTGAAGCTTCTAACCCTAGTGCTTCATCTGGTTGGGAAACTGGGAAAGCCGAAACTTATGGACTTAAATCAAAATCTCAAGAAGAATCTGCTTTGGATGCTGGCATTTTTAAGGACAGTAGTGGTGAAACAATTGATCTTACTTCAAAATCCCAGGGAGGATCTGGTTGGGTTGCTGTCTCTTCTAGGGACGGGACGGATGATGAGGCTTGGAAATCTGAGACACATAAATCAATGCCATGGTCTAGTTGGGGAATGGAGAGATCTGAAAAGCAAGATAACGTTCCTTCAAAAGGCCAAGAGGAACCTGCAAGGTCCAACAATTGGGATGCTGGTAGTGGCTTGGCAGAAGAGTCTAAAGATATGGATGAGTCATCATCTGCTTGGGAAAACATTAAAAGTGATGCTGGTAGTGGAGCAAGTGAAAAGGAGAACCCACCTATGATGAACCAAGGGGAAGAGTCATCAGGTTGGGACAAGGTCACTAAGGATCAATCGGTCTCTGTCTGGGCTGCATCAACTGCCCAAAAGTCTTCACTCAAATCCAAAGGACGGGGCCCTAACAGTGGAGATTGGAAAATCAAGAAAAACCATCCTGCTAAAGTTCCGGGGATTGTCAGCTGTGAACCTGGTCTGAGCGGACTGTATACAATGACCAGGCAGCGCTTGGACATGTTTACTTCTGAAGAACAGGATATTCTCTCAGATGTTGAACCATTAATGCAGTCAATTAGAAGAATAATGCATCAGCCTGGGTAAGTTCCAGTGCTGTAAATTCCTGAATTCCTCATCCAACAGAGCAGATGATCAATTTTGTGCAGCATAGTGCTTCTAAGATGTTGGGGGAAAATTAAATATTGGCAATACGTAGTCTTTTGTAAGATGATTCTGGTTTACATTTTCCCTTTTTCTTTTTACAAATGTCCTGACTGATGTCATCTTTCGTGAAGGTGCAATGATGGGGATCCGCTGTCAGCTGATGACCAATCATACGTGCTTGATAATGTCTTCAATTACCATCCAGACAAGGCAGTAAAGATGGGCACTGGCATTGATTATATTACAGTAAGCTAATAAAGATGGACTGTTAACCATAATTGATCAGAGAGGATATTTGCTGATATGTGCTGTCATCAGTTACATGAATTACTTTCAATATATACAAATGGTGCTTTGTCCGGTATATGACTACGCACTCTGATTTTCTTATGTTAAACCTTTTGTCTGACGCAGGTTAGTAAACATATTGGCTTCCAGGATAGCAGGTGTTTTTACGTTGTATCTACTGACGGTTGTAAAAGAGATTTTTCCTACCGGAAATGTTTGGAAAATTACGTTAAGGGAAAATATCCTGAACTGGGGCCGGATTTTGTTGAAAAATATTTCACAAGAAGCCGTCCCAGAGGCAACCGGCAGAGGAACCCTGGAGATGAAACTAAGCAGTAATCATGTTCATGTGTGCATACTTCTTAGGCTGAGGGTAAGGCCATTTCAGTGATTGACCTGTTGAGTTTGTATATATACACAGAGTCATTAGTCACTGAGTACATATAATGATCTGGTGAATAGAAAGCCGGCCACTTTTTGTTGTCCATGAAAATATTTATCATTGCGTCTAAATGCCTTTCTTCCCCTCTGACACATACACAGCAGCAGTTCTTAGTATTTACTTGAGTTCTTCGTCATTGCTTGATTTCCCTTGCATGTATAGTATAGATATGATCTGTATGATTCCCTCGCTTTCTCTTCTACATATACTCAAGTCGCTGGTACATATCTAGCTTGGTCAAGCCTCCACCTGACGCACCACCAAGTAAGACGAAGCAACTCATTCTAATTCAAAGATAAAAAATACATTAAATTTAAAGAAAATTTTAAAAGAGATCAAATATATTAATAAAAGTAAACAATATCTATACTTAAAATTGTTTCAAAATAAAATTTATTGAAATAGAACAGTTTTAACATAAATTGGTGCCATAATCAGAAAATGCATATATTATAGCGAATTTATCTTCCTGGAAAGTGGTAATATAATAACCGATTCTTTTTATTATTAATGATTAATTCTGTATATAAATTCAGAAATGAGAAAATCTTAGAATTGTGGAATAACCAGTAAAATTGTTTCATAAAATGACATATTTAATTCATAAAACAGTTTATTTGTAAAAATAGATAATCATTGTTATCCGAAGTATTTATCCTCACAATTCTTAGAAATGACAGCAGTTCAGAAAGTCGCTTGCGTATTTGTCAGATATATCCCATTGTCCTTTTCGAACTATACGAAACTAGAAAGCCTTGGCCTTTGTTTACTGAATTGTTTCTCTGTGGAACAGAGTCTGACCCTTTTCAGCTCTCTGATTATACACTACATCTGCGCCCGTTCAGTTTTTCTCGAGTTGTATTCACTGGTATATTTCATGGCCTCCATTCAACCTCTGCTTAGTGACATCATTAAAGATATTTATTTGTTTGCTATTGTTAATTAAGAGCTATATTTCAATTGACAAGCATGGATATGCAAATCATATGTGTTGTTTTTCATTAATGTTTCTATTTGCTTGAGTTTTGTATAGCAGAAAAATGGCATCTTTGGCTGCGAAAATGGTGTCTCCACTGGAAACTGGCCACAGAGTTTGGGAAGATGAGACTTTTATAAAGTGGAGAAAGAGAGATTCTCATGTACCTCTCCACTGCCACGAATCTGTCGAAGGTAGTGATTTGCAATATCTCCGTCACCCTTTGTTTACTTTTTACTACTTTGCATCATTTTATTCCGTAGTTGATTTCCTTGGCAATCAAAAATTTTATAACCCGCGAAATTCTTTCGTAAAGTTTATTCTGACAAACTTTGTGATGATCTATCTTTAACGATTCTAACTTCTAATACTTTGACTTGTGGGGTCCAATTAAAATTTCAAACTTGTTGATTTAGCTGACTTCTTCTGTCTTTACCTAGAATAAGAATACAACTAACAACATTATCTTCTCTACTGATAACTCTTTTTTATTTTTTTTGTAATCGGAGAATTGGTTTTGTCCTTTAATCCTAATATTTTAGCCCTCTATAAACTTACAGCGGGGAATCCAAGATATCTGCTATGCTTTATTTCTCTTACATTTCAAGTTTAACTTTCATTTGCAGTTTCAAATCAATTGACATCTGAAGTAAGTAAATTTTTTTGCATTCTGTACTGCAAGTAATTTGAATTCTCTTAGTGTGCTATAAAAGGTTTGATATTTTAAATTAATGATCTTACTCCTGTGGAAATTTTGTATCCCGTTTTATGGATAGGATCTCTGAAGTACTGGTATGAACGCAATAAAGTAGATCATTTGGTATCCAGATCCGCTGTTTGGAATGATGATGCTGTACAAAGAGCTCTTGATTGTACTTCCTTTTGGGTCAGGGATTTGCCATTTGTTATGTCTTTATCTGGATATTGGAGATTCTTCTTGGCTCCCTGTCCCTCTAGAGTTCCTGAAAGATTCTATGATGCGACATTTCAGGACTCTCATTGGGATACTCTTCCAGGTAAATGCCTTTTTTTCTTTTCTATTTCTTGTTGACATAGAAGAATTTGATGGATGTTTTCTTTCCTAGGCATTTGTTTTCTTGTGATTTTGTCCATAATCATTGATAATGCACTACACTACAACTTAAATCTCTCCCAGTCATCAATGCTTGGGGTTGCCATGTATTTCCTCTACATATGTGATACATGTGGTTGGACATTATATGACAGAATCTCATAATTGTCCTTGTCTCCCCTGAACAGTTCCTTCCAATTGGCAGATGCATGGATTTGATCGTCCCATTTACACAAATGTGGTGTATCCATTTCCAGTTGATCCTCCACATGTTCCAGACGATAATCCTACAGGCTGCTACAGAACATACTTCCAAATTCCTAAAGAGTGGCAGGGTATCCTATAACTTTATTTCCTGTCAGCTTTAGTCTTTTAGTTGATTTTTTCCCTTTTTTTTTCAAGGTTTGTTGTGTATTTTTCTTTTGAACTAAAGGTCTGTTATACTTACTAACATCACTTTTTAACCTTCTACTGTGTTTTGTAAATTAAATGGAACTGAGATCTATAATGATATAATTATACTATAGGAGTTCAAATATAGCTCTGAACCTAAATAAGCTATTACCTATCATTCTTTGTTGGTTTTCTCTGTGACCCGTCTTTGCATACTCTCATGTGCTCTTACTTTCTTCATTTTTTCTCTGTTGATGATCGGTTATAAAAACATATTAGAATGTTTGAGCTCTTGTTTTATTTTCAAGGTCTTTCTCAGAGTTTTGGCAGCCAGAATTTTATTGTTCTAGTTACCTTTCATGTGTGCTATTTCTACAGGTCGTAGGATTTTGCTGCACTTTGAAGCAGTGGATTCTGCATTCTGTGCTTGGGTAAATGGGGTTCCTGTGGGATATAGGTATCTAAAGCTCACTATTATATCTTAGTGTCATTGTTATTGGTTAATATGACATAAATTGTAACACGAAGTTCACTTATGATATTGTTGAACCTCTTCTTACTAAATCATGTAGATATATATTAGCTGTTTCAGAGTATTTTTGGCTACATTTTCCTTATAATACAAGTATAGAAGAACAACCTAAAAAACCAAACACTAAGAGTATGCTTCAATTGAGAATGATCTAATCAGACACTAGATATGCAACAAGAACTTGTGATTTATTAGATTGGAAACAAGTAACATGCTTTGCAAGAGTAAAAATATTACACCTCTGGTGGACAATTGATAAAGTTTAACATAGTGCCTTTTTTTTCATCTAAATTATCAAAAATATATTTATTATCTGAGACAGCCAAGACAGTAGGCTACCTGCTGAGTTTGAGATCACCGAGCACTGTTACCCTTGTAATTCGGGGAAGAGGAATGTTCTAGCTGTTCAAGTTTTCAGATGGAGTGATGGGTCCTACCTTGAAGATCAAGATCATTGGTGGTTATCTGGTATTCATCGGGATGTGCTTCTTCTATCCAAGCCACAGGTTTTTTTTTCCTTACCAAACTGGCAATTGTGACATCATGGCCTATATAAATTAAACTTGGATTTGGTGATATACTGATAGGGATCAGGTCTTTGTGTAATGAATTTATACTATGAATTTAGGGGCTGAAAGACAAACTTTGAGAAAATCTCATGTTTAAGATCAATGTATGATACATGTGAAATATTTACGGTATGCATTGAATGGAATTGTTGAATTGAAGTTAGCTTGATGTGAATTGTGTCACATCTTCATGATTGTTTATCACTATGTCAACCTTCATTATTCTTTTCTCTATTATTGCATCTCTATTTATTTTTTCCAAGAGGATTTCAGCAAATAATAAATCTGCAAAAATATTGAAATGCAGGCATTCATTGTGGATTACTTTTTCAAATCCAAACTGGCTGAGAATTTCGCTTATGCAGACATACAGGTTAGAGTTTGACTGAAGAGTACAACATGCTGAATATGTTTCCTCATGCGATGTTAAATTATTGATTAGAAGTGTGTGGGTTTGAAAATATGCCTGTTTTCTCAATGAACTTGTTTTTTAACACTAGTTTGATTCTGCTATCCATATGCAATATTCTGGTACTGTACATTTATTAAAAAAAAAATCAGTATTAGGTGGAAGAATCATGTGTTTTAAGTATGGGATTCTTAATTTGTGATTTGTTGATCTTTCATCTGCATTCTCATTTATGAACTTGAAGTGGCAAGGAAGTATCTAGTCGGAATAGTTTGTTTATTTATAGTCCAAGGGGTGTTATGTGTGGAAACATAATATTCAATTTTAGTTCATTGGGTGTGCAGAGAATAGAAATTCAATTTTCTTATATATTGATCTGTTATATATCTTTCTATCCCATTCATAAATCAAGTAGGAAAGGGAATTTTAATTGGAAAGTTATATTTATTTTGAGCTTTTGCAAGTATATCTAATTGTTTTGTGGTGAAGGAACTATTCTTGCTTTACCTGCTCCATTATATTTGTTTCTTGTCTTTTTTAAATTTAAGTGGGATCAATTTTTTTAATTTGATTGGATCAAGAAACTATTAAGGCCTATTTCTATTTTTATATTTCAGGTTGAGGTGAAAATAGACAGTTGTAAAGAAATCCCTAAAGACAATATTGTTTCCAACTTTAAAGTGGAAGCTGCTTTATATGACATGGGAAGCTGGTACAGTAGTGATGGATCCATTGATTTGCTTTCGTCCTTTGTAGCTAATCTGACAATCGTTCCCTCCTTTGATGTGATTTTGGGATTTCTTGGTTACACACTTGTGGGGAAAGTAGAAAGACCCAAGCTTTGGTCTGCAGAACAAGTAAGGATCACCATTTCTTTTAGAAATCTCATCTAATACGTGAGCAACACTCTAAGACTAAGCTTTCAGTTTGTTTGGTTATTGATGAAACATGTTGGGAGAATCTTTAGGTTGTTAATTATCATGGTTGTTGACTAGTTTTAGATCCTTGATTGTAGGTTAAGGGTAATTCCCTTAGACATTCCTTTTATACCTCCTAGAATTAGGCTAACTTTAGTGTATATATTTTGTAATTCAGATTTTGAAAATTAACAAGGAGAATCCATTCTTAAAATCTTGTGGTCAAGATGTGTATATCTCATAATATTATGATCTGATCATAATTAGATCTTTTAGATTAGATAGCAGTATCTTATAGATATACAATATCCTAGGATTATATTTCTATATCTGTACAGATTTTCTAGCTTATTCTGTAAACCCTATACATGTATATATATACTGCAGTCTATAATAAAGAAATATAGAGCAAATTAGCTCTGATTCACATGGCATCAAAGCCACGTGAAAGAGAGAGTGAAATCGAGGAGACAACCCTAGAAAGTCAAGAAATGACTTCCAATCTTGAGGGATCTCCATGGCAAATCCAAACTCAAACTAGATTGGAGTTCAGTCATTAATGACCTCTGGTATTGAGGGAGTTTCAGTTATCATTGTTTCTGATAAACTGAATAGAACAAACTATCAGGAGTGGGCTCAAGCTATGAAACTCGCCATTGGAGGACGAGGGAAGCTAAGCTTTATCATCGGAGATGGAAACGTTCCAAACTCAACAAACACGACAATGAGAGATAGATAATTCCATGGTCTCATCTTGGCTTATCAATGCCATGATACCACCAATCAAACGGACCTTTATGATTCTGCCAACAGCTCGAGAAATCTGAGATAGAGAGCGACAGTCAGACTCTAATGAAGAGGATGCATCACGGATTTATGAGATAAAAACAAAGTTGTGGCAGATGAATCAAGGTGACAGAGAAGTTACAGAATATTAGGTTGAAATGATAGCATTGTGGCAAGAACTTGACCTTCTGTCGGATGAAGAGTGGAGGTGCAAGGAAGATGTAGTGATGTACAACTAGAAAATTGAAAAGGAGAGAGTCTTTGAATTTTTGGCTAGTCTCAACAAAAAATTGGATGATGTTCGTGGAAGAATCTTAAGTAGAGTGCCTTTGCCTACAACTGAGGAAGTATTTTATAAAGTTAGGAGGGAAGCGGTAAGGAGGAAAATTATGCTAAAAGAGGAATCGAAAGAAGAACTAAATTTAACTCCAGTATCTACGAATGAAGCTTCTGCTCTGATGTCACGTGGTGAATCCAGTAAGAAAAATCATAAGAAATGGTGTGAGCATTGTAAACAAAATGGTCCCATTAAAGACACATGCTGGGACATTCATGGAAAGCCTTTAGATTGGAAACCAAAAAAGGGAAAAAAAACCGAAGCTATCAAGTATCTAGTGAGGGAGGAACAGAAAAGTCTAAAGGTAGTCAGAAACAACAAGGAGGTGGATTGAATATTTCACTAGGGAAACTATTGGAAGTACTACAGAATCTTCAAAATGACAACAACCAACAGAAGGCAAGCGCAGTTGCTAATGCCACTATGAGAGGTAATATCATAAAAGCCTTTTTATCTTCATGCGGTATGAAGAAGTGGATAGTTGATTCTAGAGCTTCGGATCATATGACAGACGATTATAATTTGTTTCATTCATATGTTTCGTGTGTTGGACAAGAAAAGGTTAAGGTAGCAAATGGTGATTCCTCTTCAGTTGCAGGAAAAGGAGATATTAAAGTAACAGATTTTATGAAACTAAATTCTGTTCTATATGTTCCTAATCTAGAATGTAATCTTCTATCAGTCAGTAAGTTGACAAAAGACTCTAATTGTAGTGCTCATTTTTTTCCCTACTCATTGTGTTATACAGGACCTATCATCGGGGAAGATGATTGGCAGTGCTAAAGAGGTAGAGGGAGTGTACTACTTTGAAGATGAAGAAAGTTAGTCTTCTCCTTATAGCTTGGATAATAGTGTGGTTGTTCCTAAGACTGATGAACTATTGTTATGGCCTAAGAGGTTAGGTCATACAAACTTTCAATATATGTCACGGCTGTTTTCAAACATCTTAATAAATAAAGATCTTTGTGTTCATTGTGATGCTTGTGAATTTGCTAAGCATCAAAGAAGTTCCTTTACAAGATCCAAATACAAATCCACAAAACCTTTTTCACTTATCCATAGTGATCTTTGGGGGCCATCTCGTGTTCCTAATATAACCAATTCAAAATGGTTCATTACATTCATTGATGACCATACTTGTTTGTGCTGGGTGTTTCTTTTGAAAGACAAAGCTAAAACCTCTACTGTATTCATCATTTTTTATCAAATGATAAAAATTCAATTCCAAACTAGTATTCAAGTTCTTCATGCTGACAATGGTACTGAATATTTTAATCAACATCTTCATAAATTCTTTCAAAAACATGGGATTGTCCACAAAAGTACTTGTGTCAATAGTCCTCAACAAAATGAGATTGCTGAAAGGAAAAACAAACATCTTCTTGAAATAGCTAGGGCCTTGATGTTCACTAGTAATGTTCCAATTTTTTTTTGGGAGGATGCTATTCTTATTGCAACCTATCTTATTAATAGAATGCCTAGTCGCGTTCTCTCTTTCAAAACACCTCTCCAGAAATTTCAAGAAACCTATACTACCACTCATCTTGAAAGTAACCTTCCTTTAAAGGTTTTTGGGTGCACAACCTTTTTTCGCAGCTTCTCACACAATAAACTTGATCCAAGAGGCAAAAAATGTTTGTTTTTGGGTTATTTTGCTACACAAAAGGGGTATAAATGCTATGATGCTATATCAAAAAGGTTGTTGGTTAGCTATGATGTCTCTTTTTTTGAGACAGATTTCTTCTATCCCAAGTCTTCGATTCAGGGGGACTATTGGAGTGAGTTTGGTGGTGATGAATCTCAGCCTAAACCTGAACCTATATCTATTCCTGAACCCATCCCAATGCCTATGTCATCTCCTATAGAGACAAATCCTAATATAGAAATAGATATACCTAATCATACACTCAAGATGTGTACTCTCGGAGGAAGAAAGCAAGTAGTACACTTCCTATCCCTGAAGCTATGCCAATCTCTAAACCAGTGCAGGTCCCTATCGAAGAAATTCAGAGCCATAAGGATCAAGAACACAACACAGCTTTAGAATAGCCAATTGCCTTGAGGAAGAAATCTAGATCATGTACTATGCACCCGATTGAGAGGTTTGTCTCTTATGAAGCTCTTTCTTCTCAATATAAAGCTTTTATCGCTCATCTGGACAGGATTGATATTCCCAAAAATATTCAAGAAGCTCTTAAAGTTTCAGAATGGAGAGAGGCTGTTTTCGAAGAAATAAGGGCACTTGGAAAGAATGAAACATGGGAAGAAGTTGATCTGCCAAAAGTAAAGAAACTCGTGGGGTGTAGGTGGATATTTACAAGCAAATATAGGGTTGATGGCTCTGTTGAGAGGTATGAGGCGAGATTGGTAGCTAAAGGCTATACTCAGACCTAAAGGATGGACTATAAGGAAACATTTGCACCGGTGGCCAAACTAAATACTATCAGACTATTGTTATTAGTAGCTGTTAACCTTGACTAGCCACTTCAGCAACTTGATATCAAAAACGTTTTCTTGAATGGCCAACTAAAGGAAGAAGTGTATATGAAACTTCCTCCAGGGTTTGATGAGGAAGGAGGAAATGTAGACAAAGAAAATCTCTATATGGACTGAAGCAATCACCACGAGCTTGGTTCAAGAGATTTGCCAAAGTCCTTAAAACAGAAGGATACACACAAGCACAGTCAGATCATACAATGTTTTTCAGAATTAGAGAAGGTAAGAAGACAATTTTGATTGTGTATGTTGATGATATTATCATAACTGGTGATGATGTAGAGAAAATCACAAGACTTAAGACAACATTGAAGAAAGAATTTGAAGTTAAAGACTTAGGAGAAATGAAGTATTTTCTAGGAATGGAAGTAGCAAGATCAAAGAATTGAGTTTACATCTCACAAAGGAAATACATTCTTGATCTCTTGAGACAAACTGGAATGTTAGGATGCAAACCAAGCACTGCTCCTATTGATAATACAAAATTTGGGGATGAAGATGATAAACTTGTTAATTGTGAAGAGTATCAAACACTAGTGGGAAGACTAATTTATTTGTCTCATACTAGACTAGATATTGCTTTTGCCGTGAGCGAGGAGAAAGCATTTGGAGGCAGTCTATAAGATCCTACGGTATCTAAAAGGTACTCCAGGAAAAGGGATGCTATTCAAGAAAGGATATCAAAGAACAATTGAAATATATACCGATTTAGATTAGGCGAGTTCAGAAGAGGATAGACGATCAATCATACGCGTGATCATTATCATAGGACAAATCATACGTGTGAAACTTGCTAGAAACTCAATGGCAAGCTAGCAAATTGGAAGCCACGAAATCAAAGAGAGTCAATCAAAGCGCTCATAACTGAGGCATCTATTGAAAACACTATTGCTGAATAACTCAGCCTGACACTTGGCTAAGTTAAGGCACTGCAGACAATAATTAGTCACCAAAATGCCCCTTCTCTCGTTAGTGTAGTTGTTGCTCATAAAGGTAACTTACTCTCATGTTTTTTCACACAAGTTGAATAATGTAAGGATTGGATCATTGATATTGATGCATCAAGCCATGTGACTAGTGATTGGGACATGTTTTCTAGTTATGAAACATGTAAGGATGATGTACAACTTATTGTATCTGATCGAAAAGTAGCAAAGGCTGAAGGACATGCACTATAAATGTCTCAAGACTAGACCTAAAATCAGTTCTTCATGTTCTCAATTTGAAATGCAGTTTGGTTTCGATTAGTAAGCTCATTGGAGATCAGAATTGTGCAGTGACATTCTTTCCTTTTCTTTTTTTTGTTTTAGGACCTATTGATTGGCAGTGCTAATGAGCATGATGGCCTTTACTTGATGATTCTGGTTCTTCCTACATGACAATCTTGTGAGAAGGTCGCATTATCCACTTTTTGCTACTCTAGAATCTCACTATGGCATAAAAGCCTTGCTCATCCTAGCTTTTCTTATCTCAAATCATTGTACCCTCTATTATTTCTAGATAGAGATGTTTCCAACTTTAATTGTGAACATTGCATCTTAGCAAAACAAACAAATCATTGTACCCTCAATTATTTCTAAATAAAGATGTTTCCATCTTTCTTTGTGAACTTTGCATCTTAGCAAAATAATCAAGAACCGCATACTCCTCTCATTCTTATCAACCGACAAAACAATTTTATCTCATGCATAGTGCCATTTGGGGTTTGGCCTGGGCATCTTCACTTACGGGTATAAGATAGTTAATCACCTTTATTGATGACTATACTCAGGTTTGTTGGTTTTATCTTATGAAAGAAAAATTTGAAGTAAGCACCATTGTTACAATTGATAAATATGTTTATAATGTCTTCCAATCCTAAATCCAAATTTTTTGTATGGATGATGGGAAGGAATACTTCACAATAACCTAACCAATAGAGTCCTCCATCAACACTCTTGTCAACAAGGGTTGTTGAATGCAAGAATAGAAACTTTATAGAGGTAGCCTGATCCTTGATGTTTGCTAACAATGTTCAAAATAAATATTGTGGAGAAGATGTCCTCAGAGTAGCCTACCTTACTAATAGATTACCATCCAAACCACTAAACCTTCGTACCCCTATCAATTGCTTGTTTGATACCTTTTCCTAGGTTCATCTTTGTCATTCTCTTACCCCTTAAGTATTTAATTGCACAATATTTCTATATAATCACAATTCTCAAAGAGGGAAACTTGATCTTAAGGCACTCAAATGCATCTTTATAGGATATTCGTATAGAAAGGGTACAAATGTTAACATCCAACCTCAGAAGGTTCCTTGTCTCATATGATTTGACATTCCTTGAAGACCAATCCATTTATCCCAGTGGTTCTCTCAAGGGGGAGAATTTAAATGAAGTAGATCATTGGAATGTAACTATATCTCTATTGATATCACTCCCATCCTTTGATCAATCCCAAACCCCACCTTTTGCACCTTCATCTTCAACCATCATTGAACCCACACCTTCAAACAACCACTTTGTTCCACCCTCAAATATTGCATCTACCTTAATAAGATATGATCATATATTGCATTAAGGGGGAGGACCAATCATTGATAAACCAATAATGGTTTATTCAATAAGGAAAAAAACTTTTCAAGTGTTGCTTAAATTAAGACTCTATCTAATAGGATTAAGCTACATCACAATAACAAGATAAAAGATTACACTATCTAGGAATGATTGTCCATATCCACGAAAATCTCCTTTATCTTCAAATAATCATTCCACATGATCTTTTTCTCTTAGAGCTGATGTTCATCCACTGTGATCTTATCTGCCACATCATCTAAGATCTCTTCATCTCTATCCGTTTGTGATGAGTCATCCAAGCCAATAGCATATTGGTCCATCCAATGCTTACCTATGCCAACTCCATTAGCTATGGTTCATCCACTTGGGCACACACTAAGTCCTTAGTCTATCAAGAACTTAGTCTTAGCCAAGTCAGCTTGTACAAGGTCCGAAACTCTCTCAAAACTCGCACCATGCATGATCTACTTGCTAAGTAACCTTGGAACTCTTGCATATTCCTATCATGCGTGTTATCCAGCTAACTTTCCACTCGATGTCCATTTGAAGCCTTTTTTTGATCTTATATCCGAATCTTGCATCTCATCGAAGATTTTCACCAATGTCCACCAATGCATGCCAACGCTTGACATTGCTCCTTTTCCTCCTTACCTCCTTGCAAGTGTTTGCCTTGTTCTGTTGTTCCGTGTGTCAAACATTGGTCAAGGCTCGCCAATGCCTGCACGATTCTGCTATCTTAGACTTAGGGGTCTAACACCTTGTATCTCTCAATTGACCCATTTGCTCTATACTTCACCGTATACACCCACTTACAATCCACCAGTTTCTTTCCTACCGATAACTTAACCAACTCCCAAGTTTTGTTATTCTCTAACGCTTCCATCTCCACGTTCATATCTTGTTTCCATTTTCCATTAGACAAAGCCTCAAATAGGGTGGTAGAAATGGTGATGGTAGGCTTACAAGGAAAGCTCTATAAGATGAAAAGTTCTTAAATGCCATAAATGTGCAAGAGGGTATAATGGTCATTTTGTATACTCTCTGGTTCCTTTCCCGATGGCAATTGGAAGGTCCTTGTGATTGTTATTCTCATGAAATTCATTTTTATCTTGTAATGGAGAGTTAGAAATTGTTAACTCATTCAAAGGATTTGAGTTGGACTTTTGGACTTGCATAGGTTTCAAGACAACCATATTCCTTCTTGTGTATAACTTACCTTTGCCAAATCTCACATTAGGTTTTTCTTGTGGTTCATTTGGTGTTTTAGATGAACAAAGAGGTGCGGAAGAATAAGATGAACAAGGAGGGGCGGAAGCAAATGTAGGAGGATCAAATGGAGTCTTAGACAATGATAGATCTGTAGAAAAATAGAGTGGAACAAGAATGAGACAGTGAATTACGTGGTTTGGTTAATTCAACCTACGTCCACAGGAACGAACAACTTCTCTTATATTTCTTCTTTTTTCTGTACAAGATATAGAGTTTTATAATGTACAATTGAGATTCTAATTTAGGAAGGAAACCCATCCATGAAAGGGTATAATTAGGGGAGATTGCCTCCAATTTAGGAAGATCAAAATAGGAGGAAATCCCTCAATCTCGTGATTTCTACACTCCCCCCCAAATTGGATCGTAAATGTTGATCATATCCAACTTGCCAATGAAATCATCGAAATTCTGCCTTGGCAACCCTGTAGTGAATATATCGACTATTTGCTCCTTCGTAGGAATATATATCATGCAAATTATTCCTTCAACTTTCTCTTTGCTCTATATGCTTGGTTTTGTTGTGGTGAACTGGATTGAGGGAATTACTAATTGCTACTTTGTTATCACAATAGAGTCTCATAGATGATTCTAATGTGATATGTAGCTCTTGTAAGAGTTTCTTTATCCATAACCTCTCGCATATACCGTGTGCCACAACTCTGAACTCAGCTTAGGCACCACTTTGAGCCACTACATTTTGCTTCTTGCTTCTCTACATAACTAGATTTTCCCATATAAAGGTACAATATCCAGAAGTTGATCTTATATCATCAATAGAGCCAGCCCAATTTGCATCTGTAAAAATTTCTATTCCCTGTCCATCACATTTCTTAAAGAATAGGCCTTTACCAGGAGTACCTTCGAGGTACCTAAGAATCTTATACACTCCTTCAAGGTGAGCCTCCTTCGGTGAATGCATATGTTGACTCGCCACGCTTACTGCAAAGGCAATGTCTGGTCTGGTATGAGAGAGATATATTGGTCTATCCACCGGTCTTTGCTATTTTCTTTGTCAACTGATTTCCCTTTATCAATCGTTCCCCTACTTGTTTCTACAGGAGTATCACTCGGTTTGCAGCCCAGCATCCCAATATTAGTTAATAGATCAATCATATATTTTTGTTGTGAGACACTAATTCCTTTTTTTGATCTGGCAACCTCCATGCCTAAGAAATATCTCATCTAGCCAAGGTCTTTTACTTTAAATTTAGTGGCTAGGACTTTTTTCAACCTTTCCATTTCGAATACATCATCCCCTGTTAGTACAATGTCGACCACATACACAATTAGGATGGTTTTCTTCCCTTTTTTGGATTGTTTAAAGAACATGGCATGATCTGAATGGCCCTATTGATATCCTTGACCTTTTATCACTTTAGCGAATCTATTAAACCATGCTTTCAGGGACTGTTTCAACCCATACAATGATTTCTTTAACTTACAAACTTTTCCTTCCTCCCCCTGTTTATAAAACCCTGGTGGTAAGGTCATAAAGACTTCTTCCTCTTAACCCACCATTTGAAAAGGCTTTTTTTTTATGTCAAATTGTTGGAGTGGCCAATCTAAGTTGGTTGCCAAAGAGAGTGAGACTCATATTGTATTCAGCTTTGCCATAGGTGCAAAGGTCTCTGTGTAGTCAATTCCATAGGTTTTGAGTAAACCCTTTTGCAACAAGTCATGCCTTGTACCGTTCTACTATACCATCTGTCTTATACTTTACTATGAATACCCATTTACACCCTATTGGTCTTTTTCCTCTCGATAACTTTACCACGTCTCATGTCTCATTCTTTTCAAGAGCTCTCATTTCCTCCAATACTGCTCCCTTCCGCTTAGGGTGTTGAAAAGCCTCATGAATATCTTTTGGGATTATGATCCTGTCAAGATTAGAGGTAAAGGCATGATATTTGGTACATAATGTATTATAGGACACAAATTTTGATATTGGATGAACAAGAACGTGGTTGTTTTCTCAGAGCAATGGGAAGATTTAGGTCATCAGAATTTATTACCTGGTCATGGTGGGTTGGATTTGTCATCGGGTTCGACTCCTTTGGTGCTTCAGGTGTGAGGTTCTCTTGAGATTGTGGCTTTCGCCTCCTTGAGTGAACCAACACTTCTTTTTGTTTCTTTTCATCTTCCCCTAAAATTGCTGAAGGAACTCCACTTGGTGAGGTTTCTATGGGTCTAGGAAGAAGGAAATCAAAATCCATGAAACGAGCTTCATTCGAATGCTCCCCTTGAAGCGAGGGCAGCGACTAATAGGGTGTGGTTTCAAAGAAGGTCACATCACGACTAACAAACATGCGACGGGTGAGAGGGTCATAATACCGGTGGCCTTTTTTAGTAGGAGAATAGCCAAGGAAGACACATTTAATTGCTCGTGAATCTAATTTAGTGCGACTATGAGGGTGGACATGAGCAAAGGCAGTGCACCCAAATACTCTTAATGACAAGTCAGAAATGAGCCTTGAGATGGGAAAGGATTCTTGGAACTTTTGAACCGGAGTGATAAAGGAGAGGATGCGGCTAGGCATTCAATTGATTAGATAGGTGTCTATCGGTATATCATCCCCCCCAAAAATTTTAGGTAAGTGGGTAGTGAAGAGTGAGGCTCGGGCAACTTTAAGGATGTGTCAGTTTTTTCTTTCAGCAAGACCATTTTGTTGGGGTGTATCTACACATGAGCTTTGGTGGATTATGCCATTCTCTTGAAGGTATGTGCCCAACACTTCATTAAAGTATTCGATACCATTATCAGTATGAAGGATTTGGATATTAGTTTGAAATTGGGTATGGACTATAGAATGGAAATTCATAAAGACTGAACGAACCTCAATTTTATCACCCAAGAGTTATACCCAACAAAGACACGTGTGGTCATCAATAAAGGTGACAAACCACTTGGCGTGTGTTCTATTTTGAGTTCTAGATGGTCCTCATAGATTGCTATGGATCACGTTGAATGGTTTGGAGGGTTTGTATATTGATTTAGGAAATTGCGCCCTTTGCTGTTTTGCAAATTCACAAATTTCACCCTGAAAATCAATAAACTGTTTATTCAAGAAAAGGGATGGACACAAACGTTTCCTATAATGAAAATTGGGATGACTAATCCTAGAATGCCATAATAAAAGTTCACTATCTTTAGAAAGAAATGCAAAACCACAACCAGTCTTAACATGATACTGAGTAGTGTGACGTCGGTCACTTACAATCTCCTCCTCAAAGTAGTAGAGCCCCTCGTACTCTTTAGTACTGCCAATCATCTTCCCCGATGACATCCTGAAAGGTGCAATAGAACGGGAAATTGATTCGTCTTGTGATACAGCAGGAATGTGCACTTATCCATTGTTTCGTGGTTGATCTCCCTTCTGACCCCACTCACGGCTTGGAGGCTTTCCATGAAGTTTCTAGCATTTCTCATGTGTATGTTGATGTTTCTTGCAATAAATACACCATAGTTTATCATAGTTTTGAGGCTTCGATTGATATTTTTCCTTCAAAAACTGCTCCTCTCTTCGTACTTGTGGTTGATTTGTTATTAACAGCCACCATAACTGAACTATCAATGATTTGTGGTTCAAGAATCAGCCCTCTCCTACTTTCTTCTCTTCGGACTACCTCGTTAAAACATGGAACCTCTGACTTCCCAAGAATTTGTATCCTTAATCAAATCCTAGATTCAGTCCAACCAGAAAATCATAAACTCTTATCTTGTTCAATGAAGGTCTTTAGAACTGCTGCATCTTCCAGACACTTAGTTTTTATCACCTGATAGTGATCCAATTCCTGCCACAAGGAATTCCTTGACTATTTTGTTTCCTTGTTTTGCAACAACAGTTTTCACCTTTACTTCGTACACTTGTGCTGCATCTCTAGCCTACTAAGTTTGTTGAATTGCATCCTATATGTCCTTGGCAGTGGCCAAAAACATACATGTCTCACTAATTTTCAGGACCATAGAGCCCCACAATCACACCATAATCATAGTGTCTTCTTCATCCCATGCTTCAAATTGTGGGTCCCCTAGTTTAGGCCCTACACCCGTAAGAGGACTAATCGTCCCCTTTCCTTTCAACACAGTTCGGGTGAGTTGAGACCATTTGAGATAAATTTTTCCATCTAACATGTAGGTTGCCAGAATGCTCTGCAATTCTCCAGGTTGTTGGATTCGGATTACTTCTTTCGATTGGGTTTTGGCAATCTCCCCAATCTTAACCATAGACTCCTTGAATTCTGACATCTTACTTGACAAGATTCCAGGCAATTAAGGCAGAATTGTGTGGGAGATAGAAAAAGAAGAAGAGAACGTGTGGAAGAAAAAAATGTCAGCAATGAAGGCTGGAAAGTTATGACAATGAAGGCCAGAATATGCTCAGATTATCGGAACCTAAAGCTCTGATACCATGTCAGAAATTGAGCAGAAAGTGTATTTCCTTACTCATATATGTTACAACACTATTAGCTATATATATATATACAAAAACCTACTACCCAAATCTGGTAGTTACCCATAAATTATGGAGTATCCTATCAAAATCTTAGCCAATCCTATCAGAATCTTGACCAATAGTATCCTAACTTAAGGATACAATCTGTTATAATATATTTTCCTAAAATAGTCTGCTAACTATACGGTTTTTCCACAACCTGTTTGTTTTTTTTTAAAAAGGTAACTCCTTAGTTCATAGCTATATGGCAGATATATTGGTAAGGGCCTTGGCATATGATCTCGTCATGGGACGGTTAAGATAGAAGTCCAACTTTCTTCCCTTGTTCGTGTTCTTGCCATTGGAGGAAGAACAAATGTTGAACGAAAGTTAGCTAGCTCTTGACAAAGCTAGCTGAAAATTACAGGTAAAGTAACTAAAATTTTCATAATTCCAATCCCCCATTATTCACTGATAATTCTACGATTATATAGGCAGAAAAGGAAATAACAATCCACCCTAAATAGGACTCCTATTAGAGTGGGAATCAAATAGGAAAGAAATAACAAAAAAAATCAGGAAAGAACTTTCAAGAGATAGCTACTCCTTATGCAAACAATATCCTAACCTAATTCTCCTATATTTTCTCCTGCCTAACCAAACTCTTCAGCCTTCTCCTACTTGTCAGCTGTTAACCATCTTCTTCCCTCTCCTTTGATAAGTTCTTCCAACAAAAGCATCCCTATCATATTTCCACAAGTCTGCAATTCAAAAACAGAATTGATTTTCTGAAGGAGGCAAGCAGTCCAAACATATATTCAAGATTCAAGCATTCTTAAATTTTGTTATCTCATTATATTCCTTTTATGTGTTCTCTCTTGCGTAGTCTATTATCTATGTGATTGAATTATTTCCTGTACTCTTGTCACTTTGTGAACTTTTCATGTGTTTTGTATAGCCAAATCTTTATGTCCTGGTTCTAACCCTCAAAGACACATCTGGGAACGTTGTTGACTGTGAATCATGCTTAGTGGGAATAAGAGAGGTATCAAAGGCCCCCAAACAGTTACTTGTTAATGGAAAGGCGGTAATAATAAGAGGTGTGAACAGGCATGAACATCATCCGCGTGTGGGCAAGACAAACATAGAGTCATGCATGATTAAGGTCTCTCTTTGCACTTCTCTCCTGGATTAATTCTTCCATGATAAGTTGACACTAATTTTATTACTATGATATTTCATTAACAATCCATCTCACAGGATTTGGTTCTAATGAAGCAAAACAATATTAATGCTGTTAGAAACAGCCATTATCCACAGCATCCCCGGTGGTATGAGTTGTGTGATCTTTTTGGCATGTACTTGATTGATGAAGCCAACATTGAGACTCATGGTTTTCATCTGTGTGGACACCTGAAGCATCCTACTTTAGAAACAAGTTGGGCTGCTGCAATGTTGGATCGTGTGGTAGGGATGGTAGAGAGGGACAAAAACCATGCATGCATAATAGCTTGGTCCTTGGGAAATGAGGCCTCATATGGACCTAATCACTCTGCTGCAGCTGGTATGAGATAAGTATTGTATATATTCTTGAATCAGGTGCTTCTGCAATTAAAATCTAGACAGTTCCAAGAAGTATTGGAAAATAGCGAGCCATAGTTTTATGCTTTGTCTTCATCATGCAAAGGATGTTCTAATCCAGAAGAGATTCTTTTGGGAAACTTTAAGTTTCTTTCTGGAAAATATTACAAAAACTCTCTTTACTGTATTACATCATTCTGTCTATGGGGCATATATTTGTGCTGTAATAAACCTTGATTTTTACTCACTGGAGAGACACCAATGTGATTTCAATTTTTTTGCAAACCAGTGGGATTCCAGATGCAAGAATGATTGTGTTTTAAACTCAATTTGTGAAGATATTGGGAAATAATGTGGATCAACATATGTACTATTTTTAGGCAATTGTTTCAGAAGAAATTATTTTGAATTGAAAGTCCACTTTGTTATGTTGATTTGTGGATTTAATTTGGCTCCAAGCTTAAATTGCACAAAGCAGATACTTTCTTAGCCATATACCTTGGGAAAAGTTGGGTAATACATTATTGGAGTTGATGTTGTTACCAAAGCATGGTTTTGTTTAATTGTTCCATTTTTCCCATTTCTTTTTTGCTCACATTGGTGTACTGTAAAATATCTAGGTTGGATCCGGGGAAAGGACACATCCAGGTTATTACACTATGAAGGAGGTGGATCTCGTACTCCGTCAACTGACATAGTATGTCCCATGTACATGCGTGTCTGGGACATGGTGAAAATTGCTAAGGATCCAAGTGAACCACGTCCTTTGATATTATGCGAGTATGATTGCCTTCTCTTCTCAAGTTTTGAAGTTTTTTTTTCTAATGTACTCAGTCGCATTTCTAATCTACAGTGTCTTCCTCTGTATTAAGCTCTTTTGGTTAACTGAAGCATATACATGATGCAAAATGATAGGTATTCTCATGCAATGGGAAATAGCAATGGAAACCTGCATGAATATTGGGAAGCAATTGACAGCACGTTTGGTCTCCAAGGCGGCTTTATCTGGGACTGGGCTGACCAGGTTTAGAATACTTTTATCATACAACATATGGGAGCATAATGACATGGTTTAGGTAGCTTAGGTCCCTGTACACGTGTACATGTTTAATGAATCATTAGACTAATCAGTGATCCATTGACCCCTAAAAAACTCTTGAGCTGAAAAGTTGCTTGACATTGTATAGTGGAGAGATCTGGAGTTCAAGTTGCACTTTTCTAGTTTCTAATGTATTTATCCACACTTTGCATGAGGGAACATGTTAGGATAATCTATAATCCATTTGTGAGCCTCACTTGTCAGCTTAAGCTTTTGGATTGAATGATTCCTTGATAATTGCATATTCAAACAATCTGCATTCCAGTTTCATTGGCACATCTTACAAGGAATGTTCTCGGAATTTTATCTTAGCTGCATTGTATAAAATTTGGTTGTTTACTAACAAACACATTGGCCTCCTATTGTAGAAAATATTTGATTAAATCCATTCTTGTAATATTTTATTGTTCTATTATTTAGGTGAATTATAAATTTTAGTTTGTTTTGAAGACAAGTAAACTATCCATCAGTGCTGTGAATGAGCAAGCATTTGCCTGCTTCTGGTGGTTGGTATATGAATCGCTTTTTTATTTTCTATTTGGTTTTATGCAGGAAAATTTTATCCATCATCAAATAATGAAAATATGTGTTATCCTATTAACATTTAAGTACTTTGCTGCCTGCTCTGTGGCCCAATCTGTGATTTAGTGCACAGTCAACAAGTCTATTTGAAGGAAAATTTCTTTTGGGAGTCTTTTTGTGTTTTAAAATTATTTAGTGGCATTCTCATGTAGGGTTTACTGAAGGAAAGTGCGGATGGAAATAAAAACTGGGCATATGGAGGTGACTTTGGGGATTCGCCAAACGATTTGAACTTCTGTTTGAACGGTCTTGTTTGGCCAGATAGAACTCCTCATCCTGGTTTGCATGGTAATTTCTATGTTTGGTGTATGCGTTTTGGTCCTATTTTTCATCTCCTCGACTTAAGTTTGCATTGAAACTTATAGTACTGATTATCATTTTCAGAGGTCAAATTTGTCTATCAGCCCATCAAGGTTTGTCTACAGGAAAACACACTGCAGGTGTGCAATTTTTACTTGTTTTCTTCTGTTCTAGTTCTCAAACCAATCTCTGGCTCACCACATGGAAATTCAAATATGCAGATAAGCAACACCCACTTCTATGATACAACACAAGGATATGGGTTTGTTTGGACTCTCCATGGAAATGGAGAGGAACTTGGCTCTGGAATTTTGTCTCTTCCACTGATAAAGCCTCAGAGCAGTTATAGCCTAGATTGGGAGTCAGGACCATGGTATGCTCTTTGGGCTTCATGTCTTGTAGAAGAAATGTTTTTGACAGTGTCTACTAAGCTTCTGCATTCCACACGCTGGGTTGAGGCTGGCCATGTTATTTCGTCTACACAAATCCGGTTGCCTACGAGAAGGGAGATCGTAACCCCTGTAATTGCTTATTATGAATTTTGCCTACCTTTATTTTCACATATATTATATCCCATCTGATATTCTGGCATAAAAATGTCACTAACTCCAGGCATTGAAAGCTACAGAGGCTAAAATTCATAGTGAAACTGTTGGGGATATAGTTACTCTCAGTGGGCAGATGTGGGACATGACATTCAACATTAGATCAGGAGCTGTTCAAAGCTGGAGGGTATGGCTTTGTGAATTGTAGTCATTCTGTTTAGTTGATTCCTTTCCTTCCGCGTGCAGTGGTGATATGAAATCTAGATATGTTAAACTACGTGTAGAGCCTTGACAATTCTCTGTTGAGCTTGAGTAATCAGCATACAGCATAGCTCTTCCATTTTGCTTCTCAAACAAAGATTGTTTTGTGAGCTTTTATGGTTTGTGCAATTACAGGTTGAAGGCATTCCCGTTATGACCGAAGGCATATTCCCGTGCTTCTGGCGGGCCCCGACAGACAATGACAAAGGGGGTGGTAATAATAGTTATTACTCCAGGTGGAAAGCAGCTCAGATTGACAGTCTTGTGTTTCACACAGAAAACTGTACAGTACTAGATACAACAAATCATGAAGTAAAAATAAAGGCAGTTTATATTGGTGCTCCAAGGCGTGAGCAAATGTCTGAATCCAGAAATTCAAGGGCTTTATTAAAAGTTGACATGATTTATACTATATATGGTTCTGGTGACTTGGTAATCGAATCCAACGTATTTCCAAATTCTGATCTTCCACCTTTGCCACGTGTGGGGGTTGAATTTCACCTGGAAAAATCAATGGATAAGGTTAGGTGGTATGGAAGAGGACCATTTGAATGCTACCCTGATAGGAAAGCAGCAGCCCATGTTGGGATCTATGAACAGAATGTGGGGGATTTGCATGTTCCTTACATTGTTCCTGGGGAATGTTCTGGAAGGGCAGATGTTAGATGGGTGACATTTCGGAACAAAGACAATGTAGGAATTTTCGCTTCTATGTATGGCAGCTCTCCACCTATGCAAATGAGCGCTAGTTACTATTCTACAGCGGAATTTGACCGGGCAACACATAATGAAGAACTTGTTCAGGGAAATGACATCGAGGTAAGTTGATGCAAGAGATTTCGTTCTCCCAATAGGCAAGTTTCTGATATGATCATTAGAAAAATATCTTTGAAGTGCTAAGTTGAATTATGTGCCAACAAAGGCAGGACTCGTATTTGAGAGAATAGACAGACGGATACTTTGCTGCTACTTTTTACAATGTCTTCTTACGGGGCTGTTTGTTTTGGTTTTGATGGGTTACTGTGCTTGGGCTGCAGGTGCATCTTGACCACAAACATATGGGTTTGGCTGGAGATGATAGTTGGACACCTTGTGTCCATGACAAGTATCTGGTTCCTGCTGTTCCATACTCATTTGCCATCAGGATGTGCCCACTAACTGCAGGCACCTCAGGAGTTGAGATTTACAAATCCCAACACCAAAATTAAAGTCACATTCTTGGATGCCGGGAAATGAACAAGCACGATACTTTGCTCCTGTAGTCACGACTGGTCGCAACTTGGGTTGTTTCCTGTGTAAAATAAGGAGAATATGTCCTCATGTTTCAGGAGGAATTCAATAATACACAATGTTCTTAACTTATAATTTCCTGTTCAGAACTATTTGTAGACTATCCCGTAAAGCTGCATAACTTTGTCATGCAAGCACTACAACTATTCTCATGGTGATTACTCTTAAAAGCTCGTCATTTTTTTTTGGTTCTGTTTTTCAATAAAGAGCACTACGTAAGGATGCGGTACCATGTTCTTAGAACATGTTAGACGGACATTAGAACTCAAATTAGTGAAGCAAAGCACTTTTCAGAACAGCAAAACGAGACAGTCGCTTCTATCAATCTCTTCATTATCCTGTCGAGTACTATCGTTGTTGTTTGTCCTTATCTGTCATCAAAGAACTTAAAGAGAGGCTGATTTGATAGTGAAGAATGAAGTTATATTCACCAGCCATGCTTCTTTGCCTTTGCTGATTACAGGGAACTTCTCAAAACGTAAGTGTCTCGTATCGATCAGCATTTTCAGGCCTAATTTTTTTTCTTTTATGGAAAAGTATTTCAGGCCTCAATTAATAGAGGCAGAAGAGAGAGTATTCTTCGAAAGGACATATGTGGTTAAGTTGTCGCAAGAGAACAGCCCTCTTCATCATGACCACCCTGGACACCTTGTCCTTCGACTTTTAGAAAACATCTCTTTCACTTTGCCGGCAGGTGACACAGCTCCATAGGCTGATGGTTGATGTGAATTTCATGTGTCATGCGGTTGGTTTCTATCTTTATATCTTATAGTCAATCAGTGGCTGTAATCTAGTGATATAATAATTTAAAATATTTTGTTTCCTTTACAGATTCAGATATATATAACTAAATCAATGAGATAAATATATATTGCAAGTAAAATTATGATAATATTATAATTATATGATTCATATTATATTTATATATGTATTATTCTTATTTATTATTCTATTAAAATTAAACATTAATAGAGCATAAAAAGACTAACATACGTTATGATTTTTTTTTTATAAAAGAAGTTGTTGATCTTATAGAGCAAGGCATGAAGATATTTAAACAAATATGTGAGTATTTATTAGAGAATAAGTTCATTAAATTGACTCCAAATGATAATTTCATTTGAAATATTACTTGTATGTTTGGTGTATAAGTAATTCTTTGACTTAAGATCACCAAAATTATCTCATATAAGAGTTGTTATATTTTGATACTATTTATAATATATTCTAATTAAGGGTGGCTCATTCGCTAGTAATTGAATGTAACATAAGCTATATGAAGGTACTTTAAGAATTAATATAGGATTCATCATTTTAAAGTAATTACGAATAATATTTTATTGTTCTCGATTAATATTAATTCAAAAAATTCTTCGCCAAAGTATAATGACACTTTGAAAATAGTTTTTATATATCATTAATTGAATCAATTATTAATGATAGAGAACTAACATGGTTAGATTCAAAATATACTAGACATTAATTTAATGCTTTATATGTAATTAGAATTTCATATAATGAAATGATTGAATTATATGAAAAATCATGCATAGAAAGGTTAATCAAAATTACTTTTACATTTTTAAATATTTGAGTAATCATGATGTATTACCAGATGTCAATATTGATCTATGAGTATAAATTGTATAATCAAATAATTATAGATAACTTAAGGAAGTTTAATTTATCTAATCTTAAATATAATTTAGGTCTATAATTTAGATCAATTCTCAACATATATGGAAACCTAATGAGTCATACAAAAAGAACAGGTTGAAGAGAAAAAAATGTTTTAATCAAGTTGGATTTGATTGTAAAGCTTGAAAAATTTTAAGATTAAATATGAAATATTTAATAAATATGGATTAATATGAGATATTATATTCTATTTTAGCATAATTGGTATATAATTATAATTATTAATAATTTTAATTAAAGTTTAATTGAAATAAAATTTAAGTTTAATTAAATTACTACAATATCTAAAACTCGATCTGTAAATATTGTTAGAAGTTAGACATTTGTGCGGCTACATTGGTTAAGATGAGCTAGTTTAAAAAATGATTCAAGAGAAAAAGTGTCAAGCTTTAAAATAATGTATTAATTAAAATTTACGCTTTATTATGATTTATGCATTAATTATTTTGTAGAGTTTAAAGTAATCTTGACTTTTGGAAAACCAAATATGAAAAATTTTCATAATTATTGTATTACGCATAGGATCGGATCTTGTCTTGATTTTTCAATACATGCATTTTTCTGTGCTCTTAATTTGAATGTAATGTGTTAAAATTTAGTATTTCAGGGTAATAATGTCAAGAAACTTTGCCTTGATTCATTTATATATGAATGCCTTTTTTTTCTAAAAGGTATCAAAGGTTAGAAGATTTCTACTTCTTGTACTTTGTTGTTCATTTGTATCAACAACATAAGAATTATATCTGCCTCCGATATCTACCAAATCAGTGAAGTTAATATCCTGAGATTGAAAAGATATATCATGTCGTATACTTTAGGAAACTAATAGCATTATTGGCTAAGGGCTTGGTTAATTTTTTCAAAAAAAATTTTGTTTTATTGTCATGCTTTTAAATTATGATCATTTCTGTCAAAAATGCATAAAAGCCTAATATATAAAAATGTAACCTTCACCAAAGAAGCCTAATAGTACGTAATCAAAAGGATTTTGTGAGTAAAGCTTTCTATTGAAAGTCAAAACTGTGTTAAGAAGCAAACCAAAAAAAGATACATTCAAGCATTTGCAATGGTAAATTCGATCTGAACTCCATCTCCATGCTCGGTTGTACCAGAAGCGATCTTCTGGACCACTTCAGGGTCGCTGAAAAGGTCTATCTCGTTTGTGATAAGAAGCTCGAATCTGTCCCATGTGTTGTTTCCTACAATCACAATAACAAAATTGAGCAATTCCGTCTCCTCTTCAATTAAACACCAGAAGCTCTTATCAATTTAGAACCAATACAAAATCGGTTGACATCTAAAATATTCGTCATATTTATGGTTTACAATTGACTTCTAGAAGCCAAGAGGGACACATTCCAAAATCACTACTCATTATTTACAAATTGCTGGTCATTTTATGGTATCAAAACATATGAACACATACTTATTGCAAATATTATTACAAGAACAAGAGACATAATGTAATCCATTACTTCTGTAGTTTGTCAACGTACACACTACATAGTGCCACTCTCTTCTAGCTATACAAAGGTACAATGACACAATCTTTCATTTAATTTGTGTACACAACATAGGATTAAGAGTTAGAAATTCTTGTAATAAACTTGACTTCTAAGTAAGTTCTTTTGGAGATTTTTTTAAAAAACTGGATTTCAATAGATACATGAAAGCAATCGTAAACACAATAGAAAAGCAATTTCTATTTATGAAGGCTTAATTTAGATGAAATTGAGATTGGCTTATAAAATAGTAATATATATGTGCACAAAAAAGGGAATCAATTCACAATCATCATATTCCATTCTTTTTTCTTTCAAAAGTTGAGTAACAAATGCATTAATAAAAAGTGGCAATACAAAAGAACATCTTACGATACATATCCATCTACCTAGTTAGCTCAAGTTCGCTTACAACCTTACAAAGCATTACAAAATGAACTTGTAAGATTACAAAGATTTCATAAGTACCATCTTAGCTTCATGCTTTGTGAAATTTTATATCGTAATCCCCTTGCCAAAACAATGAGTCTGATTAGCTCCTCATGAATTGTTGCATGGATTAGCATAGATTATAGTTTTATCATGAAATAGCTCCTCATAACTTGTTGCATCACCCTGATGAAGCATAGAGCCCCTCTCCTTCTATAAGCAATGTACCATAGTAGACAAAATGATCTTGCATAACTTGTAGTTAGTTACTCATTTCATTCTGAGTTGCAAGGCCCATTCCACATTTCTTATCCAATCATTTGCAGAGCAATTGACATTAAGTATGGATGTTACTTTGTGCCATATTTGGGAAGAAAAATCACACCTAAAGTGTAGGTGATAAATGTTTTCAATCTAGGTTGTACATAGTTCACAATGTAAGGATTCAATGCTGAATTTGACGCTGTCTTTGGTAGGGATGCCAACTCTTATAATGAATCACAATAAGAAAGCATGTGCAGGTATTATGTATTGATGCAATAACAAGTTAAATCATAATAAGTATTATCATCATCAAATCGAATATCACAAGAAACAACGTATGTATTATTGTCAAGGAATCCTGTAACTTATTCGTTGCTGTATTATTGTCAAGGAATCCTGTAACTTATTCGTTGCTAATAATCTATGCTGAAAATCCTATTAAAGAACAGAAGTAGAGAGAGACCTTTTACGAGGTTTTTAACATTCTTAGAGGTCAGAATTGATATGAGAAATTGGTAGAAATTGGGAAGTAGGGATTTGACGGGATGAATCTTTAAATGCAGTTGTGAATTCTTCTTTTAATTGTAAGTGTGGGTTGGGACGTTAGAGGTTTAAGAAGTAGGATGGTTAGTTGATGGCCTTGTAGTCCAGTATTAGTACTATTACTATTATGCAGTCAGTGTAAACCTTTGGTCCTGGTTGTTTGTAATAGGCCAACGTGGCGGCAGTGACAGGGGGTAACAAACTCCTTGATTCTCGCTAACTGCCTCTACCATATAAATATGTAAAAGCTATTATGAAGGACAAATATACAGAAGTTATTATGCAATTGTGATGTGTGTTGTGTGTTGTGTGTGCTGTGTAATTGTTCTTCTTCCTTACCAAAAAAACCCATTAAACACCCTTGATCTACACGACTTCCATCCAATTTGAAACTTATAATCCTTTCTTACACCATTTGGTATCAGAGAAGTTCACCCTTGGACTGTGGAAATGACCACTGGTACTAGATCTCATGACCTCAAGAACCTGGAAGAATCTATGACAACCATGATACAAAACACTAACCAGCGCCTGGAGGAGACCCAGCAAAAACATGAGGCTCAGATGATGAAGTTGAAGAATTTGGTGAGAGGTATTAGCCTTCAGTAGAGTAGTCTCTTGGAGAAGATGCAACAATCACAGGGAAACACGAGCTCTCCCAAGGGCAAGGCAACTACAGAAGATGGTGAAGGAAGTGGCGTGTTAGCTATAAATGCGACAACAACAATAGCCCATAGCCAATCTGAGGTTGATCACCATTGCTGTAAGTTCAAAAAACCCAAAAGGAATTTTCTAGATTTAGTGGGTTGGGTGATGTGAATGCATGGATATTTAAGTATAGACAGTACTTTGAGGTTGAGAAAATAGAAGATGTAGATCCAATCAAACTAGCGGCTTATTATTTGACTGATGATGCCTTATCTTGGCATCAAGCTCACATGAGGGGAGTGGGTTTTGGGTGGTGGAAGGAGTATGAAGAGGGGATTGGGAATAGGTTTGGGGGAGTCAAACACCCTTTACAACAGATGAAAGAACTGTCGCAAACTGGAGATTTGGAATCCTACATCAGTCAGTTTGATACATTGTGGAATAGATCTGGAATGGATGAAAAACAAGCCCTAGTGTTCTTTGTAGGTGGGCTGAAGCATGATGTCAAAATGCTTGTGAAGATGTTTAGGCCAAAAGATCTAAGGTATGCTTATGTGAAAATTTGGGGTTTGAATTAACTACCATTAAACCTTTGACAGTGGAAGTAGCTAATGGGGGTGTTATAGAGTGTAGAGCTATCTGTAAAGGGTTGAAGTGGTCATTACAAGGGGCTAAATTCAATGCTGACATGCTAGTTCTTACATTGCCTAGTTGTAATATTGTAGCGCCCCCTTACCGTAGGGTACACATCGGGACGCCCGTAGGTCGTTCCGACACGTAACCCACGATAAAGGTGCACTACCGAGCAACCAACTAACATCCACATGGCATCACAATATAATAATCACTAAAAATTGAAACCAAATTTACTTTTTCATTTCTTAAACTCAAATCCATAATTACATAATCTTGTCCAAAGCATCAGTCTAAACAATATACAAGGAACTGATAAGTCCTAACTAGGTCATCCAAAAGATCCCAGCTGACCCACCTCTGCGCCATAGCCTCTCTTGCCGACGATCCACAAGGCAGAGAAGACTCACGATCTGGAGCTAGGAAACCTACTACTGCTGTCCTGAAAAA
>JAOTIZ010000001.1:10735803-10772353 GCA_027123425.1 Erythroxylum panamense
TTTCAGATGGTTTTCATATTCTCTTACACTTACTTGTACTTTTTCCAGTGTTATTCTTGGGTGTGAAACATAGGTTGATGGGGTTCTGTTATATCCATTCTTTGGTTGGAGTGAAAAATCGTCTGAACTATTTGGAACTACTTAATTGCTAATTGATATGATTGAAGGGTGTATGCGTTTATCTGGGTGTGGTACAGACATGGGTTGAAGAATATAAAGGTTATTGGTTGTGCATTTTGCCGCTCTCCTATAGTCATCTTTGCTAATAATCAATTTTTACAAAAAGGGTCTTTGATGTTGGTGAGGTTGGAGTGAAAATCATCTGAACTGCTTGGGACATTGACGATTGAAGGGTGTCTTCTATTCTTATGGGTACGTGGTTTGTCCAGAGTATAAAGGTTATGGGTTGTGGATAGTCATCCTTATGCTATAGAGCTTTAAGTTCTCTTTGGACCGATTGAAGAAGACTGATGTTCCATTGCTGTGTCAGTTTGTTTCGGTTGTGTGCTCATCTATGGCATGAAATCTTGTTTCTTATGGAGTGATAAATTCATTTTATTGATTACAATTATTTGCTTATAGTTAAATAAACTTCTATATATTTAGTAATTGATTTGTTTTTGTTATTTTGAAATCCTTGTATAATTTTGTAATCATATTTATATTATGAATAATTTTTTTAAATATAAAATTGGACAATATTAATTTACAAAACCTTACAAAATTGTTCTAATTTGTGTGCTCTTGGCTTCTGCTGTTTGTTTTGGTTTGTTTAGGTGTCTTTAGGAATGTGTGTAACTCCGCCTGTGTTAGATATGTAATCCACACAGCCGGTCCCAAGCCCGGGAAAAGGAGGAGGGCATGCAAATTTGTATAATTTTGATGTCCATATAGTCCTTAAAATTAAAGGTGTTACATAAATTATATCGGAACCTCTCTCTCGTGTGTCTTCTTACAGTGAATAGGATTGCTTTCAGATCTACTGAGTTGGTTCTATTAGTTCTCAATATAAGTTGAGTTGAACTTGGGAACTTCTAAGAGTTTCAAATTAAATGTGGTACTTTGAGCTCATTTCAAAATTAAATAAGTAGTGGAACTCTTTTAACTTCATGTCACCTTATTGTTGAATTGATATAAAATTTGTAGAGTTTGCAAAATTGACCTAATTTTGATCCATAGCATTTTAATTCAAAATTAATAGCGTAGGTACAGAATGATTAGATTTCGAGTTATTTAAAGGGTCGATTTGAAGGGTATTATGTAGAGTTTTGCTAATTTGGCTTCATTTTGAATGAAAGTTAGTAGATTAGGTATGGAATGATTGGATTTCAAGTTAGGATTGAGTTTAAAAGGTTAAAATTTAGTTATCCTTATATGAAATAATTTACTTGTGTATGAATTTTATATGTAACATTATCTCAATATTATTTCAAAAAAAATGTATGAACTTTAATTATTTATCAATCATTATAAAAATATAAACGAAAATTATTTCAATTAATTATTGAAATATAATGAGTCGGTATAAATGTTGTTTTTGATTAAATTAGTTAATAATTCTAAAATTCCAATGTACAAAAGTTGTTATAATCGAGCTTTAACCTATAAATTTGTTGACTTTCTTTGTTTAGCTCAAATTCATCTATAAATTTTTAAAATTTTAAACCTTTACAATGGAGTCTAATAAATGAAATAACGACTAAATAAATTAATTTGTATTAATAAACAATCCTCTTGCAATCAATTAATTTTTACAAGCATAATGGCCTATGAATGACCTAATATCACCTAAAATTACAAATAAAAATTATGAATAATTTAATTTAATATTACATATTTAATTATTAATTTAATTTTATAATTGGATTAGATATTAAATTTAAAATTAATGTAATTTGAATTTAATAAATTTAATAATATAATTTAAATTTAAAATATATTCAGAATATAAATTTCAAATAATTTTTTAACAATCGCAAATAAATATTAGATTATAAATAAAAATTTAGTTATTATATTATAATTTTTATCTATAATTTATCAATAAATAATACATAAGAGATCAAAATAAATTATTTTATTTATTTTTAAAATTATTTAAACTTAAGTTTTATATAATATGCAATTACTATTAGTAATAAAGCTATAATTTAGACATTAACAACCAATTATGTTTTTATTTTATTTGAAAAATAGAAACTAAAAACGAGAAATAAAAATTAAAAACTATAACTGAAAAATATAAAGATATAAGTAAAGTCAAATGGTCCCTAAATAAAGGGCAACGAAGAATATGCTCTATTTTTTTTGCAAAATTAAAGAAAAATCAATTTTTTACACAAGTAAGTTATATCTCTCTATAAAGAATCCTATCATATTTTGGATGGCACCAACAAAAGAGTTCATTTAAAAATTAGGATAAATTACAATTATAATTATATAATATTGATTAAAATTATTTAAAATAATAATTTTCTAAATGTACAATTTTACCTAAAATTAATTTACTATTACATTTAATCGTGTTGAAATAATAGACCTTTTAATCATAGTCCATTAGCAAATAAATATATATATATATATTTACCTAGGCAAACTAATAAAAATTATGAAAAATAACACAATCCCAATTTGTTATGACAATTTCCAAGTTAATTAAAGTGTTGCAAACTACTATTTAGTTGTCTCCTATTTTTTAGAAGTTGTGGGAAGTAGTGTTTATTATTGAGTTTTATGTTAATAATTTTCTCTTCTTATCATTATTTTTAATGGAGTGAATTATCACTTATGGACCATTAAAATAAAATCTTATTTAAAAGTCTATGAGTTTGTGGGAGGTTGTTTATAGTGATATTAGTCCCACCCACTTCAAGAATATCCCACATTAAATCAAATCAAAAAGTTTGACAAAGAAATGACAAGGAAACTAGAAATGATCTCTTTAATACATTCGACGGTGTCAGGGGAAATTTTTACAACCATAATGGCTTGGGAATCACCTAAAGAAGTATAAGAGAAGCTTAAGGAAGAGTTTGAAAACAATCAATAAAGATTGATGCAAATTTTGAATCTCAAAAAAGAATTTGAGATGCTAAAGATGAAAATTTTAAAGGTATCAAGGAATATAGAAGCAAGCTCATATCTACTGTCAATTAAATCAAATTATTTGGTGAAGAATTTCCTATTCAACAAGCAGTAGACAAGCTTCTCGTGACTCTTCCTAAAAAGTATGAGCTAAAAATTTGCTCACGTGAAGATTCTAAAGATTTATAAAAATAATAACCTTTCTATAATTACGTAAAACTCTTCAATTTGTGGAGCCAAAGAAGATCAATGAAGGATGATGAAATAGAAGAAAATGTTGACAGAGCTTATCTAGCTAAGACTTCATCCTTAAAGGGAACTAATGTAATAACTTATTTAGAGGCAACGTGTATGTCTCTAATGATGTTCTTGTTGATACTATTAGCATAATGCAGGATAATGAGCCATTAATGAGAGTCGTTTCAAAGCTTATTTCCTTCAACAATCCTAATTTGGTCTTATTTGTTAGATAGACTATTGAGGAAAGTTTTAATATATTTAAAACGCTCAAAATACTACAAACGCACAGGTTGTAGGTGTAGTATATGAGGTGTTGATCCCTCGTGGATGTTGTTGAACTAATCTAATCCTAATTTATCTAAGGCCTAAAGAATTATTAAAAAGAAAATAAAAAACTACACAGAAAAATATACAAGTGAAGATGATTGATTGGAATTAAAATATAAAATTAACACACAAAGAGTCAAAATGAGCACCACTAAATTAACAATGGAAATCACACAAGGAATATTAGTCGAAGATGAGAAGGAAGATTTATCCTATCATCAAATGCTAACATGATTACTTTTAAGTTAACACAATATCGGTCTTAGACTTCTAAAGGGTATATTACTCTCTCTCGAGTTATAATCATTAAACCCTAAATCATAACCCTTAATTGAATTATAAAATTTGCAATCTCTCAATTAACAAAAAACTCACAAATCTAATCAGATTTTAAACTCTCTAATAGACAATCGGATCTTACACGAGATCTCACTTTGTATAAATTCCCAATTTGATTATTTTGTGATCTATTAATTGTTTAACTCTCATTATCTAATCTAATCATTTTGCTATCGGTTCACTCTCTCGATTTGTTACCAAATCATGCAAATACAACAAATAATTACAACACTCAATGCATTAACATCAAAAGAAATGACATTAACATTGATTCAAGAACAAATCTCTAAAGAAGTTTAGAACATCATCATCAAAACCAAATCCATCACTATCAAATCCATCTTACGCATTCAAATGAAATAATAATAAAGATGAAATGAAAAGTCACATGGAAGGGTCGAAATAGATCAGGAAGATGATAGCACTGCAGCCCCTTCTTCTCCTTCTTCCTTTCTCCCCCTTCTCTCTTCTTCTTCTTCTCTTGTTGGATCTTTCTCAAAGTGGTAGAGGTTGAAGCTCTCCCTTAGGGTTCTTTCTATTTTCTTTATATATTATTTTCCATTTTAGGAAAACCCTAGGATTTTCCCGAGTCCAAAAAGTCTCAAATGTCTCTTGATAAGTCATGTTCAGGAGGCTGTCTGTGTTGTTTGTCGTGTAGGTCACATCATGGCCTATAGTGCCATGATTGTGTCCCAAGATTTTGCTCTCTGTTATAATCGTGGCAGAAGGAGCCATAATCGTGGCAGAGCCTCCATGCTTCTGTTATGATCGTGGCTTGTGGACCTGAGCCTTGCTTCGGTTTCCTTTGAATCCTCTCCGTTCTTCGATATTTGATATGAAATATTAACAATCACCTCAAGGTACTTCAAATACACAAAATTTAAGCTCAATGGAATGCTCTAACCCATAAAACACTCAATAAATAACACATACTAATATAAAGATGCACTAATTATTCAATTTAACAACTAAACACATACTAAACTACCTACTAACACATTATGCAATCTACCATTATCAACATCCCTACACTTAAAATTTTGTCTGTCCTCAAGCAAAGACAAAACAAGCAAAATAAAACACACCAAATACAATTAACAACAAAACACACACATATGCAATGATGGGTCAATGAAATTAAACTTTACCAAATAAATTTAACTACAAACACGATCCCTCAAGTTGTTATATCTTATTAACTTGTGAAATCTTTGTCTATGTATTTCGGACCAAATATAGAAACTAATCAAGACCTTAATGTCAAACTCATTCACTCCTATCACTTACATACACATATTGATAATTATTAGGTCAATCAAAATTGTAACTATCCTTAAGTAGATTTTTATGAAAATTCAAGCTATTCACTAAGATTGATAGGATTTATTAATCAACACTTTATTTTTGTTACTTTTAATTGACATGAACTTAGCCTTTTGACGCAAAGGTAAACATTTATGATGAATGTCCACCGGTTACTCATTTAGGCCATGTTTTTATTAAGCGGCTTGGTTGGAATGTCATTGTAGCATTTTGAATAAAAAAAAACATTTTTTATGAATGTCCCCCGGTTACTCAATTACATAACATTCTCAACTAGCTATTAGCTCTATTAATAACCCGATTTGTTTCAAAAATGGCTAGCAGAATAGTTATTTATTAAATAAAAACACATTTATTATTATTATTATTGCCGACCTCATTTCTTTAGCTAATCATTTCATGAAAGTGTATTATCAATGCTACGTATTCGATTGACCTAAAATTATAAATGAATGTGGTAAATTCTAGAGTGAACGAATGAACATCATATCCTAATTAACATGCATTTTTAACCGAAACAACCTAGAACACTAATTTCACAAGCTAATAACTCTTCGCAACGTAAAAGACTATGTTCAAAGCTAAATCGATTATGTTAAGTCCTAGCCATTGACACATTTACATAAATCAAAGCATGCAATTCTAAACAAATTGACATACAACATGCAAAATTCACATTCAAATAAAAACCATATAATTTACACAATCCTCCTCACACTTGAACAACACATTGTCCTCAAAGTGAGAAGAACAAACAACAATACATAAGGTGGGAATAAAAATTAACTAAACATGAGAACAATTGAAAATAACAATAAAATAAAAGACAAGGGTTAGAGTATAAAACCTGTCATGGTGATTGAGGTGATGATGGCAATGGTGTTAAAAACCAAATTCGTTTAACACCGAGATTGCTTTCCTATCTTATAATTGATTCAAAGAGAGCAAGATAATTAGTAATCCAACCCATTCCAAAACATTAAGACTTATTTATACAATTTAAAACAAATCTAACTGTACAAAAATTTAAATATAACTACTAAACGTACTAAGTTATGGTCATTACATGCAGCTTATTTACAAGCTACAAAGCTAAATTTGGGAAGCACAAGTGGATGTAAGTCACTCATAATTGATCCTGACTGAGTTTCGAGTGATAAATGGTCCTTAGCAACATGTAGCTTATTTACAAGCTACACAGCTGAATTTGGGAAACACGAGTGGAAGTAAGTCTCTCATAATTGATACCGACTGAGTTTTGAATGATAAATGGATAGTCCATTTATCCGTAGTGTCTTATAATCTAGAGAAGTAATTCATAATGTGGACATGGTAATAGCTAGATAATGTTATCATTCAAGTGTATCATTCAATGTCGTCAATCTTATTATTACCAACCTATGATGGATGTTATTTCCTTTTACAGTCTAGGATATAAAGCAACTTCAATTGATGACTATAGAGGTAAACTTCTAAGCATCTATATTTATAAAATAAATAGTTATTTGGTTGAAAGAAAAATGATTTGGGCAATTTATGAGTGTTCAATTATGTATGATGGTTAGACAAATACAAGAAATGAGTCTATTTTTAGTTTTTTAGTTTATGATGCTAAAGGAACAATGTTTTTGAAGCCCATTGATGTGTCTGACCTTGTTAGAAATGATGATACCCTGTTTCAAATATTTGATAAAGTTGTAAATGAAGTTAGGCCAAAAAACATTGTTCAGTTCATTATTAATAATGATTATTCTTGCAAAGCAACTTGGAAAAGATTGCAAAGTAGGTATGATTCTTTTTATTAGACTCCTTATGTTTCACATTACATTGATCTGATGTTGGAAAATATACAAGATGTTAAATATTTTCTTATCATTGATGAAATTGTGAAGAAACAAAAGAAGTGACTAAGTTCATTTATAATTGTGTATAAGTCCTAAATTTGATAATAAAGTATTTTACCAATGATAGGAATTTGAATCGTCATATTATTACAAGATTTGAGACTAATTTTTTTATTACTTTGGTGTTTTGTTATGATAAAGAAGGAGTTGAGACAAATATTTATAAGTGATAAATAGGTCACATCTCAGAATGCCAAGTCTAATGCTAGAGGGGAAGTTTCTAAAATTATACTTGAAGATCATGAATTTTTGTTCTAGTGTCAATTTGTAATATTAGTTTATGAACCTTTGATGAGAGTAATTCGTTTGATTGATAGTGTTGAGAAGGCAATAATGAGTTATTTTTATGATGTAATGGACAGGACGAAGGAAGCAATCAAGATCATTCTAAAAAATATCTTCTTTGTATACACCTTATCTTGAAATCATTAATAAAATATGTGTAAGACAACTTTACTCTCTGTTGTTTGCAGTTGAGACATTTTTTAAATCCTATTGTCTATTTCAAACCAAAATTTGTAAAGAAAGCTAAAGTTAATAAGAGAATGTTATTAATTATTACAATTATTGTTACCCATAAGATGATGTAAGATCTCATAACATCACAAATGGAGACTTATAAGGATGCTTCTAATGAGTTTAGGATGTCTATTGCTATTCGTCAACAAAACAAGCTTAATTCAAGTATATATTTTTCATTTTTGTTACAAGTTGAAAATTAATCATCACTTTATTTTATTTATAGTGTTACTTTTATTGTCTTACAGTTGCTTGGGGGACCAAATCGGAATTGGTGTTCCAAAATTACAAAAGTTTGCAATTTGAATTATGAGTCAATTTGTGAGTGCAACATAGTGTGAAAGGAATTATAATACATTTGAATTCATCTATTCCAATAAAAGGAATATATTGAAATACAAAAGATTGAAAGACTTGATCTTTATTCTATACGATTTAAAACTTCGAGAAAGACATGTTATCATTATTAAGTTGAATGCAATTATTGTAATTTTAATTATTTTATTTTATTTGTTTAGTATAACTCTTAATAAAACAAGTAATTATGTAGTTCCAATTTGTCTTGATCATATTGATCTTCTGGCGGATTAGGTTTATGAAAAACCGAGTTTGATAGATGAGAGTTGAAAGACAGTATTGGATGGAAAAATATTGACATATTATTTAATGCAATGAATTTCAATGAAGATGATGAAAAGGCTCCTTTCAATGATAAGGAATCTGTATCAAATGAGAATTGTGGTCAATACAAATTGAGTTGATATTTGATTGAATGAAGTTCCAGGTTTTTTATTTCTTATCTTTTTTAATTCTACTTGTATTTGATACGTATATTAAATGCTATATATGTAATATAAATATAACTGTAACTCTTTTTGTTTCAAATTTTACTTCTAGTTGATTGTTTTTTTCATCATGAACTCTTGTTGAAACAATTATAGAGTCATGAAACTTAGTATTCTTTTTATTTAATGTTTTGATTTACTTGTTATTTATTAGATGATAGAATTTTAAGATTTTAAGTACTTTGTATTATCATTAATTTTATGTTTTTATGATGATTAATTGATTTTTAATTAAATATGATTATTATTTATATGTAGAATACACGAAAAGTAATATTAAATTGAAACAAATAGAATGTTTTTATTTTAAATTTCTATTGTTGTAATATTTTGGATGCATAGTTGATATAAATTTATAAATTACATAACACAATATATTAAGTGACTATTTTGTGATTTTTAAAAAATTCAGGTGTTATTTTATAATTTAAAAATTACCAAAATAATGCTCGAGTGTAGTACCATACATAACTAAATTTGGTCCCAGTACCAATAAGGTATTTATAACATTGGGCATAAGAGTAAATTATGTCATGTTACATTTATCTCAATAATGTAAATACCACCGATATAGTTCAATGCATTTATTTTTATGTTAAACAAAATTTAATTTTATTAAGAAACTTTCAACGTATAATAATTCTTTAAAAAACTATAAACAAAACTTAATTTATCATACACGAAATATATGTTAAATATGTTTCAAAATTTTTAATTTAAGCTAATAACAAAGATAAAATTTAGGGTATGTTTGGTTCCACTTCTGTTTTTCTGTTGTTGTTTTTAGTTTTTGTTTCCTGTTTTTGGTTTACGTTTTTTTGCTTAAAAAAATAAAAACCTGTTTGGTTGAGATTTGTAACATAAAACTGAAAATAAAAACCTGTTTGGTTGAGATTTCTCATAAACTTCTTATTATTATTATTATTATTATTATTATTATTATTATTATTATTATTATTATTATTATTATTATTATTATTGTTATTGTTATTGTTATTATTAATCCACTACTTTTAATCCTTTTATTGATTTTCGTTTTACCTTGTTTTTGGTATTGTTATTCTATTTTCTAAATTTTATCTCTCTACATCATTTTTATATTGTCTCATTTGCATGTAGGTCCATCGAAAACAGCCTCTCTATTATGTAGGGGTAAGGCTGTGTACTATCGGACCTCCCCAGATCCTGCTTCATTGGGGGATTTCGAACTGGGTGATGATGATGATGATGATGATGATGATGAATTTGTGTGAACGTAGAAAGGTAGACAAAGTCAATAAATTTGTTACTAGTGAAAGTCACCTACTCAATGTCCAAGCTTGCATAAGTGTATAGCAAGCGAATAGTTTGTCTTTACAGGGTGCTTATGTTGATAGTCTCTAACCAAGGATCACAGTTTACATCTTCGTTCTGGAGGAAATTTTAGGATACATTAGGCACTTAATTGGATTTTAACACAGCATTCCATCCTTAAATTGATAGGCAATTTGAGAGGATGATTTAGAACTTAAATGATAAGGATCTTCATGATGGACTTTCGTGGTAGTTGGGGTTCAAACTTGCCTCTGATTGAGTTCATTTACAATATAGTAATTACAGTAGCATTGAGATGGCACCTTATAAGACTTTACACAGAAGAAAATGCATATCAATGATATGCTAGGAAGAAGTAGGCAAGAGCCAGTTGGAGGGCCTAGAACTAGTTAAGGTTATGTAAGAGAAGATTATATTGATCAAGTAGAGACTAGAGACGTCATTTAGTAGATAGAAGAGTAATGCAAAACCGAAGTGTAAGGACATGGAATTTCAAATTGCTGGCTTCATATTTCTAAAGGTATCTTCGATGAATGGTGTGATGAGGTTTGGAAAGAAAAGAAAATGCCTCTAAGATATATTGGACCTTACGAGATAATGAAGACAGTTGGAAATGTGGCATATCGATTGCATTACCTCTGGATATGTCACAAGTCCTCCTAGTATTCCACATTTATATACTTCGTAAGTACAATTTTTATCTTTCTATATACTCTAGCTACAGAATGTAAAGGTAAATAAGAATATGACCTACAAAGACGAGCCAATAGCTATTTTAAATTCTTAAATGTGTCGTTTACGATTAAAGCAAATTCCTAATGATAAGGTGAAGTAGAGGAATGGCAATGTGAAGGAGATCACTTTGGGAAACAAAGTGAGAGAAGTGAGAGTTGTATCCATACTTGTTTTCTTAATAAAAGAATATTGTAAAATTAAATGATGATTTTTTTGTAAGGATGGGAGATTGTAATAGATACGTATCCCACTTTAACCCTCATTTTTCTTATTTTTCATTTTCACCCCCTAAGGTTACTATTCATAAAACCATCCTCTTTCTGTATTCTTTACTATCAGTGACTCTAACCAATCAATCATATAGATCAGTCAACTACTCTGTTCGATCTCGTCACAATCATATCCATTTTAACTCACAACAATATCAACATCATAAAAAATCAAGAAGAAAAATTAGAGAAAAACTCAAATCTTTGATCTATCACCTCTAAGGAGTGTTGTCATCCACCACCACCACAATTAGACTCCCCTCGATTTCAAGAGAAAAAGCCCTATGGTCTTGTCATCGATCATTGCTTAAATCGCTATTGATGAACGAAAACAGAGGTTAGGGCTATGAAATAATTTTTCTTCAATTCATTATTCATTAAGAATATGAGTTTCTTGCAGTTATAAAAGTTGTTCTACTTATAAATAGCTTTTATTGGGTATGCACATTGGTGAATTCTTAGAGTAAATTTTTTTTAGGTTGTTAGAGGAATATTCTGATGACCAAAGGAATATTCCAATTATTGAAGATAACGTTCTAGCAACCTTTTGATGACATTTATTTTGGAAAAAATTTTAAAAATCCTATAAATTTTAACAGTTTGCAAATTAAAAAATTATATAAATTTTAGGTAAGAATAGGATCAATGGTCGAATTGCATAAATAGACCATCATAGCAAACTTAATGAGTTCTAGGTTGTTAATTGAATCCGACGACTTGTAAAGCACAATGATTAGGATATTTTCTTTGCTCCTTTATAAGGATATCATAAGTGGGACGTACACCACAAGGTTTAGACTGACAAGTACTTCAATAAGGAAATTTTTTATCTATTTAACGATACTAAATCCATACCTTTTATTGAGTATGGTTTTTTATATATATCTATATACACATGTACGTATGTAATTTGAGTAGTTGTTATCATGATGCCTATGCAAGTAATACCACGACATCTAAGTGTATATATATATATACTAATATAAAATGTATGTTGTGTGAGCATGTCATTAGGTGTCATGGGGTAATATGGACTTAATGACGTATGACTCCCCTTAACTCTATTTTTCAAGTCAGATATCACTAACTTAGCAGCAATGACTTCAAGTAGCATCGACTACAGTGTACCTACTTCTATGTATGCTTTTCATTTTGTTTTCACTTATATTCTAGTGTCCACAATGATATGATTTAGTACGCTGAAAATTTTTCTTTTAATGCACTATAACATTGTTGTACTCCGTTGTGTTTGTACTTACACGTGCCCATGTTATCAGTTAATTTTGAGATTTTGTATTTATTTCTCTCACTAGTAGCCAGGCTTATATATGATCTAAGGGCTTTGACTTTTGGGTTTCACGTGCCCATTTGAGTCATAACATATTTATACATTATAATAATTCTTCTAAATATAAAATGCTACTCTTTATTATAAGATAAAGAAATCATAACTAATTAAACATGTCCTTGTTTATTATAAATAAGAAAATGAAAAATGTGAATTTAATTTTAAGATAAGTTTGTAATTCTAATTTAAAAACATTATAAATAATATTCATTTAAATTTTTTGAAAACATACCAAAATAAAAAGAATATTTCTTTCTTTATATGTAAAAATAAAAATAAAAATAATTAAAAGAATGTATGGGCACCTAGAATTCTAAATAAAAGACAAAACACCTAATTCTAAAATTGCTCTATAAATAATAACTTAATAAGCACAATAATAAATAAAAGGGAGTAGAGATAGTGAGAGTGGTTTAGGCAAATAATACTTAATCTGTACTTCCTAATGGTGAGACCAAGCTTATTTATAGTGGTTCAGGTAAATAATCCTTAATATATGTCCACTTCTCAAGCTCCATTTGGAAATTCACTATCTTCTTCTTTTAATGGATGAAGTATAACTCTTCATTTGACCAAAGGTGAAGAGGAAATTCTTACAATCATTTTACTTTACCACGGGAGAAAAATAATACTTTATAGATTTTCTTCAAGGTAAAAAGTAACTCACACAAAGTATATCCCAATCAATTTTCTAAATTATGATAAGTATATAACTCAAAAACTCCTTCTGTTACACCAATGAGCAATGATTTAATATATATTATGTAAAGCACACATACACTCTCTATCCTCATCCTTCTAATGACTCTCTATCATATCCTACCAACTTTTCAAAACTCATGTACGATCTAATTATGAGAAAAAAAAAATAGCCATTACAATGACTAGTAATAGTGACATTAATTGATTAATCTACCATATTAGTTGACCAATGCATCGACCAATATGGCATACAAATTCATAGTACATAAATTTTTATCTTTTTCATATTGTTTGATCACATACATACATTAGTTAATCCATGTGTCTAAAAACAACAATTTGGTCGACTACACCTATACATTAGTCGACTAGTACGTCTGAAAATATGTTTCTAACAATTTTTCAAGTTCTTTTAGAGATCAGATCAAAATTCCTTTAACTAAAAATTGATCCAAAATTATTTCAAAAGTTCCCAAAAAATTATTTTAAAGATGAAAAATTTTACTTAAAGATTAAAATAAATTTTCTCATAATTATGAAAGATTTATGCATAATATCTTATGTGTAAATGATCAGGCAGTGACTAAGCCTAGTCCTAAAATGACCAATATAAGGTTACAAGAAGGAGTACAATGAATTTGTTAGATCTTGATATGCTTAATTCCTCCTTATCCTTAGTTCTTTATTTAAATTGCATATATACTCCACTTTACTCATTTGCTCCATTTACTGATTGTTCAGTTTATTCAACTGACTTATTTCCTCACTTTGCTCTTTTATTGAATTTTATTATTCACATAATACTTGATTCTATCACAATAGAGCTAATAATATCTCTAAAAGTAATTTCATTAATAAAATAAATTTTGCAATCATAAAAATTATAGGGGTTAATACCTCATTTGATTAACAGTATCTCCTTTTATGATTTTAAAATATTAGATGACACTAAGAAAAATAATTTGAAATTGATTAAGCTCTCTTTATGTTAAAGCATTATGTAATATATGCTCCATTAATTCATAAATCGTGAATGATTAAGTTACAATATAACTATTCTTTTTCCCTTTTTACTAACATTAAAAAGGGAATATAAGATATAAATCGATAAGAATCAAAAGAGAAATATATCTTTCATTTCCCTTTTTTAACCAAAGATTATATCATATAAACAAAGTGTACATGTAAAGCATTTATAAATTCAAAAGGGATTCTTCTAATTCCTATATACCAAATTTAAAGATCAATCTTTCTTTCTCTTACTACATACATATAACAATGCTCTCTTCCTCTAAATATGCATACTAAGTAAATATTTTTAATATGAAAATTAATTGGTTTCCACCTTTTATATATGTCATTAATGATTGCATCCATTTCTTCCTCACTTGGTTCAACAATTGGTCTTTTAATATAAATTTTCTTCCTTGACTTATGTGCGAGTTGCTTGTATTTTTTTAAAATTTATCTATTAAAGATACCATTGATATTTCTCATTTGATAGTTATAGAGGTTATTATAGCACCCCACTCTCGTAGTGCATATCCCCGAGCATATTGACAATAATCAAGAACATACTTTATGAGGGTGGCATGTTAGAATAGCCAGTCAATCATAATCATTAAAAACTTTTCACACATCACACGCATATTTCGAAAAACCACTAATCAAATTGGGCCCACTTTTCTTTTAAAACATCATTATAACAATTATTGTTACACTCATTGATCAATCTCATTTACAAGCATTTCCACTTTGGAAAGTCATTACAAAATTGAATTATTCAGATACATGTGACACAATAATTATGGAATACATTCTTTAATACAAAATAATGAAAAATCTATGTAGACACGAACTGATCCCAACTTCTATCTCTTACTCGAATGTAGTAGCTAGACTCTCATTTATCTAACTAAAGATCTTCTCTAAGCATGAAAAATGTGCAAATTTTGGGTTGAGTTTTGCGAACTCAGTGAGTGGACAATCCTTGATAGCTCACTCAATCACATAACATATCAATTCATCAATTCAACATGTTAAGACACATATATTTCATATTCAATTAAATAATATTTCACGTTCAGAAATCATTCAAACTATTTATTTCAACCAATGAAATCATATATATCAAATGCATTTGCAATGCTTATGAGACTTAATTTCAATTATTATTGTTGTGACTGAGTGATTGTAACTGTCTCATATCTATTGTAGATATCGGGCTCATTAATTACTATCCCTTATCTGATGGAGATATAGGACTTATTTTACATAGTGAGCCTTTGGCTTTTAATCACTTTCTGAGCTTTAAGCTCTTTTTTACTTTCTGAGCATTAAGTTCTTTTTTGGTGGCTACTCTGGTTACAACATCCTTTATGTTGTCATGCATTCATGTAACGAAATGTTTCACATTCACAAATATTCAATCAGTTACTTGATTTCAGTTTCACATTCACACTCATATTTATCATTGGACCTTAGTCCGGCATTCAACAATAATGTTGAGTATTACTTATTCAAATTCACATTCAAGGAAGCACTTCCTATGTTCTCACATTTATCAAACTCCTCAAATTATTAATGTCTGGAATTGTCTCAATCATATTCACATTCAATAGTAATTCAAATACAAAAATTTAAAATAGAACAAACAACGAAAGTGAGACCATCTAGGTCGACTCACAGTACGCTCTAGATTAGCATTTACTTCCATGATTCGAAATGTCTAAATGCTGACTTTTAACCCTGTGTATCAACTTCATGCAATACACACATTGCATACACATTACTAATTGCACAATCACAAAAAAATTCAATCGTACACATATGTATATGTGTTATGTATAATGCATGCTTACTTTGACTATTTCGAGTATGTTTCCTTAATCACTTCTCTTGATTATTCAAACATTATCATTTATTTGAGTCTAGCTCATTCTTAGGTTTACTCCTCAAGAACACTTGGTTATTCTAAGTTCATCACAAAACACTTGGTTATTCTAAGTTCATCACTCAATCATACACAAAGGTTCATAGCTCAATACACTTGATTATTATAATATCATCAATCAATCATTCACCAGTGTTATTCTAACTTTATATGATCACATAATATCCAAACTCTCCTTCATTTTTACTTGATACACATTACCCATCTCCTTACAATCATATTAGCATTTTTAAGAAAACTTTTATATCATTAACAACTCATAACTTCTGGAAAACAAATTTTTGGGTCAATTTTGCGTAGCCATTTTGACAAGGAAAAAAGAAGTGTTTAGGCAATACATTTTTTTAAAAAGTGTTTCCATATGTATTAAGTTTCTAATGAAACCAATTTCATGAATTTTGGTTCAGTATTCTGCAAGATATACCTAAAATACTACAAACTATTCCCAAACTATGATAGCACACTGTACTCAAATTCAAGCCAAAATTTGAAACTATTAGATACATTATTAAAATTCAATTCCTCATGAAAAATATATCCATTTGTCTCTGGTTTAATATAAACTTAAATTCATCCCATTTGGATATCTACCAATCAAGATATGGCCAAAATACATATGCATGTTCAGTGAAAAAACTCTATCTAACATATTCCAGAACACATTTAACTTCGTTTTCAACTTTACTTTGTCTCAAAAACCATCATCCTATTTCTTCTCATTTCAAGACAATACACTAGCCTTTTCTTTGGCTTTAAACTCATTTTAGTTCATCTTTATAACAGCTACCAATAATAAATGTGATCACACCTTAAAACAGAACATGAACATATATCATCCCTTTATAAATTTCTGCATTCATATTACAACATTTAAAATGATCATTCTAGCTAAAAATATCATCTCTCTAACAATTTATAAATTATCACTCACAATATGCACAAAAACAAGACATCTATAAGCTCATTTTTCTCATCCATGCTTCAACATGTTTTCATCACCATTTCATGATCTTTTAACATCTAACTATCATCATGCATGTTTCACGCAACATATCAAGAAGAATAACATACCACTTTCTTGTTTAAGCTTCAAGATCTTTAAATCACTCTTAAACCTAGCTTCTCAATACCACACGATCCTCATCATTTTTTAGGAAGAGATTAGGATTTTCTTATGACATGATGAAGGAGATAACATATTCGTGAAGAAACAAAGTGAAGGAATTGAAAAAAATCAAAGTGATGAGATGGGTGAGAAAATGTCGTGAGATGTAGAAGAAGAATGAAGAACGAAATGAAGAAGAGAAGAAAAGAGAGCATTTATCCAAAGGTGATAAACAAATGAATATTAGTCTTGCAAGGGTAAGTTACGAGAGTGAGGTGTGTGACATGTGGCAAGTGACATGGAGAAGAACAATGAAGAACGAAATGAAGAAGAGAAGAAAAGAGAGCATTTATGCAAAGGTAAGAAACAAATGCATATTAGTCTTGCAAGGGTAAGTTACAATAGTGAGGTGTGTGACAAGGCAAGTGGCAAGGCAAGTGACAAGTGTCACCACCTTGTGGTTTTTAGTGGGCCCTCATTAATAACCAGCCTATTTGTCTCCAATTTCTAATCCAATTGACTCCCAATTTTCAATTACGTATATCATTAAATCCTAATATCATTCATTAAAATTTCTACGGTCATCTGACACTTATTTCTGCTACTATTCATCAATTGTCTCACCACTTAGCATTTTTCCTAGTCCAAAAATATCCTTAATTTCAGAAAATTCTCAAATTTCACCAAAAATTCTAAATCACTACTTATACACACCAACTCAATTTTTTTAAGACACATAATCCATGATTCACATTATAATCACATTAAAACAATCATTTATACCAAGAAAAATGTCAAATGAGTGCATTAACAAATTATCATAATGTGTGCAAAATTCAAGTTCATGTGTGTGCATTTTAACATTGTGCATGAGTATGAAATACATTTTTTTTCTAATCTCTCATTGCTATTTCTTAGTTACAGAAATCTAAGGTTCTAACCCTAGTTAGAAGTGAGATGCTACAGTTATACTAATAATTGGTATTCATTTAAAGTCATTTGATATTGACTTATAAGGAAAAGAACATCAAAGTGTTCTAGGTACACCACAAAAACTTAGGTTTTTATAAGTTAGTTCTTAAAATTTTTTCAACTCATATTCTTTTAAGTTTACTTAACAAATATTGTCTTAAAGCAATTTCATATATATCCATAATTACCATAAAAAGGGATCTCATATGATGGGAATTGAAAGTGTTAGTGTCATGTGATAAAGACTAAGAAAATTTTATCTTACATATATTTAGGTCCTCTATGAAGGTGTGAGGGGTGTGAAAATATGTTTTAGATATATGAAAAATTAGGGGCTCTCGTTATGTGATAGTAATACCTAACAAAAGATTCAATATATGATGTCTTCTATATATGAAAATATAATATATGCTGATTTTAAGAAAAATATCATGCTTCTTTATATCTCATAGGACATAATAATAAGGTTATTTAATAATTTTAATGGTAAAAAAAGAATACATGAATGAGAAGAATATCACATATTCTTTTAATATGATATTACATGAAAGTTATGCCTATTTTTTCTTGTGAACTATGTTTTTAGGTTTAGAATATGAATTATATAAAAAAAATATAAATTTTATTTTATCTTGAGAACTAGAAGATGATGCAATAGTATTGAAGTTTTCATTTTTATAATTGAATACTATATGTTCACGTGATGGCTTTGTAATAGCTCATCATTATAGACATAATTTTCATTTACAAACATTGTCTTGGCATTATGCGGTGCACCTTCATAAGTGTACCTAATCCCTTTTTCTATCATTTGAATTATTTTGGGGTGTAGACATGTTATTCAATTTTTCACTACTTATAAAGAATCTAGACCATCATTTTTTGAGGATACTAATCCCTTTCTTCAATGCCTTGTTCTCATACAACAAACCATGCTTGTTATGAATGATAGTGGTGACACTTTTAGGTTTTACCATGTCAAACATACCATATTTCAATTTCTCATTCTTATTATTATCTAGATCAAAGAGCATTAAAATCTCTTTGTGCTTAGAAGATAATATCTTACTTTTCAATCTATTGACCTCTAAGCATTCATCTAACTCATCATATGAAAGATCAATATTAGAATTATCACTATTATCATAAGAATTTAAGGAAGATGGTACTTCATTATTATTTGTTATAAAGTACATACTTATCACTATACTTCTGGATTCTTCATTCTTTGAACTCGTAGTATCATACCATATGACCTTAAGTGTTTTTTTATCTTTTTCTTCAATTGTTTGTCCCTCTTCTTCTTTAAGAACTTGAATTTCTTTGTGATGAGCTTTATATCATCCTCATCACTCATACTTATAAGAGTCTCCTCATCATCAATTTTCTCATCTTTGGAGATTTTAAACACTACACCTCTTCTTTTTGGAACTACTTCGTTTTTATGAAATTCATTCATCTATATCTTATACATGAGGAGTGATCCAATTAACTCTTATAATAGATAGATATTTAAATCTTTTACTTCTTATATGGACATCATCATTGTCTCTCATAATTTTGATAAATAACTAAGCAGTTTTCCAACCAATTAAAGATTAATATAAGTTTTCCAAGACTTATAAAAGCATTGATAATATAAATGAAGTGTGCATATGTGTTAGAAATTGATTCGTTATATTCCATATAAAATAATTCATATTGACGTACAAACATGAATTTACTCTCTTTCACTTTAAGTGATGCTTTCATGTGCGATTTCATGTGTATTCCATACCTTTTAATTTGTTTCACACATGTATACTCAATTAAATTCATTCCTAATTGATCCAAAAAATAAAATAGATATGGCCTTGCTATTCAATGTAATAAGTCTCCTATCCTTATAGTCCCACTCACTTCTGTCTTTTAGTGTCTTAGTCTCCATAATGTCTCTTCTTAAGGATTTTATTATGATCTAAGGTCCATCCTCTAAAACTTCCTAAACTTTGGTCCTTTGATGAAAAGAAAGTATTTCATCATAGTCTTAGAGTAAAGGTAATTTTTCATCAAAAATTGGGGTCCATACTTTTTTTTATTTCTTTGACCAAAAGGTAAGTCAAATTATACCATAATAGTATTTTTCCAAATTTTGCTAAAATATTACATGCCTAAATTGGACTTGCTCTAATGCGAATTATTGATCTTCAAATGGCATAAGAAAGGGAAGTGAATTGTGTGTTCACTTTATACTTATTTGTAAACTAATAGGTGGATGACCTATTTTAATAAATAATTATTACAAATTCATATATGCAAATTACAAAGAAATCAGAATAATAAATAAATGAGAATAGAGAAAGAGAGACAAAATTAATTTATAGTAATTCACTAAACCATGCTTAATCTACCCCTACTCTCAAAGCTTCACTTAGAAAGTCACCTTTTTTCTCCTTTAATGGGTAATGTACGACCCTTTCTACAAAATGTTCTTTATCATGGGTGAAGACGAATACTTGTAATCATCTTGCATTGCTATGAGTAAAGAATAACCTTTTGCAAATCTTGTTAAGGTAAGTGTACAACTCAAAAATTCTTTCTCTTGTTCACACAAATAAATAATGACTTAATATGTATTATGTAATGTGTAGATACTCTCTAGGCATTTAAAGGTCCTAGTAACTCTATAATATGCCCAACCAAGATCTCATAACTCATATATTATCTATTTATACTTAATAACAAAAATTAGTTATAAAAGACAAAAATTAGTTATTACAATAATTAGTAACAATTGTATTGATCGCCAATCTAGTATATATTGGTCAACTAATTTATTAACCAATATGATATATAAATTCACAACATATAATGTTTCACATTTTTTGATACATTGGTCGACCACCCCTAAAGATTGGTTGATCAATTTGTCTAGAAACAACAAATGACTAGTGTGTATAAAAACATGTTTCTAACAAATTTTAAAGCGCTTTTAAAGACCAATCTACTCTCCTTTGACTACAACTTGATCTAAAATTATTTCATTTGAAAATCAAAAGTTAATTTAAAAATTAAATTATTTTTTTCTTGATTATGAAAGCATTTATACATTATGTCCTATATACAAATGATCACATAATGATTGAGTTCCTAATTTGCTAAAATAACCAAGATAAAGTTACAAGAATGATTACAATGATTTGATTAGGTCTTGATATGCTTAATTCCTCATTGTTATTGATTTTTTTTACTTGAATTGCATATATGCTTCAATTTGTTTATTTTCTCCATCCACTAATTGTTCAATCATTTAATTAACTCCTTTGCTCACTTTGCCCTTCAATTGAACATTATTATTCATTTATTTCTTGAGTCTATATTAATAGAATTGGTGATATCACCAAAAGTAAATTCATTAATAAAAATATGTTTTGTTACCATAAAAGTCATGATATTAAGACCTACCTTAGTCAGTAGTAATTAAGCAAAAAGAATAATCAAAAGCAAATTAAACTAAACCTCATAGACATTAAAATGATATTTACATATTAGTATTAGCTATATAGTAGTGAAATAACATAGACTAAGTTTTAGACCATATTCTAAACTTAACTAAATAGAAGACTAGGTTGGTCGACCTACCTTTAAAATCCATTTTTTAATGTAATGAAGATAATTATATAACCATTAAGTTGTTGATTTTTATAGTCATTATGATTATTGTAAATCAATAATGTTAAATTGTGCAGAATATCTTAGTCTACAAAGCCCATAATGGCCAAGAACTCCATCAATTTGATAGCTCCCTATGTTTTCCTTTAACGATTCCACACGTAATTCATGGTTGTGTAAGAGGAACAGCCTACCAGGCTATGGATAACAGAACTGGTATTTATTTTAGGACTTCCTTTATGATAAAGGGGCTCTGCTTCTCTGATTGGCAACCTACCTCATAATCATGCACCCTTTCTATAGAGAGATTACTACAAGCCATCTCCAACAAGGCAATGAATTTACTCCAAGGAAAACATCAAAATCTAACACCAAAATGATGTAATGAATAGTAATACATCAAATTTGGTGTGTTACTATTCATGCACTAAAAGTTGTACAAAGACAACTTTGTTCATTTTCTTTTTAATAAATTCCTTTTATGTCCTTCTCATAATTTGGTTTATTTACATAATTTACTAAGTAATTAAATTTAAAATATATATTACTTTACATAAAATATATCATTACAAAGATTTCATTGAGATATTTAAAATGACACTAATATTGAATATAATATTAAATTTATTTTTAATATTTATTTATAATTCTTATTTATAAGTGTTACAAATTCATTAATAAAATATGTATTTATCCAAAATGGTCTACCTTGGTATAAACCATTCATGATCCTTGAGACCCAAAAAAGAAATTATTCGCGAAGATGCAAGAAGCATATAGGAAGGGTGTCGAGCGTGTATTTGGAGTTCTCCAGTCAAGATTTACAATTATCAAAAGATAGGCACGTTTTTGGAAAAAAAATCCATATTACATAATATTATATCAGCATGCTGTATAATGCACAATATAATTATTTAAGACGAACGTAATACTCAAGCAGCCATACAAAATTGGAGTGAAACGTTAGCCCCTGAAATTAATATTAATAAAGACGATACAATTATATTTCAAGAATTCCTTATTAGACATAAGCAAATTAAAGATAAAGAAGCTTATTATGAACTTCATAATGTATTGACTGAATATTTCTTGGAACGATATGGTAATTCAGAGGATTAGAGGTTAAATGTGTAATAAAAATATTATTTCTGTGTATGTTATTAATATGTTGTTGCAATAATATTAATTATATTGTTAAGTAATATTAATTTAATATAAAGTATATATTAATTAATTAAGAATAATGTTTTTATTTTAATTTTTATAAATAAATAAATAAAAATTTGGTGTAAAAAATTAGTGTAGAGTGGTTGGAGTAATATCAAATTTGGTGTAAAAATATTCTTAAAATATTTTCTTTTACACCAAATTTAATGTAAAATTTTAGTGGAATGGTTGGCCTGTGTTCAGTCTCCTTAAGGTTACTAAGAAAAAAGGGCCAATCCTAGAAGGTCGTTGTCAAGCTTTCCCAAAATATTCAAATATTAAATTTCATTCATGTCCTTTACTTTCTCTAAAATGACCACATAAAGTTCTGAAGACTTGCAATTATAATGCTTGGGTAGTCTGTCATGTCACCTAGCTTTTATCTGTTAAAAAATCCCATTTACATAGAATGCAGATAAATGATTTTTCCCTATTCAGCAGGCAGTGAATGAGACTCATTTGGCTGTGTTTTTAGTGATGCATGATGTAGAAGCTAAAGCTTGCTTGCTTATCATATTATCCTATGTCATATAGTAGCTTGCAATTAGATTCTTTCATAATTTTCTTGTTCTTCATTAGGAGCCTTGGGGCATGAGAAAGTACTGCAAACAGATCAGCTCTCCCTAGGAATACATTTTTGTAATTGCATGGCCATGCCATCAAACAATTAGCCAATGGCTAGTATACATTTTTATGTTGGTGAGATTAACCGTAGAAGATGGAGAAAACATTAGTAACTTACAGAATAAACTAACACAAACAATTTTCTTTCATGCAGGAGATGAGCTGTTGGTTAATCGTAGCAGATAACTGATTGCTGTGGTGGAGAAATTTTGTGATACGTTGGAAGAAATGAGTAACATGATTTAGAGGCCCTAAAAGTTAGTGACTTTTCTATATCCTCTGTACATTTTATTCAATCCGAACCCCTGGGACCCTTCACATTTTGGGGAAATAAACTTAGGTACAAAAAAGAATTCAACTCATTTACAGATGAAACAAGCTCAAGTTTTTATGCTAATCTATGCCTGTCCTACGGTGTATCAGATCTTCAATTAGTTAATAAGCGTGTTGTCGGTGATGGAAAATAGCCATAAATCATCCCAAGGTACCAGGTAAAATGGCCAAGATGTTGGTAGCTTTTCTTAGGTCTGCAAGTACTTCCATGTTCAGTAATGACTGACTATAGGCAGAAGGCAAGAGGAGGCAAGTTGAATAATGAGTGAGTCTATGACCAAGTGTCCTCTACAAAAATTCTGAAAATGAAGTCCCTAAAGCGTTTTGAATACTGCTTTGGATCAACGGCAGATATTGAAGTTGGATCGTATTGCATTGATTTGTACGCATGCTCAAGCTTCTTGCTAATATCATAGTCTTGTAATATGTCAATAATACCAAAAGTTAAGAAGACTTCAACCAATTCGCCAGTTGGTTCCCCAACCAACTGAGCCTCGCAATCACTTCTTCTAACCGTCTTTTCGACCCGTGCTGGCATGTTCTCGCCTAATTTAATTGCAGTCCATCTGCATGATACAAGATGGAAAGCCTTAGTAAACAAGTAAATGTTATGTTAGTTTGGAGCACACTTACCCTTCTCGGGAGTCATTCAGTTTTACCTTGTAGGGTCAAAAAGAAGTTGGTCCATATCTACACCAGAGAGGCGTGGAACTCCGGATTCACTATCAGTGTCCCGGTAACCTGCAGACAAATACAAGAGGCACTTTCATCAACCCAGATTAGTTATTTGATTATATAGCAGCAGAAGTTTAGACATGACTGGAAATAACCATTAGGAGTGTGCAGCCCCGTAGGAGTGCGAAGCCCCGTGGGAGTACGAACTCCAGAACTACGCGGTGGCGTCATTGCATCCCTGTATGTAGCTTCTCGGAAATGAAGACCAACCAAAAGACTGTAGTCCATAATTCTTTCTTGCTCAAGGAAGTCACAATCTCTATCCACTTGCCTGCACGTAAGGACATAGTGAAGTCGGCAATGGGAAAAAAGCGAAGAGAAGTATAGCAGATGGTAACATAGTAATCACTTGAATTAAAAAAAAAGTTTTCAGATTGCATGAGTGTTGTGTAATGTACACGTAAAAATGGAATTGTAGAAATTGATTTTCACCTGCAAAATTCTTGAAACCAAACTTTCTGCAGCCGGAATATGTAATTGAGATCGAGGTCCTTGAGGGTTGTTGTGGGATCTATTTCAGCCTCAGGTTTAGATGTTATACGACCATGGGAAGAACCTTTTAAGTCATATCGCCTATGAATAGGAATCTCGGTGCAGAACAGGTTGCCCATTATGATAAATCGTACCTGTGAAATATGAATGATCGAATTCATAATCTATACTTGCACTACATAGATATGGCTTTGACGACCACCGCCTTACCTTCTTCTGATTTGGACCAGTTAATTTCACACAATGTAGACCATAAAATTTTGTAACTAGCGTGTTTTCAAATGATCGGACATGTTTATAATAGGCTGGAAGCATTCTTATGAGGACCTGCGGTAATAGGACAGGGGATATTCAGATAAAGAATGAAATCATCCTCATACCATGAACTTGAAAGACCATGTAAATGATTCTTGGAACTGCATCCCAAATGATGACGAACCATTATTTTGACATTTAACAAATAAGAGTCTTACTAACTTTAACTTCTGCTTTCTTCATGGTCTTTATCATGTAGCGGTCATCTTGTGTAAGATAAAAAAAGCTTCCACTTTTCCCAGGGGATGAGAGCTCCCTAAGGGCATCATTCCCACATATTGATAGCATATAATCAGCTGCATCCACATTGAACAATTTCCTCAGAGTCCTGAAAAGACAATTATGCTGGCAAGTTAGGCAGGTCATAGTCACCGATCAAATTATCATATCATAGGATTGATAGACTGAAACAAAGAAATTGATAAAACAAGGTCTGACCTGAAAACTAAAGGGCAGTAATCCTTCCATTTGAAATCAACCGACTGATGAGGCGGAGTGTGTTTAGATCCTTCAGGTGGAAATTTAGTCCAAACTTTTTCCTTGGGATCAAAGGCTGATGACTTTAAATCTAGAGATATAGGTGGACCAGGTCTACCCACCGAGTGCCTGCGCAATCACATGAACATGTCAATTAGGTGAAAGATGACAAATCCAATAATTTTACAAGAAGCCACAAAAAGGTTTGAAAGAATAGTGTTCCACAGAAAACAGAAGAGAAGATGGAACGAGAAAAAAGAAATGAGGCAATACGGAGTTCCAAGGTACCTGATTCCCAACTGCAGATTGAGCATGAGATCGTAATTCTTGTGCCCTTTGGCTATTATATTCCCTTGCTTTTTCTGAGGCTGTGTTATCAATCTGTATATTTTTGAATCTAAATCTTCAAGCTGAAGATTTCCAAACCCTTCGTCACCATCAATCCATTCTCCATCACCACCACCAACACTACCAATGTCATTGCCGTCTCCTGAAGTCAAACTATAATTACTCAACCTCCCGTCCACTGAAATTCTCCTATTCCTTCCATTATTAACATTTCCCTTATTTGGCTTTGGAATCCCAAGTTCATTAATACCAGGCCAACATAACACCTTCTGTGATGGAAGAATTGACATCTTTTCACCATCAGCAATCTTGCAGTCCTTCAGGTCCACCAAGTAAACTTCTTGTGGATCCCAATCTATGTCACCTGATGAGGAATCAGAAGGATAGTAAGTTCCATTTTGGTCTTTAGGATCTTTACTCCAAATACCCACATAGAAACTCCCATCTGACCATCTGAATGTCCCATTTCCTTTAGGCAAACCGTTCTCCCAGAACCCGTCGTATCTATTGCCACTGCTCCAAATCATAGTTCCATTACCATTCATTATACCGTTCATCCATTGGCCAATGTAGTGATCGCCATTTTTCCATTGGTATCTTCCATGGCCATCTTGATTCCCTTTTCTCCAATCACCGTCATAATAGTCGCCATTGGCATAGCTCTGTGTACCTTGTCCATGTTTCAGATTCATAACCCATAAACCCCTATAAGTATCACCTGAAGAACCTGTATAAGTCCCTTTACCATCCATAAAACCAGTTTTAAAATCGCCCTCATAGGTAGCACCAGAAGGCCAACTAAATTTGCCCTTTCCCATTGTTTTGCCTCTACGCCATTCACCAACGTACATACAACCATCAGCCCACAGGTATTTACCGTTGCCATGAGGAAAGCCATCCAACCAATGGCCTGTGTAGAAATCGCCATTAGGAAGGATTTTCTCCGCATAGCTTAAAGCCTGAGAGGAGGACATTTCATCGTCATCTGCATGAGCGACCGCAGCTGACATCATGGTACCAAAGATGGTATGCGCTCTTTTCTTCGTTGAAGCGTGTGACTTCTTTATTGTTGCTTCCCAAGCCTTAACAATGCCTTTGAGCTCCTTGCTCATTTCCCTTCTTCTGTCTTCCTACATAAGACCAAAAAAAAAGAAAAAAAGAAAAGAAAGGAAACAGAACAAGCACAAACGAAGTGACACTATCTCCCCTGTCTCACACAACCACCTTGTTGTCACTCTTGCATCTTCTATTTCCCTCCAAACATTGAAGTTCTCATCTTTGTCTACCTCTCTGTCTCATTTTTGTTCCTTTGTCAGTTTGAGGATATGAAGAAAACATTTTTTAACCAAACCCAGAAAAGGGGGAACCTCAGGGAATCAATCAGTCTCAGCAGATGTCTTGTTTTCTGAGGATATATTTGGAGTAATCTTTGTATTTGTTTACATTAGAGAAATTGGGAAGTTGGCAGAGAATTCAGAGACAGTTGAGGAGGTGTTGTGTTGGATTTAGATTGATGGGAAAAGCAAAAGAGAGGAATGGTGCCAATGAGTGGCATTTTCTCTTTCTCTTTTCCTTATTTTCTTCTCTTTTGTTTTTCCCCCACTTCTGAGTTGCGTGGGATTCAACCACTGGATTCTTTCAGATCCCGTATTTGCCTCCTGAAACTGCTAACAGACCCAACAGTTGGAGGCAAGAAAGAAATAGTGGTGATGATATGACTTCCCTTTTTAGTGTCTTAACAAAGGCACCTAAATTTGGCATTGGTTCTAATTTTTAGTGTCTTCCTCCATCCTTTTGCTATCTATGTAATGGATTCTGCTTTTTTTTTTCCTCATTTTCCTATATATTTCATTTCCTTTCCTTTGTTGTGTCTAAATGCAGAACCAATGTAGCATTCTAAAAAGCACATATTTATTACACTTACTCAACCATTATTCTTTTTGCCATTATCACAAAATTCACAATAGCGTGATAACATTAGGATCTCAAAAAAAAAAAAAAGAGAGAGAAATGTCAGACATGAAATGTACTTAAATTTGATAAAAGGCAACATAGAATAATAACGAGGGAGTTACGTCGATAATGCGAACCAAGTCCCAACTCCGCGTAAAACGAGTCGTGCAGCCCTGCCATGCCATGCTTCCTACTCAGACCAGGTCAAACTCCTAAAAAAGCCTTTGCCCTAAACTCCTGGGGACCACATTGCTAAAAAACTGCTTCTCTATTGGTTAGAACCAAAAGACGACACTTGGGCCTATATTCCCGAAATCGATCATTAATAATTACTTTACGTTTACTACGATGTTTCAGTTCTTCTACTGCTAGTTTTCTTTCTTTTGTTTTCATCTCCTTATTATTAGGGGTTAGTCTATTTAGATCGAATACCTGATTTGGTGGTTTTACTTGGTATGATGTATGGTTGCAAATGCCAATTGTAGCTTCCGTGACACTTTGGGTTAAAAAATACTACACACTTGTTATAATTAATTAGCATAATTCAATATTATTATTATTATTGTTGTTGTTGTTATTATTATTACACAATAATTATATTTTTTCATATATTAAGATAGGAAATCTTTTTTAGGTAATGATAAGCGTCAAACATTTATGACCCAATCAAAATATGTTAATAGTAGAAGCTCTAAAGCATTATCTTGTATTTGTCATAAGTAGAATCCTCGAAAATGAATTCTGATTTTAATAGAAAAATCCCCTTGTATTGACGTACATAAATGAATTTAAGGAGCAGACATGGATTCTTACGGTGAGCATGTGTATGTCTGCAGTTGTAATAATGGAGAAGAGAGCATTAAGATTAGCATGGACAAGTTGTCTTTTGATGTGAATGGAACGGTCTCCTACTGTGGCGGCATGCTGTCAGAACTAAATAGCGCTTTTTGTCACCCTCCTGGTTTATAGGGCGCATCTAAGCTTCATATAAATACTAGACGGTGAATTTAGTAATGTTCAACTTTGTTTAATGAGCTACATAAAAGAAGGTATTCCATACATAGTACATCTTCAAGCTTCGCTCCAGCCTCATACCATATTTTAACTTAAGAAAAATATTTCTTTTTTAACTAATATTTTCACCGTTTATGATTATTTGGTGGTAATTAACGTTATCTCATTTTCATCATAGGATCGACAAATCCGTTCAAAAGATTTGAAGGTATCACAAAGGACGAAGAAAAGCAGCAAAAGTTGACAGAGGCCAACATATAAATAAAGATACATGTATAAAACATGACATGTTCACTTTTATCATTTACTTGACAAAGATAGCACCCATAAGGGAACGAGGAAGTCTTGAACTTGATCAGGCCAATGTGATGCATCATTACCATGGCAATTGATGGCCCAAATGCTTGAAGAGTTTAGCAGTTGCCAGGAACAGATTAAATTTTTTTTAATTAAATTTTATTGATATATTTATATAAATTTTACTTAAAATTAACTGAATAAGATTAAAATGCGAAAAAAGCTTTGGTGCGCGGGCGGGCATTGAATATTGTCTGAAAAAGGCTGACAGTTTGACGTCAACAAAAGCGAACAGAGTTCCTAAGTAAGTGTCTGTCACTGTTATAAGCGTTTGGGAGTCGGTCTATTTTGATTTTTGGAGCTTTGCCAACTTCCCTCAAAAGACTTTGGCACATCCAAGGTTTTGATGCTTTTTCTTTTTCTAGTTTTTATTCATCTGGTCCCAAGATATTGTTAGCAATGTGTAATCAAGTGTTGTTTCCTTGCTGTTTCGTACTATAACGTGTTTCATTCTTTCTTCGTTATGGGTTAATCAAACTTGGACTACGAATCTGAGACTTCTGTACACACATTTCACCACCACTTCTGTTTAATTCTTTTCCGAACGAACGTCTGTAACCAAATTATACTGTTTCCTTCCAATTTCTGACTGAGGCTACAATATATTGGAAATATTTTTTTAAGCTAAAAGGAGTCCGGAGTCTAGACATCTACGATAAAAAGACTTCTTTTTTTTTTCTCACGAGGTATGTTAGAAAAATCTCAATTATACGAAAATATTTTTAAATTATTCACATGTAGATAAATCTCTGCTCAAATTAGATAGGTTCTTTACCAACTCACTTACGCTTTGCATTGAAAACTTCCTATTTTACTAACTGGTTTAAGATCTTGCTCAATTGTGATCGACCCCGTTAGTCTCTGTATTCATATAGTTTATAAATAATTCATATCCAAGATTATTAATTTGGACTGCATGGGCCCGCACACACACATATTATGTATAGATAGGAATTATTTATTACATATATAAAATTCACCTGTCACTTGAAAATATGTATCTCTGGGTCGATTCACGTAATTTTCTTGTTGCTTATCTACCCTCATGTTTTATAGACAATCAAAGAAGGCCTGTAAATTAAAGTAACTGATAGTTCTCAATTCCTTGTTAGCAACAACTAAGTAGCCGTTTGATTTGAAGGTTTGAGAATAAACGAATGAAATAATTGTAAAAAATAATGTTTACTTTTGAAGTTTTCAATTCTAATGGAATAGATTTATTCTATTAAATTTAAGAATCTATTAAACACACCAAGCACGTGGGTATCAAATTTTTATTCCAATATAAGTTTTTATCACATTTATGTTTTTTACTCTTTTATCTCTAACCTTTGCCCTACCATCCTCTTTACTTCCTTATCGCCTCTAAATTTCTTACGATCTCTTTACTTCCTTATCCTCATCTAATGCTCGAAAATTGCGATAAAATTCCTTGATCGCAATTTTTTCCCATTAATGAAAATTGTTTGATCTTTTTATAACTCAATTTTAAACAAACATTTTTTTACTAAATTTGAAAACAAAAATTAAAAATTAAAAATAATAAGATTGTTAGTAAGTTGTGCTACCTTGCATCTTATGATTTTGCTGGCATTTCTCTTAGCACGGCGACCTCAAGCTTGCGGACAGAAAGTGACGGAAGTAATTAATTTCCATGTCAATCCCGACGTGAAGTGCACTTTCTCTATGTTCCAAACGCATGGCAACTTCACGACCAAAAACAGAATCTCAAAAGAAAAGAAATTAATTGTTGGTGGTCATCCATAGTCACCGGCAGTTAATTAAGACAAAAATAATAATAAAGAACAATATAATTGAGTTTCTGAATTAAATGGTAATCTAGGAATTTTAGTATGCATACTAAACAAGTAAAATGGGTAGAGTAGTGAAAAATAGAAATTAATAAAATAAAAATAAATATGTCAAATAATTTATAACAAGTTATCTTCCTTTTCTCCATTTTCTCACCTACACATTTAGATAAGACAATATGTTGGACTAATTTGTTAAATTAAAAATATTATTAATTGTATAAAAGTTAAATTAGGTATAGCTAACATAATATCCAATTTAGATAATGTTTCTTAAATTAGGTATAACTTTTTTATCCAAACTTATATTAAGATAATTTAAGATTCTATGAAAACTTTAAGAAAAGTTATACAATTTTGTATTTTTGATTCTTTTGAAAAAATTGCGAAGAACACTATTAAGAACACGATCATGCCTTAGGACTAGTATCTTAGGTCATGTTTTTCACCTTTTTTTAATTTTAAGTCACAAAAATTTTAGAAAATTTTCTACGCTTTCTATCGCATCTTGAATCATCTCAATCGAAGTTTAAATAAGAAAGTTATGCTCAATTTAAGTAATAATGCCTAAATTGGATATTATAAAATTTAGATTGGTTTGTTAAAATAAATCCACTGTTATTAATTATATATAAAATAAAATTAAGAGTAATTTGTTAGACATGATGATAATCTATATACATGTCTATTATAAAAATAAAATGCGGAATATTATTTCGTACCTCTTGCCATTGATGTTGAGAGATCTCGAATAAATGTGAGAGGGTTCTTCTAAGCTTTTACAAATGCAAATGATGGTGTATGCAGAATCATTGTAAAGCCTAGGGACCCAATCTTTATATATGCCTTGTTGTCTTCCATCAAAACAACCGAAGGACATGATGGTTCAAGTGAAAGAGCATGACTCTTCAAAGAAACAGACGCAACCCATAGAAATGAAACTAACAGATAGCAGACCAGGCTTGCATTTCGATCAGAGCTCCAATTTAGCCAAATCGTTAATAATACTGATGCTTGTCTTTTTTAATTTTGTACTTTCATTATTTTAAATAATAAAATTTTCATAAGCATGAAGCTACATATAACATATTGTTCTCATACAAGAAACATTAACTTACAATAAGAAGCAAAAAAGCAAAAAAAAAAAAAAGTGGATTGGCCTTGCAAAAAAAAGTGGAAAAATGAAGCAGAAAAGAAGTATGTGTCTATTCTTGAGTAAGGTGAGCATAAAGTTTTGTTAGTGACAAGTGATAATAGAAGGGTTATAAAAGCTCGTGGAGTATTTTTGTGTATCCACCTAAAATTCGTATAATATTCACATAATTTAAAAGGAATTACGTAAGGTTCACTTTATCTCAAAGAATTTAGTTCAAGGTTTTCGAAACCCCATTTTAAGTGGTTCTGAAAACATGATGCATGAAAATATAAATAATTCTGTTTTTTTTCTTAAATGAATGGGTTCTTTGATTATATTATATTCTAAATTACAGTTTTATTATCTCATTTTATAAGACCAACTTCATAAAATCTAATTATTCGAAATTTATTATCTCTAATCTTAATTGTTTTTTTTTACTTAGGCTTATTTGATGGATCGACCATGATTTAAAATTCAAACTCAGAAAGCTTAATTTCGACTCTTCCTATTTCGAGAGTACAAAAGACATTCTTGTATTTTTAACGTTTTATGGCTTTAGAAAGTAGGTGACTGGTCGGGTCGGTCGTGCAGGGCCCGAGCCCAGTCAAAATAACGACCTGTGGGTCGATCAGTCCAATCTTCAAAGGTCAGTCTCATACCAACGTCAGGCCCACTCCCACGCTCTCCATGGCCCGTCTGCAGGTGAGAGTTTCCCATGCACAGGTAAACACTTAAACCTAGCTACGGACCCATATATAAGGTATAATTCTGCCATAACAGAGGTACGCAATCATAAACCTAGTTCTCTGAGTTTTACGACAACCTCACCTTCACTAAAAGACTGACTTGAGCATCGGAGGGTTAATCGAGACATAACTCCCGACGTGCCCTCTTTGTTTTGCAGGGATCTCACCGTCGAAATCACTGCAGAAAGTAATCTACTAATGGATCCAAACGGCAACGTTCAGTTACGTCAGAATTCAGTAAAACCAGACCCAATTTTCTTCTATTAGTAGCGCGCAACACAGTATTATGCTCGGGTAGTCCTTGGAACGACAAATGTACAATAGACGCAAGTCTATTCTAATCCGTTCCTTGGGAATTACACAATGCTGTGCACAAGTACACGAACGGACTACGAAGAACTTCTGGACCAATAAGATTTCAGATCGACTCACGTGACCATTCCCTCTCAATTCTTTGAACTTGGCACAATCCTATTCCTATCGCTGCGGTTGGTTGAAAATAGGGTGACTTCCACAGGAAATGCAAAGAGGGCAGTGACCAATACTTTACCAACCAACTAAGCTTGGACGGTACTACATCACCAACTTGGATGAATGTGAAAGAAAATCCGCAATCCAACAAGTTTAGTCAACCAACCATGCCTTGAAAGAAAAAAAAGTCCAGAAAAACAAAAAAAAGCAAAGACCACACATACAATGGTACAATTAGAAAAAAAACGGAAAAAAAAAAGACTAAAGGAGAATAAAGAAGGGAAAGAAAAGAGAGTGACAGTGTGACACATCAACCTTCCATCTCCTCTGCTTTGCTTATCTTCCCATCTAAGCTCTCCCCCTCTTTTCCTACTTTCTTTTCCTTTTTTTTCCCTTCCACTTTACTTTCTCCCTCCTTCTTGTCTCCCTGAGATGGTGGAAACATTAGCAGTGTATCAGAAGTTGTGATTCAGAATTGAGCAGAGCTATCATGACTTCTGTTACCACCCAAAATCCATGGCCACCATACGATGCATATAGAGATTGCTCGCAAGCGATTTGCAGCGTATACTGCCCCCAGTGGTGTTATATCATTTTCCCGCCTCCGCCACCTTTTAACATTGAAGATGATGGCTCTGGCACCGACTTTTCCCCTCTCATTATAGCTCTCATTGGCATCCTAGCAAGTGCTTTCATATTGATTAGCTATTATACCATCATTTCTAAGTACTGTTGGAGGCGAGGCCAAGGAGACGGTAGATTGGAATTGAGCGAAAATCGCGATCAAATTACTAGCGAGGCTTGGCAAGGTACCGCAATTGGCTTGGACGACGCACTCATAAAGTCCATTACTTTGTTTAAGTACAGGAGAGGAGATGGCTTTTTCGAAGGTACGGAATGTTCTGTTTGTCTAAGTGAGTTCCAGGAAAACGAGAGTTTAAGGTTGTTGCCAAAGTGCAGCCATGCATTTCATGTTCCTTGTATCGACGCATGGCTAAGGTCTCACGCTAGTTGCCCACTTTGTCGCGCCAGTATTGTGTCGGCCAACATTTTGCCGCCACAGCCAAACCAAGAAATTCCTACTCATAGTTCTACCGCAGTCTCACTTCAATTCCAACATCGAACTAATGATGCTGTTTCGGTTGTTCAAGATTCGCAGTCGGGAAATTTTCGTGAAGAGTTTCTTCTTACTCTTGTTGTCGATGATGAAGTACCAAAGAATTCAACTCAAGATGTTGAATGTGTTGAGGGTACGGAACCTATTGACATTGAAGTTGGACAAGATCATACAAACCAGATGATAAGAAGGTCAGTCTCATTGAATTTTTCTGCGTGTCAAACCCAAACTTCTATTGCTGATATATTGCGTGTAAGTGAAGAAGATGATAGTGATGACTGTCAAGTAAGAGATTCAGAGAAGTACAGAGGTGGGATCTTGAATTTGGCTAGAAGTCCTCTGGCGATGAGGAGATCCATTTCGGCTGGAAGGTTAGTTTTCACAAGGTTTGAGAAAGGTAGGAGTTCGGAGCAAATATAGTATTTTCCTCATGTTTTTGATGTATAAACAACAATCGTTTTTTCACAAGATCATACAGACTTGGCTTTACAATTTGAAGATCCTGACATTGTTTCCAATTCATTCTCGTTAATTGGTCTATGATCAACTTTTGTCCAAGTCCGTAATTATGTATAGTCACTAACAAGCGTATGCGAAGTGCTTACTGAATTTTGCTCCGTGTCAAACTACTGTGGAGCGAAGCCAAAAGAGATGGATCTAATTAGACCTATCTCTCTCTCGCTTTTTCCTAATGTAAAAGCACAAATTTCTTTTCTTTTGCTGTGGCTGTGGGTTGTTCCTTGAGAGTGTAGATAATTATATATCGAGAATCTGTGGCCTTAGCTAAACTGGCAATGGGAAATCATCTCTAGTTAGTATCAAGTTGGGAAAAGCTGTGGAAGCACTGGGGACCATTTACTAATGGCGACAATATGAGATGTTTTGTCGTAGCTGGCTTTGCCTTTGATAGTTAATTCTGCGAACTTCAGATTAGAGCAAAGGCTGAATCTGATGCCAATCTTCCCCACTTGACTCACCGTTTTCTCTTTCCACTATTTATTTTATTTTAATTCATGAAATCATTTGCACCCTAACAAAAAATAATATCTCAAATTTCAAAAATAGACGATCTTAAATATTGTTATGAACATTGTCCTAAATTTGATATCAATTTTGATTTTAGTATACTATAGTGATGATATCAAATATCTTTCTTGTAATTTTTTAAAATTATAAAATAGTCTTTAAATTTTATAAAATTATAAAATAGTCCCTCAACATATTGTATTATATAATTTTTAATTTTACTTCAATCATGTATCAAGAAATCACATTAATATAAATTTGATTTACCAACTATCTTTTTATTCTTATTAATATTATTTTCACATATTTTTATATAAACATTAACTAAAATTAATAAAAAATAATTCGTTTGGTTCTAAAGAGACAAATACCCTATTTTATTAAAAAGAAAAGCGACAAGTATAAAACAAAGGGGTATGAACCTGCGCTGCCCTGAGATAAATGAAGTTGACATTACATTGATGCCAATCATCAAAGGCGTGAAAATTGAAAGAAATTACAAATTTCAATATCGCTATTATAACATCCCGTTACTGTTAGCAAGGGTATTTCGGTATATTGGGACAGACTGATAGGTTGCATTTGCATTCACTGACTGAGCATGTTACTGGCCTCTAATTATAGAGGAATAGATTTATTGCATATGCATTTATTCATAGGTACATGCATTCATGGTTTTCCGGTATTGAATTGTGAATTGGAACTGACTGGACTGACTGAATCGTGATTAATTGAGAAATTAGGAGTTATTGGGTTC
>JAOTIZ010000001.1:10812518-10826150 GCA_027123425.1 Erythroxylum panamense
GTAGATACTTACTAGAAAATAAGTTTACTAGATTAGCCTGATCATTAGATTCCTAAATGAATTATTACTTTTATATATAAATATTCTTATTATAATAATTGTATAATTAATCCTTAAATTTGAGATCTACAAATTATCTTATATAAGAATTACTATATTTTAATAATATTTATAACATATTCTATTTAGAGTAACTCAATTGGTAATACAACAACAACAACAAATAAAAATCTCGCTAACACGCGAAATTAGGAGAGATCTAATACTAATAGTACATAGCCTTATCCCTAACTTGCAAAGAATTTGTTTCTAAATCAATTGGTAATACTTAAATATAATATAAGCTATATGTAAATAGTTAAGTAACTCAATAAAGCATTTTTTACTCTAAAGTAATCATGAATAATATTTCACTATAATAATTAATTAATAGTCATTTAAGAAATTTTATAACTATAGTGAATTGACGTTTAAAAAGATAATTTCAAATATCAATTATAAATAAATTAATATTAGTAAAAACGAACACGATTTGATTTAGATAGATTATATACTAATTCTATAATCTATATCTAATTAGAACATTAGATAATAAAGAATTAAATCACAGGTTGAGTCAAATCACTTTTACGTAGTCATCACAAGTTGTTTGACTCAATCTTAAAATATAATTATAAATTATTTAGTTATAAAATTATGACTCAATCTTAATATATAATTATAAATTTTTTAGTTATAGAATTAAAGATAAATTAGAAGAAATTTTAACTTATCTAATTTTAATTATGAATTATAATCATAATTTATAACCATTTCCAATATATTAGAAACTTAATGAGCTATTTAATTTAATCATTTATTACATAAAATTTAAAGATAAATTATTTTTATAAATAAAATTTATTTTAATCTCTTATATAATATTATTGATTAAAAAAAAGAAAGTTTTATGATTTTTATAAATTATAGAAATAGAAGGAACTAAAACTAAAACCAAAAACTAAAATTTCGAATAAACATTTTTTATTAAATATAAAAATAAAAAAAAACAAGTTATTACTCTTATTTTCAGATATAACTCACTTTATTTTTATATTTATAAAATAATTTTCAGCCAACACACCCAATCTATTAATTAGCACAGAAACATCAATATATGCAAAACCAACTCCTAGATGAAGCAAATGTCCCAAATTCACTAAAACATACCTCTAATCAATCCATTCATATAAACGAGGAAACAAGTTTCAGACCGTTTAAACCCAAGAAATGCAGAAATGAGAGCGTTTGACATTCTAAGCTTCGCGGAGACAATTGGGTGTTCCAAATACATAAAGTGAAGGATAAAATAGTGGGGGCGTACCAGCGCGAAGAAGGCCACGGTTGAAAGAGCCTTTACGAAGAGACCCGCTAAGGGCAACCGCGTTAATTACTGGTTTCGCTGCCGCTGCCGCTGCCACCACCTCCCTCTGTTTTTCTCTCTGCCACTTCTTGTACTTGGACCCTGACTCTGTAAGTTGATGGATACGTGGTGTTAGAAACTGGCTATGGAAGTTTACATGGGACTAGTGTCTGGTCCAGGTAACTATCATTGAAACTTTTCTATAGAAGTTGGGAGTAGTGCAACTTAAAGAGATCTGATGGGGCACATTTGGGTAGCTGTGTTAGTAATTCAAATCAATATCCCCCTCGTTCCAAAAGGAAACAGGTAAATTTTGTACGTTAAAATTGATAAGATGGGCCGTTTGAAACACCAATTCGGTCACCTTTGAGTCGCAAGGTAAAAGCTCGTAAGCTCACAAGCATTTCTTTTACTTTCTCCTTCACCTCTGGGTCAGTCAAGTTGCCACTTCTATCAAATTTGGCAGGAGGTGCAGTTCCATGCAGCAAAAACTCAGGTTTGTTGATGAAATGAATGTTAAGAGACACTCCTATTTGGCGAAGATGCATCTGTGATCTCCATCCATGAGAACCTCCTGAAGCACTTAATATGGCAGCAGCTTTATCGCCCCAGCAGTTTGGCGGTCTAGATCCCCAATCAATTGCATTCTTCAAAGGTGCTAGCCAATTCCATGCAAAACAAGTATATGTAAGAGCAGAGTAATGGAATCATATAGTTACTTGCTTTTGGATTCCTAATTTTGAAGCCTATTTTTCTTTTTCTTTTCTATTACCAGAGCTCGAGTTATTATTACGCACATTGACTTAATTCCTACAAGTCATTAATGCAAACATTAAGTTATTTCACCTAAGTTATCAAGGTAATCAGGGCACAAAGATAAACTAGTTATTCTCATGCTCATCAACGGTCATGCCCATATGCAATTCTGTTGGAATCGAACTTGAACAGAGCAAAAAATGAGAAGTTGCGGTTGTATGATCAGAGTAAAATTTACATGCGCCTCCAAAATAGATAAGGATATGTGGACAAGAGAAAAAGTGCAGTACGTGAAACAGAGTAGTTGTACTCTGGAGAGGCGAACAGGACACTATCAGCTTCAAGAACTTTTCTTCGAAAAGCTTCAACTACTGGTGGGAAAGTGCCGTCCACTTCAAGATCGGTATTTAGCATTGGTAGTACCGAAACGTCCAAGTACACAATTTGCATACCCTGAACTGATTCCTTGCTCAGCTCAATCGCTAAAGTCAAGAGACCAAAGAACAATAATAAAGCCCATGTCAGGGATCACACGAAGACATGGACTTGGAGTAAGAAATTAACATCAAAGGCAAAGATTGATATGAGCATAAAAGTAAGCTTCAACACGTCAGTGTAATTGAAGATGGGTCCAGAGAAGAAGCATGTAAAAAGTAATTACCAAATCGAATGAGGCCACGGTTGGTGGAGGCTTTACGAATAGACCCGCAAAGGCAAACGACTTTAATGACTGGATTTGTCGCCGCCACCGCTACCTCCATCTCCTCTCTGTTTTCTACTTTTGGCCTAAAGAATGCAGAGTACACAAAAACAAAAATGGCAACGTGATGGAAGTGGTCCTCTTTTCCGCCTTTCTTCTATAAGTCGCATGAAAAATAGTCTTGTCCGGCGGCCGGCGGGTGGTGACTATTTTTTACTTTTATTTGTTAATTAAAATAAAATAATAAAAATATGATATTATTTAATATTAATTGATGAATAAAATAGTAATTAAAAAGGTTAAAAATAAAAATATCAATTAATTAAAAATAAATAATTTTTTGCATCTTTTATCATAACATAGATGTTCATCATTTTGTTAAAACTTAAAATTAAGAATTATTATCTTCTTTCTACATTTTATATTTATAAGGATTTATTTGTATATTTTTGACATTGTCACTTGTAGTTAGCTATTATTTATGTGTTACCTAATAAGTAAGCACTTTAGTAACCTATTAAGAAATCATTTTCACGCCATGTTAATTTTATTCAAGGAGTATTATAACTTAAGAAAAAAAAACATTTAAAAGTTTTTTATCTTAATGAGGTGTCGTGTAGGAAAAGATATTTTCCTATAAAATATAATGATTAACATAACTTAACTTGATATATATTTTTTTTGAGTGAAAAATATAAATTTCTAAAAAATTATAAAAAAAAGAGTAGGAATGGCAAAATTGCGGCGTCGTTTTGTAAAAAAAAAACGATATCATTTTTAATTTTTATTTTTATTTTTAAATATAAAGTCGAGCCGGGTTACAAACTGGTTGACCATCCTAACTCGGGTATTATTTTTTATTTTCTAAATATAAGGTCGAGATGGGTCATGAGCCGGCCAACCGTCCTGATTCGGCTCAATGTCATACCTAAAGAAGACAGGAAGAGTTTGAAAAGAAGAATAAGATAATGAAGAAGGATACTCCTATTACTAAACTATAGTAGGATGTTCACATACGGATATATAATAAATATCAAATGAACGCATAGCTAAATTGATTGAACAATTGAATATGTAACTACTTCACTTATATATGAGAATACCTTGATTGAGTACAAAAACTATCTTGCCTTAACATAAAATATACCAAGACACAATATATGTAATACTTACCATATCTACAAAAAATATCATTATCATTAAAAGTAGGTACTAGGTATAATTTAAAATGAAAATATCATGGATGAGTACAAAAGGATACTATGACTCAATACCAAATATACTAGGACACCATATAAGTAATATCATGCTTATGTACCCAAAAAATCATCATTTATTACAAATATGCAATACATATACTTTAAAATTGGTATATAATCATTGAGTACAAAGAATGTTATAACTTGATATAAACTATACTAAAACACTATACATCCAATACCACAACTATTTACAAAAATCCAACCATCACTCGTTATGAATAACACGTACACTTTAAAATAGGAATAATATGATTAAGTAAAATGAATGTCATTCCTCAATACAAAATATACTAGGATACTATACATACAATACTATGCCTTTGTACAAAAAATATTGTTATTCATTATAGATAAGTAATACATACATTTTAAATTATAATATTATGACCGAGTACCAAGAAAATCACACCTCAATATAAATTGTACTAAGAAATTAGACATCTAATATCATGTTTATTTACAAAACACATACAATCATTTATTACAAATAAGTAACACCTATCCTTTAAATTGGGAATATCATGATTAAGTGGAAAAAATAACATTCCTTAATGAAAAATATACCAAGACTTGGTAAAAACTATATTAGGAAAATATACATCCAATAGTACAACTATGCACAAAACAATATTATCATTCATTACGTTATAGATATGTAACACCTACACTTTAGATATAAGAATACCATGATTGAATATAAACAATGTTAAGCCTCAATGCACATTATTTTATGACTATATACATCCCACATTATGCGTATTGACAAAACTACCATTATTTATTTACATGTTATTAATGCATTTACGTATATAAAAGCAAACTATGAATAATATGGATTGGTACATCTCGTGTTTCAAATAGTGTCTATTAAAAGGTTTTTTAGATATAGTTAACTACATGCCTATGTTAACCTTGTGACATCTTTTATTCTTTTCTTCTACTCTCTTTCTTATATTAATATTTATTTGTTTTTATTTTTTCATGATGTTTAGTGGCTATAAGCCTTTAGTAGGGTTAGCGTTATACCTTGTAAAGGTTCTCAATCATTTATACATTTTTATTATTTAATTGGTTGAATTTATTTTATTTGTTCTTATTGTTAGATTTACAATTAGTTACCATAGATTTAATCTTAGGGATTGTATAAAGGACTCACAGGTGAAGTAAAATTTGTACACTCAGAGAGTAAACACTTTAGCACTAAAGAACAATGGTATCCTAGAATTATTGATAACCATATGGATTAACCATTATTCAAGAGTGCTTATTGTCTTAAAAGTGGGTCAGAAAAGACTTAAATAAATACAAGAAGAGAAGACAAAATGTGATTATCTCTCCACCCAACTCTTATATAAAGGAGTTCCTTCCAGTTCCACCCATCGAGGTAACGGATATTATTTTTAGAAGATAAATTCTTTTGACTGTTTTGTACTTGCACCCCTGAATCTTTACTAACCTCATGTTGGATTATAATCTTCACCACATCAGCTCTTCTTATTAATTTTACTCTACGACATACTTGAAAAGAATTTGTAAAATGGCATGATATATTAATAATCACACAAATATTGCAAGTTGTCAGTATTGTTGAAAACTTTTAAGACGCCTTTTGAGAAATATAAATAGTATAAAATTAGTGATCTTACCTAAATATTAAGTAAACCCTGGCAGAAGTTCTACAATGGCGAAAGCCTGTGGAGAGACTTCATTTCTCTGTTATGAAAAAAACAATTCTTGAGCACATACACGGGACTGTCATCACCACCCAAGCTTTCCTCGTTGATCATGCTCACAGTTGAAGTCCTCAAGTCTTGTGGGCTCTCTTCAGAGTCTGCTCCTTCAATCTCCCAAAAGCTCCAAATAGACAGAGATAAGCAAGATACTCCAAATCTCACGTTTTTAGCGATACCATATGATTGCTGGAAATGTATACATTTTGACATCCCTTTGACTCAAAATGCTTCAAACAAAATTGTTAAATTAATAGATTTTAGGGCAACTTAGCTGTGTCCTTAATCTTAAAGATAAAATCTCCTACCCCTTTGGGAATATTGGGCATAATTGCCAGACCATGGACTGATGCTCAAAGATGAGTAACGTTCATGTGTGAGATTCAAGATCCACCTCAAAGGCCAGAGGTGATCAAGGCATTGCAATTATGGCAGATGAGGCGCGAGAGCAATCACCAGTAATCTCCACAGGAACACACTCCGTTCTTGAAGTGGTGAAACCTATGCATATCACGCACAATTATTTCCCTATCAGTCACCAGAGAAATGTACTTGGTTGCATTATGGCAATCTCCACAAACTCGTAAATTCTTCCTAATATGTAGGGTTGTACCAGGTCTTGTATTCAGAATTCCAAATGCAATGGCCAACTTCTCACTATGAGTATTCAGTAACTGCTCCTTGACGTGGTCTTCCACATCATGGATTGAATTTGTGTCAGGCACGTACCCAGCAGCTTTGATCTTGTCTACAAGAGTCTGAAGAAAAGCATAGATCATTTTGGATTGCCGATGACCTGTACTTCCAGAATAGAAACTATGAACCTCATTTCTTAATTCCACTAAACTGCAGCCAGGTGTTTTCTCAAGTCCCTTCTTTTCCATCATGCTTCTTACTTTTGCCACTTTGTCCCACATTGAAGCCGTGGCAAAGATATTAGCGAGCAATACATGATAACCGGCTTCATGTGGGTTCAACTCAAAGAGTTTGTTCCCTGCTTTCTCTCCTAATTCAGCATTCTTGTGAATTCTGCAAGCGCCCAGCATAGCACCATAGACAGTAACCCCTGGTTCAACTGGCATATTCTGAATGAAATCCCAAGCCTCATTCAGCCTACCAGATCGACCAAGAAGATCCACCATGGCTCCATAGTGATCCATGCTAGGCTTTAAGCTATAGTTATCCTTCATGCTATTAAATAAATGTAGCCCCTCTTCCACTAAACCCGAATGGCTACAGGCGGATAATACACACAGAAATGTAATATCATTTGGCTCAACAAGCCCATTCTCCATTTCCATGAACAAGTCCACAGCCGCTCCTCCATGTCCATGCACCCCATAACCATCTATCATAGCATTCCACGTTATTACATGCCTTTCGTCCATCATCTCAAACAGCTTTCTTGCAGTGTGAACGGCTCCACATTTCGCATACATGTCAACAAGGGCAGTCATCACAAAAACATTCCCATTCAAAAAATTTCGAATAACAAGTCCATGAATCCACTTTGCTTGGCGAGGACTTGATAGTTCAGCAAGAGCAGGGATCACACTCACCATTGTGAAAGAGTCCGGGTTTATATTCTGGGTTTGCATTTGACAAAAAGAATTTAATGCTTCACTTACATGACCATTTTGGGCATAACCCAGTATCATAGCATTCCATGAAACAAGCGTTTTATTTTCCAAGTTTTTAAATATATTAGAAGCGATATCTACCCTCTTACACTTGGAATACATCGAAATCAAAGAGTTCATCACAGAAACATCAGAGTGAAGTTTCCATTGCTTGGCCAATTCGTGAACAAGCTTTCCACGCTCAAGATCACCCAAATTGGCACACGCATGCAAAGCTTCCATGATAGTGACATTGGTTGGTTGAACCCCTTCATCCATCATTTCCTGAAATAGCACCATTGCTTCTTCCTCATTTCCACTTTGGACATAACCGTCAATCATGGAATTCCACGAAACAACAGTCCTATGATTCATTCCATCAAAAATCATTCTAGCAGTCTGGACGGACCCACATTTTGAATACATATCAACAATAGCAGTAGAGACGTTTACAATCGACTCAAATCCAGCTCTCAAAACATACGCATGAATGGCCTTGCCAATTCTCAGTGACCCCATATCGGCAGCTGCAGGCAAAATTGAAACAACAGTGATGGCGTCCGGCCTTTGCGATTCTTCAAACATCCTTAAAACCAACTCCAAGGCCACCTTAGGCAATCCATTCTGCGCGTAGCCAGAAACAATTGTATTCCAACAAACCAAGTCTCTCTCAGGCATTCTATCAAACACTTTATACGCTTCATTGATTTGCCTACATTTGGCATACATATTCATCAACCCAGTCATAGCAAACAAATTCCAAGAAAACCCACCAGTAACTAACTGCCCATGAATCTCCTTTCCTCTCCTAAGGTCCGAATCATCACCGCAAAGCTTCAACATATAAGTAAAGTTATACACAACGGGAACAACGCCATCATGCCTCATTCGGCAAAAGAACGACAGGGCAGAGTCCAAAGACGAGTTCTTTGCATACCCTTTAAGCATAGTGTGGTAAAGCACGTCTAGCTTATCGTCTACAAGCTCGAAAACACGGGCAGCTTCTGTCAGGGTACCGTAGTTGCAGAAGAGACTAACGAGCTTGGTCTGGAAAAGGTGTTCATTGTAGAGACCGTTCTTGATGACGAGAGGAACGATCTGCTGGAGCTCACTGATTGAAGTGCATAGCTCTAACAGGAGTGCAGATGGGTGCTGGTAGACATGCGAAGGTATGTAGGCTCTTTGGGAGAGGGTATGGAAAGTCGTCGTCGAGACTGGTGATGGTGGTGTTAACGTTGCAGCTAATGGCGATAGCTTTGCACTCATCATCCCTTTGCCTTTTCTCTCAGCCTCTCAAGTCTCAAATTCAATGCCTAAAGACGTATAATATTTTGATTAAATATTTTTTTTCCAAACAAGAGTGATATTATTATTATTCCAATTTTTTATTTAAGATTTAACAAATATTGTATGGCCAAACTCAAACATCCTCTTTTTATTTACATTTACATTTAAATTTGAATTATATATTATCAATTTTTTATTAAACAAGTTAATCTTTATTTGATAATAAAATCCTTCCCTTTCATCAACTTATCGTCCTCTTTTTTCCTTTTCCCTTAAGTTATATTTAATTAAACGTAAGATTTTTAATAGAATGTAATATAATAAAATGATTTATAATGGAATGGAATGTAAATAAATGTGATGTTAGAAAATTATTGATTGGAAAGGATGAAATGGTTCATAAAGTAATATAGTTAAATATTATTTAGAAGATGGATGGAATTAAATGGAATGTATGTATAATAATAATAAATGACTATTCTATCTTTGATAGAATAAGGAGATGTATTGTCTTGTTGCTTGTTGTTAAGGTTGAGGATATAACTGGTATTACAAAAATTTATTAAGAGCATATTAGGTAATACATATTTATTATTTTATAGTACATCATATCCTATTTCATTTTATTATAAACCTTCTTCCAAACAGAATAATATTAAATTCCATTACTAACTGTCTTACCAAACATAATCATCCTCCTTTACTAAATTCGGAGTTTAGATGTCAATTTCTGACTTTTTACCTCAGTCGTTATTCTATTCCTTTAATTAATTCTAGCTCTTTCGCTACTACTCTCATGTTTGCAATTGGTGATATTCTGTGAATCTTTTATCATGCTCCTCTCTCTCCATACTGCACTGTTTTGAACTTTTCTTTTCTTATACGATCACAAATCTGATCACTCAAGCTTTTAAACAGTATGTTGCCAAACAAACACTACTAATAGTAGTGTACTATTGCTAGTAATTTTGGCTCATTTTCTCCGATCGGCAATGCCTCCCAACTTCTCTTCCCTCAATTTATCATGATTTTTTTGCATAACTTCCTTTGTTAATCTTGCTTTTGGAATGCTTATCCTTCCCTTTAAAAACATATCATTTCTCCTTATCCTCTAATGTCAATTCCACTAATGTTGGAGCCTTCTTTTCTTCTCTTTTCCAATCTCCTCCTCTCCCTCAATTCCTTCATCTCTCTCCGATGGCAAAACCACTTCATCATCATTTTGTTTTTCCTTATCCTTGATTGAAAAGAATGTGTTTGGCCTATTATACTCTCGTTTTAACAAATTTGTCGGTCTTTCTTTTCTTATTACCAGAGTAAAATCTCTAAGAACAATTTTGTCTTCCTCTTCTTCTACACACTTCCCTTCTTGAACCCCTAAACCCAAGTTACTCAACAGAAGAATATTCTTTCTATGGCATTTTGCTTATTTGTCTTTGCTTAAAAATTGAGTCCTTTTTTCTTTTTCATTTGGTTAAGTGATTTTCTTTAGTGGGTCTTCAATGGGATAGTTGAAAGGAGCCATTTTGAGTGTCATAGAGCATTTGGGAATTTCTAGGTTTTGAGTGTTTGTTGGTGTTGAGAGAATCAGAAGAAGACAAGTAAATCCTTAGAATATGAGATGAGGTCTTAGGACTTAGGAGCACATAAGCTGGAAAATGACTTCGTAGTGAAAATTCTTTTAGTTTAGGAGTTATAAGTGTCATTGTTCTCATTTTGTAGGAATAAGATATTTCCCATTAGTTTATTAATTATTATTTATTCCTTTCTCTTTAGTGTTTTCACAATTTCTGTCCACAAAAACAACCAATCAAGATGTTGCCTTCAGTTCTATAGTATGAGAATTAATCTGTTTCACTTAACAGCCCTTTACTACTTTATTTTCATTCCTTATTGATGAAGTGACTTTTCTGGATCAATTGTGTAGATTTGATGGCATTACAAGGCGTTAATTTCTTGAGTTTGCTAACCTTAAAATCAACCCTATAACAAGTTGGTATCGGAGCCTTGATTGGAAATTTCTGGAATATTTCTCTTACTTAGCAGACTGCATTTGTAGCAATGGTAGCAAATCAGAACTTTGAAGTCATTCAAGAAAGGCTGGATAGGATGGAATATGGAATGGGGGCCATTCCGATAGATGAAACACATAAGTTTTATGCTTACTTGGATCATTTAGAGGAAGATTCAAACATTCCATTACTGCATGGATACCATTTCGACATAAGCAAATAGAGGGATGGGAGTGTTAGAGAATGCTTTAGGTCTCATTGGGAACTATAGTACCATAGATGGTGGTGGCACGTGGATAAGGTTAAAAGTCCTAGATTCGAAGCATTTCAATTGGGTGAGGGATGCAAAAGCTTTGGAAAATTTTTATTTAGGATATGCAACAATATTTTGAAGTTGCCAAGGTGCTAGATTGTGACAAAGTTTGATTGATGAGCATGTATTTAGTTAGTGATGCAAAATTATGGTAGTGTGGAAGACTTGACGGAGACTCGAATGTTAGACATCCGAGGATCAATACATGGGAGGCATTCGTATATGAATTGAAAGAACAACTTCTGCCTTGCAATACATCTTGGATGGCATAGAAGAATTTGCAAAAACTGAAACAAGATGATTCCATTCAAAAATATGTCAAAATTTTCAGTCATTGATGTTAGACATCAGAAACATGGCTAAAGAAGACAAACTCTTCAATTTTCTGTTGAGGCTCCAAACTTGGGCACAAATTGAATTAAGAAGGCAGGAAGTGCAAAATCTGCCCATTATAATTACAGCTAGATAGGCTGATTGATTTGCATCCAAACAATGATAAGGAGGCAAAGGGAACCTCCAAGTCCTCTCAGCAGAAAGATAAAATCAACTAGAAGGAGAAAAAATTGTGGGGACATTACAAATCAGATGGTGAATCCAAATCTTGCCAGGTTGATAAAGGAAAGGCCAAAGTGAGTGCTTCTACTATTGGTCAAAAACATAAAACTTCTGTTTGTTATATATATGGTGGTCCTCATTATGCGAGGAAATGTCCAAAGCGAGAAAAACTTAATGCTAGAAGGAAAAATTGCGACTCTCGTTAATCCTCTCTAATTATTGAACACTTTAACTGAAGAGAAAGGCAATACACATGTTTTGTTAATGCATTTGTAGGTGTAGATAAGTGGGATGGTTGTAGCTGTGATGGATGATATAAGTGCTACACACATTTATTGCAGATTAGATGGCTGCTAAATTCAGATTGAAGGTGAGCAAAAGTTTGAATAGGTTGAAAATTGTGAATTCCAAAGCTAGAAATGTAGCTAGAATGATATACAATGTGTCTTTATTAATAGATGGATGGGTTAGAAAATGCAATATGATGGTAATTCCTTTGGATAACTTCGATGTGATTCTTGGAATTGACTTCTTGCGATAGAACAGGATAGTTGTGTATCCACATTTAAATGGAATAATGTTGATGGGTGAATAAGACCCTCGGTTTATCAAGTGTAGACAATTTGGTGTACAATGAAAAGACAAACAAAAATCTTCTTTTATTTCAACTATGGTTGTGGAAAAATGACTCAAAACATTTATTGCAACGATGGTTGAATTAAAAGAAGGGTTGTCTATGGAAGTTCCAAGTGCAGTGACAAAATTGTTGAATTCCTATAAAGATGTAGTGCCTTCAGAATTGCCAAAAGAACTCCCACCAAGAAGAGCCATAGACCATCGTATTGAGTTAGAACCTGAGGCAAAACCTCCTGCCCAAGTTCCTTATAGAATGTCACCTATAGAGTTAAAAGAATTACGGAAACAACTTGATGAACTTCTAGATGCAGGATATATTCAACCCTTTAAGGCACCTTATGGAGCTCCAGTTTTATTCCAAAAGAAAGCAGATGGCTCCTTACGGATATGTGTAGATTATCGAGTGCTGAATAAAATCACGATAAAGAACAAGTACCTAATTCCTTTAGTGTTAGACTTAATGGACAGGTTGAGTAAAGCATCTATGTTTTCCAAATTGGATTGATGATTTGGTTATTGGCAGGTGAGAATTGTAGATAGTGATGAAGCGAAAACCACTTGTGTGATAAAGAATGGGGCATATGAATTTTTAATTATGCCTTTTAGTTTAACAAATGTTCCTGCAATGTTCTGCACTTTAACGAATAACGTAATATATGAATTCTTAGATGATTTTGTTATGGTATATCTATATGATATTGCTGTGTACAGTAGTAGTTTGGTAGATCATGTTTCTTATTTGCGACATGTGCTGAATCACCCTAAAGAACATAAGTTGTACGTCAAAATGGAGAAATGTGAATTAACTAAAGCTGAAATCAAGTTCCTTGGTCACTTAATAAGCAACTAATAGGTGAAGATGGACTCGAATAAGGTGCAAGCAATTGTGGATTTGCTAGCACCAAATAAGGTACAAAAGTTGCAATTTTTTTTTTGTTTAGCAAATTATTATTGTTAGTTTATTGAAGGGTACTTAAAGAATGTGGCACCCTTCACGAATTTGCTTAAAAAGGGAAAGAAGTGGACTGGTCAGATCATTGTGTGGCTATAATAGAGGAGTCCAAATCCTCTGTCTAATGCTACCGTGTCTTATTGTGTCTAATGCCTAAACGGCGTCGTGTTGACATTAAAATTTGACGGATGCAATGGACAGAGGTTTAGTCAAATCCTAAGCAGGCTTAGGATTTCCAAAGCCAGTTTTAATTATTATAACGTTATTCCAAAACCAAGTCCAAAATAAGAAATTATTGTTTTGTGTTTTTCTCCTTATTCTTATTAAGAACAAAATTAATAATAATCAGGAATTTAATCATATTATTTAATATCATTAATAAATACATAATTTATTAATAATAATAAT
>JAOTIZ010000001.1:10890525-10914371 GCA_027123425.1 Erythroxylum panamense
AAGCAAAAGACTTGAAGCTGTGAGAGCAACTTCCAATGTGGAAGCTAGAGCACATATCCAACTGGAAAGAAAGTTTCCAGTGAACGTATAACTACATCTCATTAATCAGAGATAATTCTTCTTTGCGAACTCTACGAAGAAGAAACAACTTTGATAACTATAGCAATACGTTTGTACCAATCATATTTCCAATAGTGGAAAGGTGTATCTAAAATCTCTATCTGACTTGGCTAGATCATATAAGTCAAGAGTACTGAACTTATATTATTATATTTCCTCTGAAATTGTCAACAATTTTAAGTGGCAAATGAAAGTTGTTTTCATGGAATCAATCAGTACAGTATAAAGTTGTCATAATAGTACAGATAGTAAATAACCAGAAATGTTCAACCTATTGAAGAAAGAAGCATTTGGCAGGAACACCATCAGGTTATAGGCATTTGACATTTGTATAACAGACCTTGCCAGTTTTAAATGAAACAATAAGCAATCGTCAATGTGAAGTTTCCATGACATGGACCTATCCTGCAAACAACTTCTTCTTCATAAGGTAATGCAATAAATTTACTAAATGATGCCTTTTAGTCTCAACAGCAAATGATCAAATTCAGTTTCGAGTCACACCAAACTAAAGATGAATAGAAAAAGTTAACCAACGCATGTTCAAAAATTCTCTAGAATTGAAATTTATCGCCACTGAATGTTAACTCTTCAATTCCAAGGGAAAAACATAGAAAATTAGGAGGTAGGGATCAAAAGATGAGAAATTTCAGACAAAGTCCATACCTTTGGTAGGTCCACCGACCATGATTACAGTGACAAGTCTTTCTTCCGAGCTACCCGTCTCCAATCAACCAAACCCAAAACACCAAATCCTCAAAAGTCTTCAAAGCTCCTGTTTGCTTAAACCCAGAACACCAAATCCCAGAGTACGTGAGTAGTTGATGGAGAGAAAGAGAGAAGATGCATTTAAATAGAAAGAGAGAAAGAGAGAAGACGCATTTAAATGTAATAGAACAAAGAGAGAAGACACGCCTAAATGGAAGAAGCACTGCTCTGTTTGGTTCCTAAGTTTTGTTTGTATAGAAAATGGCAAATTACAGAGTTAAGAGCAAGATCGAAGAAGTAAAGAGGAAGCAAAATTGAAAGAAGGAGGAGACGTTGGCTTGGCTTAGGCAAAATCAAAAGAAGAAGGAGACGTTGGTTTGGCTTAGGCGCATAGGGGAGACGTTGGTTTAAATAAAAACGTTGACGTTTTGGTTGTGGCATAGAATAAGTACAAGGTATGTATTGATAGAAACGAAGTTAAGACTTCAGAATGTAATTCAGGGAAGTGTAATTAAACTACCAACTTAATTCTTAAAGACTGCAACTTCGTCAGTCTTTTCAGTCGGGAATTCTTAATATGATTTTTGAGCAGAGACTCTTGAGTAGAAACGAGAAATGTCGAAACCTGTCAGCAAAAGATTGAATTACTGCTACACATGATTGGTGTATTGGAATAATGAAACTCTTTATTAGGACGAAGTGTGGTTATTCTATCAAGAATGCTTGCTTTACAATGTATTCAAAGCAACTTTCTTACCGACGAGAAAACAACTTCAGGCTAAAATAACAAAAATGATGCATTTACATATTTAAAAATAATTCATATCATAAATTTTCACTTTAGAAGGCTTTATTAAACTATCGACTATGTGTATAATAAATATTAAATAAATTCATATGTAAATTAAAAAGGAAAAAGAAAATAAACTTTATAAATAAGGGGTATATAAAATTATGAGAATTTTAGATTCTAATCATTTTAATCAATTTAATCCACAGATAAAACTATAAACTAACTTTTATAATTAATATTGATATGGAAAATATGAAGTTGCTTACTTGAGATTAGAAAATGTCATATGGCTAGAAATCTAAAGCAAGGCCATCAAAGAAATAAAGCGTAAGCAAAACCCATACTGTCAATTTGATTGCTTGAGAAAAAATGCAATGACGAACATTTATATCAAAACTTAATGATGAGAAGGACTAAAACTGTCAAATATTAGATTATTTCAACTAATTGGACTTTAATTTTAGTTGCGTCCAAGATAAAGATACGAAGTGCTAAAGCTTCAATCCTTGCTTCAGTCTCCAACCCATCTACTACCAGCTCCTTGATCCCTCTTACAAGGGCTTTTGTCATCCCATTTGGATGCAAGCCGCTCTCCTTCATTTCATATAAGAGCTTCTCTGCTGTTTCCCAATCTAAAGCCTTAAAGCAAAGGGATCTTATAAATTTAGGGTACTCATCCACATTAGGTCGGACCCCATATTTCTTCATCTCTCTGAACAATTCCAAAGCCTTATCAAACTTTTCAAGTTTGCAATACCTACGAATAAGTCTATGGTAAGTCACAGGGTTTAGTTTGGAGTGGTTCCTTTTGGCTTCTGAAAGAAGCTTACAAGCCTCCTCCGTCTGACCACCACATGCAAAGCCAGTCATTATATCAGTATAAGCATAGATATCAGGTTTAAGACCCCTACTTTCCAAAAGCTTCAGCATCTGTATCACCTTTTCCATATCTCCACCTTTCGAGTAAGCAGTAATTACTCTATTGAAAACAACATTTCCAGGAGGAGGGCCTTCAACGATCATTTCGCAAACTAACTGCTTGGCTCTGTCAACATCTTTTATCCTACACAAGCCTTGAACAACAAAGCCGGTCCACTATTCTCAACCCAATCGTTCAAGGGATTCGGGAACTGTTTACTCAGAATTGGACAGTCGTGCATCGGCATATCCGAGAGAGTAACCGATGTGTTGACTGATTAGCTAGTTATGCGGAGCATTTTGACATTGGTCTTACTTATTTAGATACTACATCCAGTGGGTGCTATTCTATGCTCCTTGAGGATATGTCGGGAATTAGTTTCTCTCGACTCGTTTTGTAATATGTTATTTTCTCCTCTTTATATAAAAAAAGGTTTAATTGCGTCCTTTCTTACTTCTACAGAAAAATCATCCATAATATCTAGAGCTATTTTGACGGTTTCATTATTTCGACAGAGGGATAAAATCATAAACTTGACGTCTGACAGAGGTGGATACTTGTTCTGCTCCTTTGCCATCATATACATCAAATGTGCCACTTTCAGCTTACTCCCTTTACACATCCAAGAAATAATTTTACCAACATTTTTCTTGTCAGTCAGTAATGCTATGTTGAGCATCTTCTCACATACAGATGATGCAGAATCAAAATCAGAACGCCTGTAAAGGGCTTCTACAGTATAATAGTAAGAATCTGTGTCAGGGATGCACCCGAAATCACCAAACTTGTGGAAGACCTCCAAAGCAGCCATTCCCTCACCCAACATGAAAAACAAAGCAATTACTTGATTAAGAATCCCCACATTAAGCACCGGATATCCTTTCTCACCTATCTCCTTCACCATGTTCCAAAGCGTGAATGCATCCTTTTTCTTATGATCACTGCATATAGCCCGAACAAGGGCATCAACTACAGGCTTGGTCACACTAATATCCGTATTTTTGTTCATATCCCACTTGAAAAAATTAATCCTATTCTCACCCAAAATAAGTGGCGCTTGAAGCACTTTAACCAAAAAATCCTCATGTAATTCTAAACCCATACCATTAAGAGTTGATTTCAAGGATCCTTCAACAATACTCTGCAAAAATGACAAAACAACCTCCAACTTCTCCTTCTCAATCACATAAACTTCATCCTCATTCCCTTGCCCATGACTCTGATTATCCTCTTCAGCAACAACATCCCATGAGACCTGCTCTAACGCTCCAAGATTCCCATTTTCCAAATGGCTGATATCACCATTCTCAACAAAATTATCCCCATATTTAGCAGAAGAAGATAGAGGAGGTGGTCTATTTCACTTTCACTAAAGTTTCAGAAAAATATAAGACCTTGATTAGTAGACAAAACCCATGGAGAAAAACGGGAAGGAATTGAAGTAGGTGTGAGCGCTTGAGAATAAGTGTGTAGCTTAGTGATTTTTGGGCTTGTAGCAAATCTTCGAGTGACATGTATGGATTTGGAAGCTATGGATCACCACATTATCTCTGTGTTTCATCAGATAACGTTAACAGGTATTTATGGCTTGCTATTTCGTCAATAATGCGAATAAAACCATGGATGAACGCGTAAGCATCAGCAGCAGCGGTTATCTTTGTCATCCATTTTTGTAAATAAATATTGTCTGCAAAGATTAAAAAATATAATAATCATAAACCAGCTACAATTAACAATATAAGAATAAACAATAACTAAAAATTTGATTAGCAAAAACATCAAGAAAAAGAACATCACATTACATCACATTTTAATCAGATTTACAACCCCTCCAAACCAATAGATTTTAATAATAGATAATAAAATCTATCATTGTTGAGAATTGTTGAAGTATCTTTGTACTTCATCCTTAAAAGAATTGATAGCTAGAAAAATAAAACTCTCTTATTAGAGTAGTTGTTAGCTCATAGTTTCCATTCTTAGCAACATACTTATATATTGGAGCTCAAATATGTTCTTACCTTAAAAAACTTATTAAGGAATTGGAAATGATGTTTAAGAACATGGAGAATCTTTATGAAAGGATGCAACCAATATTAGCTAGAAAGATTTGTCTTTTTAAAAATAAAGGGAGTCTTGGTATTAAATGTAGCAGAATCACTAACAAGTTGGTAATGGAGGAAACTCCAGCTTTTGATTTGATAATTGGTCTAATCTAAAACTAGTTCACCTACTTCCTACTCACTTCAGCCTACTAATCCTATAAATGCCATATTAGGAATAATAAAGAAGACATGATAGGTGGCATTATGGACATAGATGTCTCTTTGAAATCCTTAATGCAACTCCTAACTATAGGCCTAACTTAAACAAAGGTGACTTTGTTGTTTGGCTAAGGTACATGTTATTTGTACAAAATTTATACGGTAAAATTTTTCATAGCTTATTTTGTAGATATTGCATTTGTAGAAATGTGCACGTGTATATAACTAAAAAGAAACTTGGTATGTGTGTGTGTGTCTGAAGTTACAGGTGGAGGAGTTGAAAAGAAGCAAAGGAGAAGAAGATGAAAGCAGTAGAGACAGATATGAAAATGAAGAACTTCAATTGTACATGGAGAATAAAAGTATCGTAAAAGAGAATGATAAGTTGAAAAGGATTTGTTATTGCAGCTGCAGACTAATTTCTTTGCCTATAAGTCTCCAATTGCCACAACCACTCCTAGGTCTCCTTAATTTATTTATGCATATCTCTTCATAACTCCTAAATTCTTCACATCTGTTCCCCCAATTTCTTTGCCTATAAGTCTCCAATTGCCACAACCACTCCTAGATCTCCTTAATTTATTTATGCATATCTCTTCATAACTCCTAAATTCTTCACATCTGTTCCCATTTTGTATATGATATCAATTACACAAGGTAGCTAATAAGCTTGCTTTATAGAAAAAAGTTTTAAGAGTGCGCACTTCATACATCCAAATGATTTCAGATGGGAATACAACCAAAAAAATTATATTGAATACTTTTCACTCGTTCTAAGTTCATACCTCTGCTTCATGCTATTTTGTTTTTTTTTCATTCAATTGCTTAACTAAAGATTTCAAAGGAGGAAGGACATGCAGATCAATATATATCTAAACATTTGACTTGTATATAATCTTACTGTAGCATGCATTTAGCCCTTAATTGTGCACCCCTTAACTTACTTCGGCAACATAATTGATCATGTTCGTTTATTCAGTAATTAATCCATGACTTCTTTTCAATGATTTCTTTTCGAAAATCTTTATCCTAGTTTTCATGGTAAGGATAAGGATAAGGATAAGGAACACATGTTGTAGGACAAAACTCCTCGATTCTTGGAAACTAGTCGAACTCCAGATTCCGATTAACCTGTTTGGTTTTTCAAAATCAATGTTTTTCATTCACAAGTATAATATCACAAGCCAAATGGGTTAAGTTGATAAAAAGAGTTCATTCACAAGTTATCTTCTACACACGACTCGATCATATTGTTTGAATTTATTTGGTAGAAAGTTTTGGTAAGCCATGTGTTTCCATTATAAGAGTTTGACTTGCATCTTAACATAGTCATACTAGGAAAGGATCAAGGAAGATGATAAACTAATATTGAATCATTAAAATATATGATACTATTTCATATAATCAAACTTTGAGACATTATATTCAACATATGTTATGAGGGGAACTACACTTTTACAGGATTTATAAGTTTTACAATCTAAAGCCTGCCTTTCACGTAACACTGCTCTGATTTCACTCTGCAACTCTTTACCTCACTATACATGATATTTAACACACACAAATTCAAGAGAGTTGTTATCGAGTCGAGTTACTTAACGTGTCAACTTATTTGCATTTTGACTCGTTTAAGAATTTTTAGCCTTCGAAAAGACGATTGCTGACTACCCACATCAGGGGTCAGGGGACACTACATCTCCCTCGCTTTCTCTCTCTCTCTCTATATTGCTCCATAATTTTGTAACTTGCATCGCGTAGAAAAAAATGTTCTTTGGATGTGTAGAATCTATACTCACATACACACGAGTTAGTTAAAAACTTCCTAGGGTTGCATAATTTCATGGATACCTACAATTCATCCGACAAAGACAACGGGAGAAATAGCTGTACGATAGTTTCAGGGGGTTAATGTTAATGGCTTAGCTTTCAGAAAATTAAAGGTAGAAATCCACCTTTTCCATTTTTATGATATGTTCGATAATAAAGAGATGCTTGAAATGTTACTTTAGTACACAAGTGTTGCAAGAATGACAAATTGAGCTGAGACTAGGAAAAGGCATAGTCATTTCTTGTTTGCTTTTTGTTAACTGTTTCTTGTATTGGACAAATTTTGGAGAGAAAGCCATTTTATCGTGCTTTAAGGACAAAACACATAACATGCTAAAATTTCTTACTAATTGCAGGCTTTGCCACCAATTCAGAGAACAAAACTTTCTCCAAAAAGAGGCTAACTTTTTGTCTGTATCAAACAAAGTGTTTTATGTAATAAGGCTAACTTAAAAACGAAAATGTACTCAAGTATCAAACAAGCTGTAGTAAAAATTCTAAGCCTGTTACAAAATGGATGGAAGAAGCTATAATTCAAATTTCTGTATCAAAAGATTGATCTGCTCTTCGCTCCAATATAATTGTCAAGGATATTTCTTTAACTAGCGGTTCAAGAGCATGTTAGGGACACTTTGAGACCTAATTCGCTTGCTTTATTCCAGTATGTAACTGACGCATTTTATTTTGAATAATTAAACAATTTGGCCGGATAAATAACGACACTTCTCACATTTATTAATCTCTTAATTATAAAGACTAATTAAATGATCAGTATTAGATAAAAAGAATTATTTATAACATTGATAAGTATAACTATGACTTTCTTTCACTTTTTAATGTCCCGCAATATCATAAATTTGAAATTCGAAACCAATTCTTACAAAAACCCCAACAATGCCAAACGATTATCAGTTCGTACTCCTTCGCATCTTCAAACGACATGATTAAAACAAAAAATTAATCTTCAAAGCCATCATAACAGAAGATTGATATCAACTCGTTAAAACATAACTCGAGGACTGCAGGAAGAATTTAAGAGCAGAGCAAACGGCGGTGGTTAGTAACTGTCAATATTCTAATGCTATTCTGTCCTTATCATTCCCAAAGGTCAACCGCTTGTTGCTGTAAATGCCATAAAGAGCATCTGATAACTTGAAAACTGTAGCAACTCCCAGCATTTATATGAGTCTCGTCCGTAAAAAATAACACAAGTGATCTATATATACCTCAAAAAGCTTATAGCTACCTGTAAGATACAAGGACTAAAGCTACATTTTTTTGTCCTACTGTGCTATCACCTATAATGACAATACATCAAACCAATTTTTGTCTTGCTCTCGTATTCGTGTTTCTGATTATTAACAACAAATAAATCACAATTTCCAAGTTGGCTGCTTCAGACAAGTGTATTAATTTCCTATTGTGTGCTTCAGCTGAGAGGAGTTGATTGTCCTACTTAACAAGTGTGAAATTCTTCAAAGGGAAAGGGATCAACTGAAAGTAGCACAGAACAGAAAAGTGGTGTTTGAAGCAGCTATAGTCAGGAATCAGCTGTCATCCAGAACAATATCTGCTGGATCTCCTATCCAAGGCCTTCCTTCTCTCCATTGGAATTTAATCCTCAATTTTCCATTTGCATCTACCCCCACTACACAGCCCTTGCTTGTATGTGTCTCCATTCCCCACCCCCATCGAGGTGTTACCAACCCATCTCTAATTTTCACCTTGTCGCAAACCTTGAATGGCCTAACCCGTTCCATTTCCCAGGCCTTACACAACCACAACCTCTCCATAAAGCAAAATGCAACCCATAATTCCCCATCCTCAATTCGATGTACCACTCCAATGCTGGAATGATTCACATCTCCCCACTGGTAGAATGGTGTTGGAACTGATGCCTTCACACGTACCCAGTCCCCAATTACAAGTTCCTCTTCCTCAACCAGCTCCACCTCTGAGGGATCAAGCATCCAAGTTTTGGAGCCCACAGGAGTATATATTCTCAACTTCCCATCAGCATCAATTGCTGATATAGTTCCAATACTAGCATGACTATGACCTGACCACCCAAACCTTGGCATTTTCACAGATATTTTAACCTTAACCTTCTGTCCAACCACAAGCCTTTGCACTCTTTCAAGATGGGAAGAGTGTCCCACCCATATTTCCTGCTCCCCACAAAACCCTACATAGGTGCTTCCATTCCATTGATCTCCTTCGTACCCTGTACCCTGTACAACACCAACACTGCCTGGCCCAATTGACTCCCACTTACCAGCTTCTTCCTTTAACCTCACCCACTCACCCACTTCAGGCATCTCCTCAATCTCAAGATCTGCAGGATCTCCTTTCCACAACCCTGACAAACCAAAGAAAGCAATCCTCACTTCTCCATCAGCATGAACACTGGTTATTATGCCCCGTGAATCAGGAAGAGCCCCTCTCCATCCCCATCTTGGCTCAACCAGACCAGTACGAAAGCGAACATGTTGCCCAACTTTGTAACTTGGGACCTTCTCAACATCTGTGTAATGGGCTGCCCACCTTCCCTTACGGAAACAACAAGCCAGATCTAGATAACCAGTCTCTTGTACACTGTGAACAACAGCTAAACTTTCCTTTCCAATGCTATTCCAGTCATAACTTGGTCTAGTCCCCAGACTTGGTTTTGAGCGAACCCAGTCACCTACTTCAAATCCCGAAAGGCGCTCCGCATCTCCGGGAGAAACCTTCCACAAGCCATGTTTTCCCGCAACCCTCAGCTACAATAAAAATCAGAAGCATATTATCAACAACAATTGCTTTCTACTTGTTCTTTTACTTCACTAATATCACTATATTAAGTTACATCAAAGCAAAGCAAATCAATAAAATATACAATATAAAACAAGGACGTCAATTTAATCATCAAGAATGCAAGATGTGATTATGCATATACATTACTTTTGACTTGAAATTACATCTAAGCAAATATCATACGGCATGCCGATATTGTGGCAGATGTAGGCAACTAAAATGCTTTTGATTGCAGAACAATATAGAAAGAACTATTAGAAAAGATTCAAAAACAACATAAAAACAGAACAGAACAGAAGAACAAAGGGAGACTGTCATACATTCAAAGCTCCATCCATGTCAATTCTGACAATCTTTCCTACAGTTGCAGGACTTTCATTTGACCATCCAAGCCGTGGCTGGGGCACAGATGGCATAACATGTATCTCTTGCCCCATTTCAAAAGGAGGAACCTTCTCCACATCTGTGACAGAGCAACAAAATGGCTTGCTCCTGAAACAGAAGGCTATTCCCATATCACCATCCTCTTCCAAACTGTGAATTATACCAATGCTGTTCCTTGCAATATCCTCCCATCCATACTTTGGAGATGATACTGAAGCCTTGACTCTGACCCAATCCCCAACCTAGCCATAAAGAAGCAGATATAAAGCCAAGACAGATATTCAGAACCTCCACACTACGCCATTTAACCTATGTAAAATAAGTAGTCTACTTAATATGATATCATTTGGCAGATAAATTACACTCTGCTACGAATTATAAAATCCATTTTACCTTGAAATCCTCAACCTTTTCCATGTCAGAAGGGTCAGCCTGCCAAGGTATAGGTCGATTTGGTATTTCAATTATTAAGAGACCATCATTCTCAATCTCACTAATCCTTCCAACACTATGATGTGTCTCACCTCCCCAAGCATATCTAGGTTCTGCAACAGAACGCTTCACACACACACGATCACCAATCTGTAAATCAAGTCATGGATTACCGCTTTTGGCACTTGGGCAGATGCAAGTAATCCTACCTAAATAAATCAATAGGGCCATCCATAAACGAGAAAACTTCAAATTTATACATACCCTGAAAGGGGGAACATGCTCAACTTCTTCTGGTTCACAGTGCCATGGATTTGGAAGATAACTCAACTCTAACAACAGACTGCTATCTGGTCGAATACAGTACACTATACCAATGCTACCTGGGGTTACAGATCCTAATCCATGCTTGGCAGTTGTTAGAGTGGGGCGGATTCGAACCCAATCACCAACCTTGAATTCTTCCACCCGTTCCATTTCAGCAGGATCAGCTTTCCATCCTCTAGAAGCCCCAGGAAAACCAACACGCAGAATACCATCATCATCAACACATAAAACAGTACCAATGCTATCACGGGATTGACCACGCCATCCAAACCTAGCAAGGATTGTGAGCACTTATCTATGAACAATTTTTGCATGGACAACATCAACAACCTTAAGTTTGAGAACGCAAATATATGCAATGTATGACAACTATAACAAAGTTACAATGCAAGATGCTCCAATGAAATTGTACACAAGCTACTCAGTAAGAGTCTCAATTCACAGTCTCAATTACCTTGGCTCTTTGACATCGGATTTAAGCTTGACATGTTGTCCCCTGTCTAGAGGTATCAACTTCAGGACTTCATTGGCTAAGACACGAGCCTCTCCAGTGCAGAATGAGACGATGAGGTTGTCCTTGTCCACAACACTTTGCACAAAGCCTACACTCTTATGTTTCGCACCTTGCCAACCATGAGTCGGACTTGTGACAGTTCTTTTGAACTTGATCCAATCGCCCACTTCAAATCTAAGTGGAACAGGAAGTACATATATCACCATACATTCAACAACAAAAGACCTATGCAGAATTAGCACTCTAATCCTAAGCAATAACAGAAGAATGATCAAGTTTTCTCACATTGTGGGTGAAAGATGAACTCCCCTATTCACAAGGGCTTCCATTAAATCCTCCGAAATCCATTCACGGGGAAGAGCCTCCAAAAAGTCGCGAAGTGTCTTGCCACTACCATTCAAATTTGCACACATTAAGACAGGGAATATAAAAGGTTCAGAAATATATCCTAAATAAACTTTTGCAGCTTCATGGTAGCTTCTTGATGAATCAGAAAACTATAATAATATCAGGCTTAACACATGAAACAGGAATACAAGCATGAATTCTTTACAAGGGAGAAACTGGGAGACACATGCGACATCAAAGCTAGTACTTGCCTGTGGTTCCTTACTTCAACAGCAGCATCAGGATTACTTAGCATTAGGATCAGCCACTCAAGATTTTCACGTATCATTTTTGCTGCATCTGCTGCTATGTGGAAAGCATTGTCGCCTTCATCATCCTAATAGTTATAAACAGATCATTATCATCAACAAATCTCTAAAGCTACTTTGTTTAAATTCTAAAGACCAATAAGAATGGAACTTCTAATAGTAGCCTTTACTAGAGACTAACAAACTCAACTCTGTGTTTAGGAGATTTACATTACTTTTCCTGAATGTACAAATTGGATGAAGAAACAATAGATCTTCACCAAAAAGAATAGAAAACACAAAGAGCACTGGCAAAACAGCATTGCTCAGCCATCAAATAAGATGAAAATCACTTTATTCCTCTTAGGCATGCTAGATGGATGCTATTGATGGTTGTGGTACTAGTGCTATATGAATGCTGAATAGTTCATTTCATAACCAACCACTTCAGTATGCATATTCTCGCAAATATCAAGTGATTAAGACTATGGATAGCAATCAATATCAACAAAATTTTTGGAGTACAAAAGTACCTGCATATTACAATTTGCCCCAGCAGATAACAACAATCCCACACATGACTTTGCCCCTCTAGCCAAGGCTACATGAAGGGGTATGGTATTGTGCACATTGCGAATGTTCACATCAACTCCAGAATCAAGGATGATCTATTACAAAATTTGCAAACATACTTGAATAAACTCAAAAACAGAAGAATAAAAAACAAACTCAAAAGTTCTACAATCTGCAACAGATTAAGTTAAGCATCATATACATACTGTACAGCAATAAGTCAGATATATGCATCAAGATGAAAGATGGTATATAGCTTACTTTCACCAACTCGACATCATTAGCCATGGAAGCAGTATGCAAAGCAGTCCTTCCATGCTGCATATCTTGAGCAGTTGGATCTGCCCCAGCTGCAAGCAATATGCGGACCAGATCTCTTCCCTCTACATAAAGTTAGTACACGTGTAAAACTAGATGAAGGTAAGAAAAACTTAGAAGACCAAAAATATGTATAATATTCCCCGTATTAGTTTTCCTTGCTAACAAATGAAATAAAGCTTAACAGATTACCGAACTATTGCTACTGTCTACTTAATCATGACATCCAAAGTTACCATTCTCATGATCTTTCTTTAGAGCAGCCGCCATACATAATGCAGTCCCAACAGGGCTTGGTATATCAATTGCGACCTCGATTTCATCTTGCGTTGCAACTTCTACCCATCTTCTCACAACAGCAACATTCCATGTTGCTACACACAAGTGAAGTGGCCTGGAACATTCACAGAATTGAGACATGCAGCAGAACAATGGCAAATGCAAAGTCATTCATACCAAGGAAAAAGAATTATGGAAACCGAAGATGGTAAAAAAATGGTTATGCGCTCACGTCAAATTTTTTGAATTCAGCAAAGCCATTGATCTACAGCCTCCATTTTCTAATATAACAATAGCACAATCTGTATACTTCTTGGCAACAGCTCTATGTAGCACTGATTCACCTTCATCATCCACAGCATTTGGATCAGCTCCAGCCAAAAGTAGTTCCTGGAATTATATTAAACCAATATCAAAACAAAGTAATGTTAAAATGTAACATGAAACAAATCTCCAGAGTACCTACACGCATGCAATCAGGTTGGCCATGATAGGCACAAACATGAGCAACAGATGGACCAAAACCATCTCTTAACCTAGATCTCACATTTGCCCCTCTTCCAATTAGGGCATGGACGCATTCTGGAGATCCAGCTGCTAAAGCAAAAACAAGTGGAGGATCACCATCTTTGTCCAAAACATCAACATTTGCCCGTTTGTACTCTAGTATTGCCCTAACAAGCTCTGCACTACCACGTCTACAAGCCAAGTGAAGAGCTGTTTGACCATCAGCATTCTGTGCTTCCAAAAGAACAGATAGGGGGCTGCCATTATTTCCTGATGCAGCCTTTGCAAGCAGATCCCTGTATGGCCACCAGGCACAAAGAAAAAGATGAGAAGGAATATAAACAATACCATACATAATAGTTATTATCAAAAACACAGAGTAACCAAAAAAGAAGGCTTTGAAGAGAAATTACCTAACACCGTTTACATCTCCTTCAGACACTAATCGATGTAGACGGCTAGGACTGTCATGAAAAGCCTCTATATCAGGTGGTGGGGATGGTTCTGTCTCAGTTGAACCCGTAAGTTTGGCAAAGCTACTGGAATCAAAAAATTTGTTGCAACCTCAGTATGCCTGGTACTAAATATCAATCCCAAATGACAATAACCAGAAGATCTGCCTAAAGACTAATAAAAATACTTTAAGGAGGAAATTTCAAGATCAAAATTATAGAGTTCTCACTTATCAGGACTTGCAGGAGGGCTTCGTGGCAACTCTTGCAAATGATGAAGGAATATTGCTAACATTGCATTAAAAGTTGGCCTTTTAGATGCCTTAAACTGCAAGCACTCCCCAATCATTTTCCATAATTCCCTTGGCAATCCAACACCTACAACACTGGCATATTGGGGAGGCAACTTTCGAGCCTTCACAACAGCTCGATAAATTTCCTCTGAGCTTAAACCAGCCCACCTGCAGCAAGAATATCCATTAACTAAGCAAGCATATCTTAGAAGGAAAATATTACGAATAAACAATGAGAAAATTAAAATGTATCCACTTACGGGATGGACCCAGTGCACATCTCCACTAAGGTACAACCAAAACTCCAAGCATCAGATTCAGTAGATATACCAATTGCATCATCCCAGAACAGATTCAATGATTTCTTAACAGGCTCCCAGGCCTCTGGAGCCGTGTAATGAGGACTAAGCATTGTACAGTCCATACATGAATGAACTTTGGCAGTATCGCACTCCGACCTAGCCTTCCGGCAGAAAGGTTTCTTCAAGATTGACGCAAGACCGTAATCAGAAACCACTGCACGACCACTAGGGTCCAAAAGAAGATTGGACGGCTTTATATTCATGCACGCAACACCTGCTGCATGCAGTTCAGCCACCCCTCGAGCAATGTCAGCTCCATATCTACAGGGGTAAAATTAATGCCATATTATAACAACAGCCACAGTTTTTATTATGATAGAAAGCACTTATAAAAGCCTTGTCCATCTCCTGGTATTGAAAATGTTCAAGGCTTCAAATTGAATGGAAAATCAATGGATGGTCTAATGAATTTGAAGGAAAAGAATATCAATTAGATACAGCTGCTTCTACGGCTGTACTTACTAAAAGGAAAAACTTTGGGCTTCCTATATCCACAAGATTTACCAGCACAACATCATACCTATCTTCCCTTATCTATCTATCCTATTATGCTCATCCCAATTTAAAGAAAGTAGAGGCTTTTTAAGTTGTACAAATGATTCCTTGCATCAAGAGAGGCCCTCGAATCAAATGGGCACAAATGCCTCCTCTTTGGCACAAACAAGTTTATTCATCAAAGTAGGGGTCACATGCTAGTAAATTCATTATTTCTAATACAAATCAATAAGAAAGACAATTTTTTTGCAGTTTGTCCACACCCCAATTCAAGCCAGTTCTTAATCTCAATTCCTTACCACGTTGAAGTGCTAAATCGAAACACGTACCAAAAATAGGGCTGAATCCTTGATAATCACCCTCCATTCCATTAACCAATTATAAAGAAGAAAGGATTGAAATTTTTAACAAAGAGAAACCAAAAAAAAAAAAAAATGAAGAGAAAACCTTAGAATTTGCTCCAGAGTAAGCCTGCCTTCATTTCGCTGCATCTCGGATTGAACAGACCCATAGCACCTATCCATCACAAGCCCCAAACACCCATCCAACTTAACAACTCCATGAAAAGTACAAACATTTCTACACCACATCGAAGCTCTCCTCAAATTCTCCAGCTGCCCTTGAACCCATTCCACATCCATACCCTCCCCGAGCTCCACTCTCTTGACAGCCACCTTATGCTTCCTTTTCCCGCCGCAGCCAATAACCGCAGCCCACGAGTCCACACCAGCCCTCCTCCCCTCCCCAATCTTTCTCACCAACTTCACCTCCTGGTGGGTCCCGAACTCGATCACCGGGCCACACGCCCCAGAGCAAGATGCTTGGGACCCACGGCTGCACCTCTCCTCACCGTCCTCGTCCCGATCACCGGCGTAGTCGTCGTCGTCGTCGGTGTAATCGCAGTCAAAATCGGCGGCGGAATGGAGGAGAGTGAGGACGGCGTAGTTCTTGCGGAGAGCATGGACTGAGTTGCCGACGACGGAGACGTGGCGGCAGCGGGGACAGGGGAGGGTGGTGTCGAGCGAGGCGGCGAACATTCTGGAGAGGCAGTCCTTGCAGAAGCCGTGGCCACATTGAAGCAGCAGAGGAACTCTGTCGTCTTCGTTGTAGCGTATTTGGCACACAGAGCAACATGGGACTTTCATGTTTTTTGGTGAATCAAAACAAATTATAAATGAGGAATGAAAAGGTAGTGGAAAATCAAAAGAATCGGAGAAGTGAAGGAGATCAAAGCAGATCTGTGGGAAAATCTAAATGAAGGAAGGCAAGGAAGATCGCAAATAATTAATTAATAACAATAATAATAATATGAATGAGCAACTGATAGTACAAATAAGAAAAGAAGCGATGTTAGACCACCACCACCACCACCACCGCCAGTAACAACAACAACAATAAACGGGATGTGTGTAAATGAGGGTTTGGTCTTTTTGGGAGCGATTTTTTGAGGGGTATTGTATTTTATTTTTATTTTACTTTTAGCTTTAGGGGTTGGTTTGGTTTAGTTTGGGTATAACAGTTTTGCTTTCTTCTGGCTTGGGTCTCTCTCTACACACCATTGCACAACTATACATTTTGCTTCTGACCAATTTCTAATTAATATTTCTTATGTTGTTTAAGGACATTACGCACAGATAAGAAACTTCATCTTAGCGAAGATGGATAGCGTAGCAGAAGAAGTAGCAGCGCAGCAGTCGTAATAGTTAATTTGATATTAATTTGTCTTTTTTTCGATAGTATGAATAATTGTCCGGTTCTGTAGAACTTTCACCTTTTTCAAAAGGCAAGTCAGTCATTATGAAGCCCAAGGTCAACCTTGGTTTCGTAAGAAAAGAAAAAAACCAAGTCCAGCCCTAAACCATAAAACCTGACCTACTCCTATTACCACAAGCCTGGGATTGAGATTGAGAGGTCATGAGACGGTAATTGATCCGAACAAAGAGTTGTACCCAAGAGGTTAGAGAATCATCAATAGAAATAATGTCTATTTCTCCTCCGTTAGCGTGACTCGAACTCAAAACCTCCTGAAAGAAAGAGTCTTAAGTGAGGAACTTTGACCACTCAGGCCACTTCTACTTGTCACTTAATTAATCTAATTGTTTTGAGATATGAAGTCTACCTATGTACACCCAATCTCTTAACTACAGATGTAGCTTCAAATACCCTATATTATTATTTCCTATAAGCATCAATGTTGGAGAGTTGTAGACTGATTGATTCTTGTATTTTGTTCACTTTATGTTTATGGTCCAGATTAATAGCTAGGGTAAGATTTAGGCAGGCCAATTAGTAGAAAATTAGAAGAATAGTGCTAAAACTGTGAAGAATTTACATAATATATATAGGATCACAAGAAGGACGGTGTCTAAACAAAACTTTCTAATGAAGAAAAAGGTGATTGGGAAGTTTCGCAGAAGAAACTTGATTCAAACATGCTCATAAAGCCACCTTCAAAAGTTGGTAAGAGTTGATCAAAGGCAGAATCAGAGCGGATAATGGATGGCTCTTGATAGGAGCTGATGAATGGAAAGACAGACTCTTGACGACCACCAACAGTGCCTTGACTAAGAAGTAGTTCGTAATTACATAGGCCATTAGCATCCATAAATCTGCTGGCATCGGAGTCTTTCCCGGTGAGTTGTTGGACAAGAGCTCTGAACTCGGAAGCACTAGCCTTGACCTTCATGGGGCTTGATATGTATACAACTTTGATGCCTTTTTTACCTCCCTTTCCTTTGCTCTTCATGTTGACGAAACAGGTTTTGATGATTTGGTGGCTAGTACATGAGTACGGTAAGGTATATATATATATATAAGGAAGGGTACGGAAGTTGGGAGGTTTTTTGTTATGTTTGAAAGGAAGGTGATTTCTTGGAAAGTGATTAGATTGGAAAATTGAGACAAGTTTTGGGAAATGGAAACTTGGAGGAAACCTACATAGGGTGAACACAAGTTCCTTTTCAGGGATGCTTAAATGACCCGTAACCAAGGTTTTTGATTGTGACCATTGTGATTCATTGCATGGATTTATCATTTATAGCACGTGCGCAGACTTGGAAGACAAACTTCTTCATTTAACAAACACACACACATATATCTGAAATAACATTCCTTAGTGGATGGAATTAATTAAGACACAACATAGATTTCATATTGATTTTGAACTGGGGCATCTTTAGAGCCCCTTCACCTTATTTTCAGTTTACATAATTAGCCTTCAGTTCACACATATTATATTCCCAAAATGTTGACAATTGCGTGAAGTAAACACCAAACTTCTGTTGAATTTTTAAAAGCATCAACATAAGACAACGGTCCTTTATTAAGACAACGGTCCTCTAATTAAATGAGAAAGAAATAAATATTGACAAAATTGTTCTAACCTAAACATAAGAAGGAAAAAGGGGTCACGCGTACGGCGGAATCTTGTACTCTCCATCTAGAAGATCAAAAAGCAAAACTACGAGCTCCAATATTTTCAAAGGCAGAAGAAGCATCTTTCAATACGTAGGCCCTTACAGAAAGGGAAAACAGAACTTGTAGGTCCTAGTATAAATATTTTCATGATTAGGAAGTACGTTTCCTGATAAGTTGTATTTTTGGGAAACAGCCTCCACAATTGATCCATATGAACACAAGGTCTGAATACGTTTCATGAAAGAAAAAGGACTTAGTAAAGTTTTGTCCACTGGTTGGAACATAAAGAATCAGCAGAATACAAATTCAATCCATTTCGTTGATTTTTAAACCATCCGATTATTTTATTATATTTTTAATTTCTAATTTAATTTATTTAAACAAATTTTATTATTAAAATTAATCAATTTATTAATTAATCAATTTATAAATTAACAAGTTAAATCGATTAATTTTTATTAATAATTTCTTTTTAAAATAAAATTTAAAATTTTCAATAGATAATTTCAGTATCTTTTTATTATATTTTAAATTCTTTAATTTTATTTAATTTTTAATTGATTTTATGACGATCTAATATTGGTTAGACCTTTTAAACCTTAAACCTCTTATCCTACCAGTTTAACTTTTGGTTCAGTTTTTAAAACATCATTATAAACACATTTTTGTTGAATTCTATAAACCTTTAGAACCGCTTATCATTCTATTGGTACGATTTTTTATTTGATATTGTGAGAAATAAAATCAATATTTAATACTGAAATGAAACAACTATCCAAACAATTAAACCCAACACCATATCCAGGAATTTTGGCACATTTAGTATAGGTGTTAAGTGTGCAAAATTATTATTCTGAAGAACTTCCTCGACTATGTCTATGAACATCTCCCTATTTTACGGTCCAGGTTGATGCGTCTTGTCTTTTCTTTTACCATTTTCGGACGTAAATGGCATTGACTATAAAAGCTGTGTGAGAAAGTGCCTAACTTATCTCCAAAAGTTAGCTCAAGAGGAGGAGGTTTGTATACTATTATAAATTCTTGAATGTCTTTATAGTTGTCCGATATGGGATTCCTGACACACCCCTCTCAGTCCAGAGCAGGACTTGACATCTGATGGATATATTGAGCAAAGGGACATAACCAGGCACCGCTCCAAACCATCGAGACAAACTGACTTGGCTCTGATACCATGTTAGAAGTGTCTAACTCATCCAAAAAGCTAGTTCAAGAGGAAGAGGTTTGCATACTATTATAAATTCTTGAATGTCTTTATAATTGTCCGATGTGAAATTCCTGACAAGCTGTATGAAAGGTCGAAAATATATAGATAAGAAAAGGGCTAGATGACAAATGATATTACGACGCCGGTGACGAATGCATAAGAAAAATACACCGGTCGGATAATCAACTTGACTTGACCTTCCAGAATGAAAACACTAAGATTTTGAAGCTAAAATCGTCGTTTGCACGTCGGCAATCCTTTCAAAAAAGTAATAATAAACAGAATACCGCGAATCTTGTAAATCATAGTGCAGCAGTGTAGTACGTTCTGCATACCTTTCAAAGTTTTGTTAGATTTTCCATTTAAGTTTAATTTCATTAAATTATTTTTTCTCTTTTTTAATTTTTTTATTTGTGATTCATTGAATTTCTAAATATATTAATATAAATATGAAATATATCTTTATTTGTATAATTAAATAATTTATATACATAGATCAAGATTAACGTCTAACAATACATTATTACCAACTAAATATAAGGAATGTTTAAATAGTTTTACTAATATATCTGCACATTTTTTATATAAGTCAATCATTTTATTATACAATGTTTGATAACGTCTACTTTGTTTGAGTCTATTCTCCATTAGCAAATTGACTATATTAATAAATTTCAAATTTTAATTTCAAAACATCAATTCACCTTAACCAAAAATTTCTCAAGTCAATACTAATAGAAAATAGCCTCTCTAATTACTTTAAGATGATAAATCAAATATGAATCATTTAAATATCTTTATATAATTTATACTATATCTAATAACTACTAAACGAGCTACTTTTGATTAGGATAGATCTATATAGTATCAAAATACAACAATCCCTAAATGAGATAATTTGAATATTTAAGTCCAAATATCACTTATACAATCATTAAACTGAAAATTTTCATTGACATTCAAATAATGCTCCAAACAGATTTCTTATATCGACTTATTTTAGTAAACCTGTTCTCCAATAAGCACTACATTTTTGTTTAAATATTTCTATAATTTAGTATAAAATTGATTCCTTTTTTCACAAGAAATAAATAAAATGTGTTCTACTATAATAATGTCTAATCTTGATAGAGCAATGACTAAAAAAAGTTGAAAGATAATACTTGAATACAATACGAATCTTATAATTATGCTCTCTTAAAATGTATAAGATAAGAATGTCTTTAATTAATTATATAAAAAAATTACAACCAATCGATTGGCTACATGACATAAACTAACAATCTCTAAATTTTACTAAGTCAATTGCTTAAGCATCTTATACCTTATCATGAAGTGATCATGCTACTGAACAATTATCTAATGAGATCATTCTATAAAATTATCTTTAGTGAGTAATTACTAGAATAGTGGTCTAATAAAATAATTCCATAGAGTTATCTTTAGTGAGTACTTACTTAAATCTTATAACTTTCATCTCAACTATCATCATAATTAAGAGAAATTGTCTAAATACAAACTTAGATCGTTTTTTAGACCTTAGCTCCTTCCATACACTTAACATCTCTAATGTTCTATAATACAATACAATCTTAACTTTGTAAGGAATTGTTCTAAGTTTATTAAAAAAAACTTGTTGATCTAAACAATTGCTTAAGTAAATGAAAAATGTATTATGTCTTGATTAGTAATTAATGCTACATTAGAACCTTTACAACTCAAAATAATATTATTCAATGTAAAAAAAATTCTATGATTTACTTCTATTAAACTAAAGTTAATATCTATATAATTTTAAACTCAAACATCAACTCATACATAGAAGAATAGATATCATTAATACTTTATAAGTATTATATTTATTTAAAAATAAACACCTTTAGTATAAATATTATTTATGTACTTAGATTAGAATATAAGGATTATATTTTTTAATATTTTAGACTAGAATATAAGGATTATATTTTTTAATATTGAACACCTTTATTATATTATATATGTACTTGGACTAGAATAGGTAAATAACTTCTACATCTATCTCTATGCATCTAATTCTCATAATTAAGTTGTTATCTTTTCATATCTAATAAGAATTACTCTTAATTAGACTATCATATCTTGAACAATTAAAAATGTGAATTGTAGCTCCCAATAAATAATATGTCTCTCTATATTCTTACTAAAGAAGACAATTATACTTCTACTAATCTTCGTATAGAGATGATAAGTCTACAATCATATCTAAAACAATTTTCTATAAATTTATCACAAATGTGAATATTTTAACATCTCGTAACCTTTTGAATATTGTATCCAAAAAGGTATTAGTTTCATTTGGACATACTATTATGAAATTTAAACTCTTTCAAACTTTATCTTACTTCTACTACTAATTTTGAGAATCATTCTCCTATAAATATGCATTGAAACAAACATTTTATTCAATAGAGCTTGGATGATGATACCTAGCCTTTTGAATATATCATAACTTTCTAATGTCTAATTTAGTTCTAAACTTATTGGATAATAGATACTTTAACTAAGCATCACATTCTAAAATTAGATAACTTTGACATTTTTAAGTCTTACTATTCCATAAGTAATATACAATCTTGTTATTTGATATAATTGGAATTATAAAGGCAACTTATTGTATTAGGTATAACTATATAAGAATAAATATTGCATTATACAATATCTTATATTATATTTTCCTTCTTACTCAGATTGATACTATGGTGAAATTTAGTTATGGAGGTATTAATTAAAAAATCTCATTCTCTATAAATAACCAAGAAAATTTTTGAATCCTACTTTATTGATCTCTTTGTAGTACCTCACAATGCTTAATTTTTACTTAGATTTTAATACTTTGAATTTTTTAAAATTTTAAATCAATATTTCATTTAATATATGTGAATATATCATATAAAATCATTAGTAAATATAATGAAATACAAGTATTCATACTTTTATAAATTGTTATTACATCCAATACAATATATGTACCATATTAACAATTTAATACTATACTTGTACTTTAACTAAAAGGTTAATTTTATGATTCTCAACCTAACAAGTTTCATTAGATTTATAACTAAAAAAGATATATATGTATATATATTTATATATGTATGTATGTGTGTTTGTGTGTGTGTATAACTTTATAATTATCATTATATTGATTTAACTAAATTAGAATAAAAGAATATTCTCATTTATCAAACTTAATGTTTTTACCATTTATGTTAAGGATAAATCTCCCTTGATGTAACACATACAAACTATTGTATAAACTTAGATTAATTACTTTTACTTAACAATCTATTATCATGCCTTGAACATTATAAAAATGTTAAAATAAAATTTATGTCAAATACTAAAAAACATAACTTATAAATATATATAATCTCTACCAAATCTTGTATCGGCAAGAAAGACATGCAACTATATTTTTTTAATAAAAACAAGAGTCAATTAAAAAAACTCAAAGTTTACTTAATTTTACAATACTAACTCATAAAAATAATACTTTTAAAAAAATTATAAAAAAAAGTAAATATTTCAATTTTCAAATTGTAACAAAAATAGTCAATATTTCTGTTAATTAAAATAAACACCTTTGATTTGCGTTGATCTTTCTTGGAGATAATTTTGTATATTCCCACCTGAAAACTGTTATCTGACGTTTTAATAACAGGGTTATGAAATATAAGAATGGAGAGTGAGATCAGTGTACAATTTCATCTACTACGCTGATATATGAAATTTCGGCCACAGAAGTCTGCCATTGGAGTTCAGTTACCCAAATCAGCTGTCAAATTTGAGCGTTACCTCATGCGCGAGGTGAGTGAATTGTCAATTCTTGGCTGTGTAAATGGAAGTCGATTCTTGCCACTCCTAATATACGCCAATACTTGATTAATCAGCTGTCAGATTTGAGCGTTACCTCATGCGCGAGGTGAGTGAATTGTCAATTCTTGGCTGTGTAAATGGAAATCGATTCTTGCCACTCCTAATATACGCCGATACTTGATTTAGTGCCTGTTTGGTTCAGCTTTTGAAAATTCCAAAAGCACTTTTTTCTATAGCAAAAGTTATTTTTAGAAAAAAGTGGGTGTTTGGCTGTAAACTTCAAAAGCACTTTTGAAGTAGAAATAGCTTTTGAAAAAGCTAAAATACAGCTTTTTGAAAAGCTAAAATTTG
>JAOTIZ010000001.1:10932654-10949285 GCA_027123425.1 Erythroxylum panamense
AGTCTCTAGGTCAATATACCGGTCCGATCACTTATCTCTAAAAATTCCGGAAAAATTCCCAAAATTCCTCAAAAATAGAAAACACTAGATTCCACACTCAAATCTCAGTTTCCAACTCCACAAATTCAATTGTCACACTAACTCAATTATATACCTCAATACTCTTTAAATTCTCAGTCAGATCTTAATTCGATTAATTCAACCACTCACTCCAACTTATTTCTCGAGCCTCAATAATCAAATTCACTCAGCTCACACTCTAATCAATTTATCACTTATCACTAAATTCTCATTGATTCAATTCTCACTAATTCATATCTAACACTGAATCTCAATTTCACAATTATCACAAATCACAATTAAATGCTGGGAATAATCATGAATGCATGACACTGAATATGCATGTGCAATTGACTCATATCACTGGTACAGACTCACTATACGTGCAATTCAATCATGAATGCACTCACTGCTCAAGCCATCCAAATTACCGATATGCCCTCACATCGGTAACGGGATGTTACATATGTATTGTTTAGTTCAGTGAGCATCTTACTTATGGAAAAATTCCTGGATTTCCTTTATACAACTTGGTCTAATGGTATTTTATGAAGCTTGAAAGAATCTGACATTAAAGCCATCCAGGCCATATGCTTTATTAGGATGAAAAGAGAACATTGTGGCTTTAATTTCCTCTAGAGTTACCTCTTGAGTGAGATCATTGTGCGTATAATGTTATACTAAGCCTTCCAAGACATTAAGAATATCTTAAGAGTGGCTCTCCACCTTATTGCATGCTCCTAATATATTTTTGAAGTACTCAAGTGCTAATTCCTTCAACAGTTGTTGGTCATTCATTTTTTTCCCTGTGAGCTTTTAAGGGAAATGATTCTTTTTGTGTTACTTCTACCTCAAATATTGTTGAAAAAGTAATTTGAGAAACTATTCCTCTCAATAAGCCGCAAAATTCTTAATTTTTTCCTGATTTATGAGTTGTCGGTATTAGCTACTTTCAAGCATTTCTTTAATTATATTTTCTCCACAGTCTTGAGAGCATTATTTAGGGGATCTTTGGCTAGCTCCATCTGACATTAGTTGATCCTTTCAAAGGGGTGCCTTAAGTCTATTTTCATGGGATCAACCTCATTTCTTTTGATGTAAGTCAACCCCTTACTTACAAATTTTATCTTTTTCACAAGTTGGAATGTTTTTGATCCTAAGACAGTTACCTTTTTCCAGAAGTGAGGTAAATCTAGGGTGCTTAAGAGACGAGTTGAAAATTTTAAAATGATCTTTCCTTTTTTTGAATGCCTCCCCTAATTTAACCTCTATAGGCGTGTGATTTAAAAATAGTGGATTGTTGAATACAACTGAGTTGCTTGGGAAAGAACTGAGCCAGTTAGAATTGATTAAGCTCATGTCAAGCTTCCTTTGAAATAAGATGAGAGCCATCTTGCTTCTTGAACTATGTAATTAAAGACTTTGAGTATTTTAGGTCCACCAATCTTAAGTTTCTTGTAAGTGAGCTTAATTCCTAGAATATGGAGTGTAAAACCCTGGTATTGCCTTGAGCCTCTTCAGGTTTAAGCAAGCAGTTAAAGTCACTTAGTAGGATCAACGGAGAGTTTTTTTAAAACTAAAAGCTTCTAAATCATTCTATAGTCTATCTCCTTCAAACTCCCAATTAGCTAATAAACTACTGTTATGAAGATGTGTAATGAACGCCTCTTAAAATTAGTTCAAAACGCAAATGTTGATTAGTACATTACCAATTACATAGGTGCCATAGTTATAGATCCATTTGCATAATAATTATACCATTTACATATGCCTAACGATTACTGATTGTGCTCCATTATTTGTTGAGGTACTGAAGCCCTTCTAAAAGGCTTCCATCTTTATTTTGGTTTCAATTAAACTAATAAAACTAGCCTCCTCAGTTTAAAAATGTCATTTAGGCCATTTTGTTATTAGGGGAATTGATACCTCTAATTTTCCATACAATTAGCTTTATTGTTACTTCACCTTTAGTATTTGTAGGACAAATAGGTTTAAGGATAGTAAGAAGCTCACTCCTTATAGCCATTTCTTCACCCACTTTCTCATATTTACTAGTCACTTTTATAGTCTTGTCTTTACTAGTAGTCATAAGTAGATCTTAATCTGCCTTATTATTCTTCCACAAAATCTCCACATCTTGCAGAGGATGGTACATTGGTTCAGGGTTTAGTAGTGGTTTCTCATGATTGATTCCTCTAATATCTTCAGTTTGGGTGGCAATTAAAGCAGAAGTGTCTTTTGGATCCTCCAATTTTGTTACTATCTATTTTCCATTTGCACCATCTTTCCTAGCTTTTAGAACTTCTTGTGCAATGTTTTCTTTAACATTTAATTTTGGTTTCCAAATTTTATTCATTCCTTTTTCATAAGCTTTTATGGGTAAGCAACCCTGATTGCATCCAAGACTAGACCATCTTCCTCAGATAACCTCATTAACTTAATGGAGTAAGGTAGCTCTTTATCTACGGGTATCTGAATACAAAAACATGCTAAACCAATTATGTATAGCATGGTCGTATTTTAATTAAGGCTTATTGGCTTTCTAGGGAGCTAGCTAAGTAGCTTAGACCCTTAATATATGTATTACTATTTTCTAGATGGCCTTTTAGGTTATTTTCAAATCCCTATTGCACTAGAGCATCAAGAAAATATGACCTTCACATTCCCATTTGGTACATTTGCTTATGAAGGATGTCATTCAATTTGTGCAATGCACCTACTACTTTTCATATGTGCATGGTGAGCATGTTTTCTAAGTAGGTTGATAAGATCATCATAAAGGTATTTATGAATGATTAGTGTCTATAGATCTTCTTTTGATAATTGCTTAGAAAATATCTCACTCATTTTGAAAAGATTTATTAAAACTAACTTTGTGCTTAATTAAAAAAAATGTCATTTTATGGTTAATCAAGATATAGTTCTAAGGCATTTTATGTCCTTTAAGGGTATAGATGTTCACAAATATAAGGTTGATCTTATTTTTTCTTTACATTACACCTCAAATATGGCGGAAGTTTGTTTTTTCTTATTGTTATAGGTTCATCAAGGATTTTTAGAAGATAGCCTCTCCTTTATGCAAGTTGTTACAACAAGATGTCCCTTTTGAGTCTGATGTCAAATGTAAGGACATATTTGACGAAATTATAGCCTCTTCTTTGTGCAAGTTGTTATTGCAAGATGTCCCTTTTGAGTTTGATGTCAAGTGCAAGGACGCATTTGATGAAATTAAGTAGCTCTTGACATCCTTTCCTAGTGATTCAACCTCTAAATGGAACCTTCCTTTAGAGGTTATAAATGATTCAAGTGATTATACAATGTGATGGTTTTAGGACAAAGAGTGGAAAAGGTTGAACATGACATCTACTACACCTCAAAAACTTCGAATTTGGCCTAACTAAATTATTCTACAAGTGAAAAAGAGCTTTTACCTATTGTATTTACTTTATAAAAATTTCAATCATGCTTGTTGGGTGCTAAAGTTATTATGTATTATGATTATGTAGCTTTGGAGTACTCACCAAGGAAAAAGGAAACTGATGTTAATTAGATAGATTCTTCTCCTTTAGGAGTTTGATTTAGAAATAAGAGATAAAAATGGAGTGAAGAATATGGTTACTAATCACCTCAGCTACTTGGTCCGAGAGGAAGATGATGTCCCTTTGACAGAAACATTTATAGATGAACGACTATTTTCTTCCAATTTGATACCTCCATAGTATACAAATATTGTGAATTTTCTAGTTATTCATAAGTTACTTGTAGGTTTGTCGAAGGCTCAAAAGAACAATTTAAAGATTGAAGCTAAGTACTATGTTTGGGATGACCCTAATCTTTAGACGCATTGTGCAAACCAATTAATAATAAGATGTGTTCCTAAGAGTGATATGATTTTTATTTTGACCTTCTGTCACTCTTACACTTATGGAGTGCATTTTGGAGTAGAAAGGATTGCCTATAAGGTTTTGGATAGTGGTATTTTACTGGCCTTCATTGTTTAAAGACCAGTATGTCTTTTGCACGTAATAGGATAGGTGCGAAAGGAGATGTAACTTATTTTGTAGAAACCAAATGCCATAAACCCCTATTCTTTTTTATGAAATCTTTGATGTTTGGATCATTGATTTCATAGGTCCATTCCCTCCATCTTTTAGTTTTCATTATATTTTACTTATAGTTGATTATGTTTCAAAGTAGGTGGAAACTAAGGCCACCAAGACTAATGACGCTAAAGTAATTACAGTTTTTGCCAAGTCTATATCCTTTCTAGGTTTAGGATGTCGAGAGGCATAACAAGTGATAGGGTAACAAACTTTGGTGATGGAATCATACAAAAGGATTCCACTTCTTGCCATCCCCACATAAGTGGCCAAGCTGAGGTGTTCATTAGAGAAATAAAGTCGATAATAGAGAAAACAAATAATCCTAATAGGAAGGATTAAAGCTTGAGATTGGAAGATGCACTCTTAGCCTACAAGACAACTTATAAAATACTAATTAGTATTTCCCCATATAGATTAGTGTTAGGGAAATAGTGTCATATTCCAGTAGAGTTGCAACATAAAGCATATTAGGTTATTAAGCATTGTAACATGAATCTTGATGATGCAAGAGTGCATAAAAAGATGCAATTATAAGAGCTTGAAGAGATACAAAGCAACTTTTATTAAAATGCAATGATATATAAGGAAAAGACTAAAGCTTTCCATGACAAGATGATTTCGAGGAAAATATTTGTTATTGTCCAAAAAGTGTTTCTTTATCATTCTAGACTTAAATTATTTCTAGTTAAGTTATGTTCTCATTGGGTCGGTCTTTTGGGACTTCTAATGTTTTCCCATATGATACAGTCGAGATACAAAGTCTAAAAATAAGGAAGACATTTAAGGTAAATGTTTATCGCTTAAAGCCTTACTATGAAGAATTTTAAATGGTGAATGTGGGAGTAGTCGTACTAGACAACCCAGATGATATCATGTGATGAAGAAACATAAAGTCAACCTAACGATAGTAGAAAAAGGTTTACACTTCATTATCCTTAAATCCATTATTAAGGATTTGTAAAAAAACATTGTGAAAATTAATTGTTGAGATTTAATTCCTCTGTTAAAGCATTTAAACCTGTAGATTACGATTGAGAATATGACAACCAAAAGTCAAAATTGATGAAAAACAATAAATGCCTTAATTCTAGATCAATAAAGTATTAAGCATACACTTTTAAGATGTTGAGAGCAGAGAAAGAGAAACACCTAAAAGTTAACAAGAAGCAATGAAACCATAAAGTAACAAATTTATGGATACAGAATCAGTCACATGTTTTAAAGTCCTCTGTGACCTATATATGTTTCAAGTTTCCCTGGTGAATTGAGTTCAATGGGGGATGACCTTTGTTTAGCACATAACAAAAGTATCCTCAGCTTGGCTATAACATTACTATTTCTTACAATCTTAAAGCTCTACAGATTGTGAGATTCATTGGATGGTTTCTTATTCATATAATGGGAAGTTGATGACACACAGATATACACACGAGAGTACTAAGTTTGGATCAATGCTCTATCTTGATCAAAAGATTGACGAAAATTATATTAATGAAGCAGAAACTGACCTAAAAGGTAAAATCAAAGGAACAATCTTTTTAACTTATATAAATAATTATCCAAGTCAAGAGTCACAGAAAAGAAGAAACCAACCCCACCCCACCTCCCCTCCCCTCACTTAGGATTTGTTCGATGATGATGATAATATAATTGTTTATCCAATATTTTGAAAAACTATGGTCTATTTGATTACAAAAATGAGTGATGTTTGTATCATTCCATCCTTTATACATCTTTCTACTGTGGGATGCCTTTCAATTTCCAAAGACTAGTAGTTATTTGATATATTTTATTTAGTGTTTTAAATTTGACATTGGTTATCATTTGTGGACCTTTTTTCTTATATTTTCCAAATTCATTACATAGTTGTTTTGCTTCAAATAGCTACCAATAACAATAACATTAGAGCGAATCTCACTGCTTGAGAATAGACCAAGACTTTGGATCCTCACACAAAGAAGGCTAAACCCAACCACTCTACTTTTGCCATATATGATATACTTAAACCACTTACAGTAGCATAAAAAGTTTTAAGTTGGATTGGATATTAGCAAACTTCTAAAAAGATGTTCTTTCTGTGGCTTAATTAATGTTTTTGGGATAACAAAATAAAGTGTAGAGGAATGTTTTAGGGGGTTTGATTAATACTTTGAACATGCAGGTAGATTAGTTAAGCTAACATATTTTTTCAAAACCTACCTAAATGAAATCATTGGTTGACTACCAATTTGCAAGCACAATATTAGTCACACACACAAATAAAGATTACTTGATAAAAATTATCATCTTTTACATAAAAAAAAGCGAAGGGCAACATTATTTTTCACCTTTCAAATCGCTTTGATTTAAGGTCTATGAAGTCTATTTTTGGACTAAATTGTACTATCTTTTCAACAAAGGTTCAATCAAGTCTTTATATAAAAGAATTGAGAACTTTTGATCACCTTTACATTTTCACCAACTTCCCCAGTCTAGCTCTTTCAGATATTGTATAAGATATTGTGAACAATTCGCCCTAGGTTTAAGCAAATACTAATAAATCTAAGTGTCTACTTGTTTTAATTTTAATTCTAATTTTTGATTTTCTATTTTTTGTTTTCAAATTCAGTAAAACAAACCTGTTTTGTTAATTTTTTTGGTTTCTATTTCTATTTTTGGTTTTGATTTCTATTTTTAGTTTTATTTTCTTATAGTTTTCAAAAATTATAAAAACCATAAAAAGTATTTTGTTTTTTATTTCTTTTTTATAATCTGATTTACCATTAACTAAGTAAATATTATTTAATTATTTAATATATTAACTATTAACAAGAACTATGAATAATTTAATTTAGGATTAATTGCCAAAAAAACTCAAACTTTCGTCAAATTTTCAATTATAGCCCGAACTTTAAAAAGTAGTAATCAAATGCTCAAACTTTCAATTTTTTTCAATTCTATCCCAAACTTCAAAAAGTGGCAATAGAATATTTAAAATTTTAACTTTCATCAATTTTAACTAGACGATATTTGTTGTTCTCCCGATGCTCTCAGACGTTTATATTCTGTTTACAATATATTGTATCGATAAGGTCATCAAGGCTACATAATCTGATTTAGGTCTTTTTAAAACTTAACGGAAATATTAACGTCGAGCTAGAATCGAAAAAAAACTTGAAATTTTGAGCATTTTGTTGCTACTTTTTGAAATTCGGACTATAATTAAAAATTTTAAAAATTTGAACATTTTATTATTACTTTTTAAAGTTCAGGCTATATCTGAAAAATTAACCAAAGTTTGAGTTTTTTTATGTAATTAACCCTTTAATTTAATATTATATATTTAATTAACTAAAATTAACTATGAATTATGAATAATTTAATTTAATAATTATAATTATAATTACAATAAGTTCAAAATATATAAATTTTAAATAAAAATTGACTTAATAATTAAAATATATTTAAAATAAATAAAAATTTATTATGAATAATTTAATTTAATAATTATTAATAATAATAACTAAAATTACAATAAGTTCAAAATATATAAATTTTAAATAAAAATTGACTTAATAATTAAAATATATTTAAAATAAATGAAAATTTATAAATGAAAATTTAATTTATAAATTATTTATTTTAATAAAATGAAATAGTTTTTAGTAATAATTTATTTATAAATATTATATAAGGCATTAAAATAAATTTATTTAATTAAAATAATTTATCTTGAAGTTATATATATATATATATAATTAATATCAGTAAAAAAAGTTTAATTACATTAATGTTAATATCCAAACAAGTTTTTTTATTTGAAGAAAAAATAAAAACTATAACCAAAAAAAAGAAAATGAAGCCAGATGTCCCTAAATAAGTCATCATTTGGCTCTGGCTGTCACTTGTTGGTTTTGGAATAAAACAACTAAATGAAATGCAAGAAAAATCAGCGGCATGATGGTCATTGTTTATACTGTGATTGCGAGTTTTTTTATTTATTTATTTAAGACAAGGGCAACCAGCCCGGTAGGATTAAATCGACTATCGTAGACCAAAAACTGTCCCAACCCAAGCTGAGGATAGATTGCGAATTTGATTTCAAAGTTGCAGAGATGTAACACAAATTGCCAACCCCAAGGTTTGTTTTGAGAAAAACTAGCAAATTCTCATAAAATAGTAATACGTTCCCAGCCTTGTGTGACCATGTGAAGAAAAAAAATATGGATTTCCATTCAACAAAAGAAAAGATCACTAGGAGGAGTTCAATATTATTTGGTAACCCCACATGAAAAGTGTGGTCAAGGAAAGGCACATGCACAAGGGACAGAGTTTAGAAATAGTTGCTGTTATAGAATTTCTTGAGAAAATCTGAGTTGCCTTGGTCCTTAGCGCTCAAATCCTGCACAAGTCCTTGTCCACCAACTACATATTGGCCAATAATGTGATGCCTCTGTTTGGCATGCTCCGTGATGTTTCCCAGCTCTTCCATTCCCTTAAAGAGCAGTAAATCAATCACCTGCAGATGTACTCTGATTAATAATATTGAGAGAGATGCACAAAACAATGTATCATACTATCCAGTAGAATGGTTATTAAATCCACCAAGTTCACTGGTGTCTTGCTTCGGAGCCAAACATAAATTTAAGCTTTCCCAGGGAACTAAAGCAGACTTCTTCCAACAAATAGAAGTTCAAATACCAAGGACTAGTACCAACCTCAAAATAAATGAATGCCACTTAGGCTATGTTTAGTTGAAGGTTTTATAATGGAATATAATATAATGTAATATTATTCCATCATTTAAGAGGAGGTTTTATAATGAAATATAATAGAATGAGAAGGAAGAAGAGGGTTTCATATTACATCCCATTTCATTCTAAAGAGTAAAAATAAAAAACCTCCGATTTGGAAGGTTTGGGATGGAATGTAAAATGATGAACAACTTTACACTATATTACATTATAAACCCTTCATTCAAACAATATTTTACTATATTACATTGTGAATCCTTCCATCCCTCTCAAACAACAATTTTTTAATATTACATCTATTTACGTTCCATTCCATTATAAATCATTCCATTAAAAAAGTTATGATCAACCAAACATAACCTTAGGGATTGAGATTTGGCAACTGAGCCAATAGCAGCTGGCAACATGACACGGACAGATTCAGCTAATTTACTAAATAATAGGCAAAATAGGGTTTTACACAACCCCTCAAAAGCAACTCAAAGGGGCTTGCTAAACAAATCAAGCTACTGTTCACAAGATGTTAACAGGATTTTATTTCCTAGAAAAGAAATAAAATCTTTTGTAGTCTATATAGGAAAATATGATAAGAATAATAAAGTGACCAATCCTTAAAAGGTCCTTGTTATTAACAACACCCTTACAGTAAGCTGTCATAAGAGATTGCAGCATGAACACGAGCAATAATGTTAAGGACCTTTAATACACTGCCAAGGATAAGTGTTGAGCTTATGAAAACTGCTAAGGAATGTATAACTTCAAACACTCGGTAATGCTGGAACCAAAAAAGAGAGTTCTAGAGACAGAAGCAAAGAAATTGAAATACGCATTGGAAAGATAACTGAATCTGCAATTAAACCCCTTGAGATTCATTACAAAGGCTAAACATTTGGCTGGTACAAATGGACTTTACATTTATAATATCAGAAACGCAGTGAATCTCATCCAATAGCACTGTTTGGCCTCAAATAGCCCTCTAGGGCATAAGGATATTCTATTTCAGTCTCTGGTTTACAGTGGCTCCAAGAAAAGTTTTCATTTCTTCATCCTCGAATTGCCAATATATACATACTAGCTTCTACACATCTACTGTTTAGTAATTCCACAAATAAAGGTTGGATTTTACAGTCAAGTACGAGAAACCATCATAATCACAGCAATCTAACATGACACTATCTGATCTGCAGTTTCGAAATAGGGGCTAAGAGGAAGAAAAGAGCCTTGATTTGCGACAATTTCGACAATTTCACCCAAACCCATAAAAAAGGTAATTGCAATTCAATTAAAGAGTCTTTATAGAAGATTAAAACGATAAAAAGGATAAGCATTGCACCTTTGGGTTGGAGACTTGGGCATGCTTGCGAATCTCTGAAGCGATACTAGACCGAAGCTGGGACTCGGTAACAACATCGTGGAGATTGTAGATTTCCATGATAGAGGGAATTGATCTACATGCTGCCTTGAAGAAATCGAACACGCGAGCTCTTGCCTCTTCAAGAGTCGCTGAGTTTGGTGACACCTTCAGGCCCGTTAATCTAAATGCCATTTCTTTCCACACACCACTGAATTACTTGCAACAAAAATCGGAGCTTTCAAATGGAAATTAAGCTAAAAAAGTCTAAACAGAAGGACAAGACCTAGAGGGCTGCAATGTCGTTTTGGGCTTGCAACTAAAGCTGGCCCTTCCCCTTTATATTGAGAAATATGCAATTAATCAAAGCCCAGTATTGGTTTACCGATTCGCGTCCTTATCACATGCTTATCTTTACTTGGGAACGTCAAACTGGTAATTTAGTCTTCAAACACCTTAATAAGTTTCCTGCGTTGATCTCTTTTCTTTGTTGGTAACAAACTTACAAACTTTACCTACCATACGACTTTTTTCTTACGTTCAAAAGGAAATGGTTATCAGTGGGGTAGAGATAATTTTTGGAGAGGTATGATACATTGACCTTTCAACCCTGACCATCTTCAAAGAGAAAGAATGGTGAAACCCTGACCTTTCAACCCTGACCATCTTCAAAGAGAAAGAATGGTGAGTGCATGTTTGGATGAGCATATATTAGTAGAGCTTTTGGTATTAGTATTTTTGTCAATAGAGCTTTTTTAAAAAGAACTTTTCTAAGAAGTCAATTAACTGTTTAGCTGTCGTTTAAAAGAGAGTTTTTTTGAAAGAGATTCATACAATAGACTGTTTGACAACATAAAAATAAAACGCACTTTTAATTTTAACTATATTTTATTTTGTAATAAAAATTATTTATGCATATAAATGTTATTTAAAATATATTAAACAATATGTAAACCACAATATATTAATTATTATGTAATTTCAAACCATATGAAACATAAATGAAACTATATTTAACCAAATCTTTTATATGAATTATAACATAATTATTAAAATAAATATTAAAACATATAAAAAAGTCAAATAATAGTATATAAATCTCAAAACAAACGTGAAGATGCTTTTATGGGTATTGTAGAAATTATGTGTAAAACATAAAGATAAAAAGAACTAAAAAATATGCTCATTAATTAATATGAAAAATCTACCTAACAAAGTACTTTTTTTGAGAAGCTCCAAATTTAAACATCTTAAAAAGTTATATTTTAATTGCCAAGACAGCTATATGTACTAAAAAGTACTTTTTTATTTTACAATGAAACGTTAATTTTTTTTTAAAAAATCTATAATAGAAAAAAGTACTTATTTACTTTCTAAAAGTTCAACCAAATATGCACCAAATATGACCAACGGGGTCGAAGCTAGTTAGCAATACACGTAAGAAGGGATAAAGTGTAGCAGCTAGTCACAACTCATGCTAACCAGGAAAGGCAATTTTAGTGGAAGAAACCTTTCATGAGTTGGCCTCTCGCATGAACTGTCCGAACATGTTCTGGGTATGGCTTTAAGCATTGAAGGACCATCTTTTGCAAGTTTCTCTCTTCTTCAATCATTAGAACATCACTTTCGCTACATATGTAATAAGGATCCTAGAGCGAGGAATTCCAGTGATGTTTTGCACTTTGTATCTCCCTTTCCCACTTATCTCTCTCTGGATTGATTACGATACGTATCGTGAGTTCATCTAATTAATATATGTTCATCATGTTTTAATGATTTCCGTTCGATTTGGTTGTCTGCCACATCAAAACCAATTAATTTGCTGTCAGCATTTTGGTAGATGGGAATGGAATCAACTTTCTCTCTCACTCTGTCACTTTCTTTTTTTCTTTGATTTTTTGGTAAAGGACATAGTTTTATTTATAGCTTGGTTTGAAAAGTCAAAAAGTTCTCTTAAATTAGTTTAGATATTTCAGGATAGTACGATTGTATATCTAGCGGGAAGCTTAAAATCGTACTTGATCTTCAGCAATCATCACCAGTTTCTCCCAACGTTAATAATTAGAAGTCTACTACAGGAGATAAGGCTTACGAAATTCAGGAGGATAAGGAACCTCCATTAGAATGCTAGGTGCCAAGGGAAATAAGCAAAGGGTCTGAAAAGTACTCAAGTCTGTCAAATGTCCTGTATTGCTGCTAAACAGATAGAGTTAAAAAGTTATAAATAGTGACAATATAATATGTACGATAATGTCACTACAAAGTTTTGAGTATTGTGCGTAGCACAGTACTTCCCTTTTAACAAGTGCAACCAGTTCCGCTACAAGTTGTACTGATATTTTGTCCTACTTAATGATGTGTTATGAGTTAATCAGAATCACCACCTAGTGACAAGTTAATATGCTTGACAGTAGCAAATCGAAGAGTCTTATCGTGCATGATAGAAGAGGCACTGTCGAAGCCATGATGGTAGTTAAGAAAGATAGGTTATGAGGTGCAGGGGTAAGATGCATGGGTTGGGAGAGTCCCAACATTGACAGAGACAGTTGAGGCAAAGGATGACTTCTTTATCTCCTCTTTTTGGTACTGCAAGAAGACGTGGGAAAAAAGATATGATTGCTTAAAGGGAATCACAAGCTTTGATTCCCACATGCTCACTGTTCTAGTGCAATTTGTGTCCTGCTTGGAGGAATCTCAGTGGATATTGGAAGCATCTTCTCAAGAGCGATATCCAACAAAAACAAGAGTCCTAGAAACATTTAGATCTTTCTCCATACTCGAACTGGATACCTGGAAGCGGAACTTGGAGCCACTAATTAGTTGGATGGAAAAGGAGTCCTGATTCTCTCTAGCTTTCAGTACCCTAGAATTCATAGATTAAGAATTATTAGGGTTAATTTAAAAAATCTTAAACTTTTTTAACAAATATTAAAAAAATAATATTATAATATTTAATTTTAATAAAAATAATTCTACGTTAAACTCTCCGTGTGAGTGCCGTGACTTGTATTTTTACTATATGACTGTCAAATATTGTACTAGCATTAAATCTAAATGTTATTCTAAAAGTATTAAATACCGTTAAATAATTATGGAATAAAGAGATGAAAGAGTGTGTAATTATTTTATTTTATGATATTTTTATTTTATTAAATAATAAAATTTATATATAAAATAAATGCAATATATGACAGTCAAGTAATAAAAATACTACTCCAATATGACTATCTATATCATATAATGTCAGGCTACTTTTGTTATAAAGTGAAAGTTTGAACATTTTATTAAAAAGTGATACAAAATTGAGGCAAGTTTAATTTTTTTTTTTGCAATTAACTCTAATTATTATTGTTGTAATCTTGGCTGTCAAATCTTCATGGCTTATTATTTGAATACGGATCGACATCAGGTGACAAGAAATTCCATTTAAATGATAACAATATCCAAAATAGTGATTTATTAAATATTTATACGTCCCAATAATTCCATTAGTGAATGTTTTACAAACTTTGACCAAATATAGAAGGACCTCCTTTATATATATGTATTTTATCCCAATAGATTTAGTGTTCAATTTGTAGTTTTCCTTCTATTTTCGTCCTAACATTAGTGTGTGCACCACTAGCTAGCTCGTCTATATATGTACTAGTTCTAGTCTTTCACAGTGTTAAAGCAATATCATATCTCTGAAAAACTTTAAGAATCTTTATTACTTCCATCCAACAGATAATCCTGAGTTTATTTTGGTTGCGAACATCCTTATCAATGGTAATTATTCTACGTTGAATTCTGCTATGTCGATGGCTCTTACTTCCTCAATTAAAACTTATTTCTCAAGCTCTCAGATCATCCACTCGCTGCAGCACAATGGTGATTTTCAATTTCTATCAATGATAAGGTTATTTATTCCAACTCAGCAAGCAGAGTTTGGAGAAATTGGTGGAGCAAGGTAGTGGAGTCATGATTTACGGATTAAGCAGGTATGTTTTGATCAATTATGATGGACCTGTTTTTTTACTGTTCAACATATTTAATAAATTTAAAGATTTATGACATGAGTTTTCTTGTTATGTGATTGTGCATACATACCTATGGTAGAGCTTTGCAGTTGATTATATATTCATAAATGATATTTATATATCCAATTATGTACCGATACCTTGGATAATCACGAACATGTATGTGCTAATTGTTGCAACTTAATTTATTCTCAGAGATAAGATGTACACAGGAACTTGACTTTCTAATCAACAAATATGCATGATTCAACAAATATTCTTCCTTCACTTTCTGCCAATTTGCTTCCAATATTGCTCGATATGCTTTTCAGCATTTTACTACTTGGATTATAGATGATGCAGTACGTTGTCTTACCACTTCTTCTAAATCCCATCTTCAAAATGTAATCTTTGGGATTTGTTTAGTTGTTTACCTTCCTATAAGTGTCACCACTCTTATTTGTGTATGCTTCATTTGATACTATACTTAGGTGTCTGACTAAGTCGATAGCACTCCATATTAGTACCTGTTTAAAATTATTATTCAAGAGAACCATCAATAATAAGTTTTTAAGTCTCAATTTAATTCCAATTAAAATCCCAAATTCCATTTTAAGAAAAAAGGCCTCAAGTTCATCAAATTCCAAGCCTAGTTGACATATAAGAAAAAGAGGCAAAGCCTGATGTCTAGTCGAAGCCATAATTCAATCAAAGCCCAACATTCAGTCAAACTAAAACCCCCAAACCTAAGTAAAAACCCTCCAATTCACGTCTTAATTAATCCCAATTCAAGTCACTTCATTTGGAGACCAAATTTTAGTCTAGCTCTCAAGTCCATTTCAAAAGTTCGATCCTCAAAAGCCTAGTGCAAATCCATCCTTATTCATTCCAAAACCGTAAGTTAGAATCAAAATTATAACTCTAATAGAAAGTCTCGAGACAAAAAGATTCCAATTTCCTTTAACATTTTGTTATATATTAATTATGTTTACCATTCTTTAACCAAAAGTTCCTTTTCAGAAAGCCTCAATGATGGCCGAATTGTCTTCAATCATTTTTGTTTTTTCAAATACAGGTCAATATCCATTTTTGTTTTAACTCTTTTTCATCATTCTTTGTCCAAAACATCTTTTCCCGAAAGTCTCAATAGGGATCTAATTCTACACATCATTTTATTTTCTTTAATTAATTTGCACTCAGTATTTCAAAATCCATTTGAGAAGTATAATCTTTATTTTAATCATAATAAGAATGTTTATTCTCTTAAATTCAATCTACATTTAATTCTTCTGAAAGTCTCTAATCAAACAAATCTACAAAATCTTTGGTTAATTTATAATTTTTCTTCAATTAAAAAAACCTTTAATGTAATGTAATTCAATTCCTTTTATTTTTTAAAGAAGAAATCCTTTTCTTAAATTTACTAAAAGTCTCAATTTATTTTAATATATTTTTTAAATATTACAATCTTAAATATTTTTTAATAGAAACCCATAAACCTTAGAATTTATTCTTTCTTCCTTTCAATGGCAAGGTGGTGGCAGCCTAAATATTTGGATAATTGTATCCGTTACCTTGTAGGGCTTTATAGGGTAGCAAAGTGGTATCAGAGCCACCAGGTAATGGCCTGGGTTTGCTCAACGTCGCATGTTCGAATCCCAGAAAAACATTTTGGGAATGGGACACGTCGTTAAATCCAGAATGCAGATACCACTCGTTCCTAAGAGGCGTGAGCAGTAAGGCCCATGTAAGCCTAGGGAGGGCGCTGAGGGTTATAAGTCTCCGATAACTGAAATAGCTACGTAGTGATTCACACTTCCAATCCGACTTTGGTTAGTCGATGCCTTCAACCAGTCAGTGGTTTAGAAGAAGAATGAATCGGATGTTAATATTATAAAAGCCCATTATAGGCTAAGTTGGTGAGACATATCTTAAAGGTCAATTAACTAATACAATACTAGGGAATAGCGATCTCTATAGTAAGAAAGCAAAACGCTGCCGATATTACACAAGCCATTATAAAGGGAAATTATTAGTCATGCTGTCATTATTTGAAATTTAAAAGAAAATATAACAAAAGCATCTTTAAGAGGGTAATAGAATAATGTCAAGGTACAAACAAGATTAGAGTTAAAAGAGCCACTACAAGAAAACAAGCCCTTTTGCGACGTTTTAAAAACGTCACAAAAGGTTCTAAAAACGTCGCAGAAGAGCATTTGCGACGTTTTAAAAAACGTCACGAAAAATGCTGACATTCTGCGACGTTTTTTAAAACGTCATTAAAAGTTTAGACAATCCACGACATTTTTAAAACGTCGCGAATTGTCTAACATTCCGCGACGTTTTTAAAACGTCACAGAATGTAAAAGAATCCGCGACGTTTTTA
>JAOTIZ010000001.1:10950611-10964989 GCA_027123425.1 Erythroxylum panamense
CGTTAGAGACGGTCTCCTTTGGTCGTTATGGTTTGAGTTTGTTATATAGTCACATGGATCCTGGCTTTCGGGAAGGTTCCGAAACAAAAATTTTTGTTTTCCGCACCGTGGGCATGGGATGCTCACACCGGGATTTTCCTACACATATAAGTCTAATAGAGGTTCCATCCTAAAACCAATTGGTGATAGGTGGAGTAGCTCACTAGACTTATATACTAGTCTTCTTTCTTCTCTTTTTCCAATGTGGGACAAACTCCCACTTTATATTTCAACAAATTAATAAGATGTTATCAATATCAACTAATTTAAGATAGAGTTGCCTAGCAGAATTACAAAATAGGAATAACTTTAATGTTGATTACATCTAAGAGACTCGATTTGGTAATAAATATTCTTATTAGTTTTCATTATTTGAGATATTGAGAGCTTAGAACCCTGACTATCATTACCATCTTCATTTAGTTACTGGTCTTCATTCTAACATCTTCTAGATTTATTAGAAGAGTTAGATTGCCTTTTAAAAAACCTCAAGCTTGTTTCCTTCCACAAGGTAGATATAATGCATCCAAGATATAAGTAGAGCACTATTAGGTCATATTTATGCGTATGAGTAGTACTTGAAATCCATTAGAGAATCATTCTCCAACCCAGGACTTGGTAGTTTAGGTTCATCAAACTAGAATGTCTTTCTATATCCATTTAGAGAAGTGGAAATCAAAGAAAAGATGATAAATGGATTCATTAGAACTCATGCATAACCAACAATGGGGAAAAGTATTGGAACCATATGTAATTCCATCCAAGATTAATAATATTTAATTTAATAAAATGAATGATTTATTTATAGGAAAAGATTAATAAAACTAAAAAACTAATTTAAAATACCAAACTCAGTCAATAAGTAAGGAATAACCTAATGATAATTAGGATCTAGATATAAAATTCTCCTAGAACTTTTTTATATTTAAATTTATCTTGACTCAATGATTAACCCTAGTTTCTTATACTAGTAGAAATTCTAAAGAAATAACCATATCATTTCTTTAGAAATACAACCATTATTGATAAGTTGATTGATTGAAATTTCTTTTTAATAAAAACCCCAAATAATGCATTCACTTGTTCTATAGATTCCCACAACAAATTTGACTTTAACTTAGAAGATTCATATGATTCTATCTCTAGGATTCTATATAATTTATTATTCATGCCACAATCTATTCATATATATTATTTCTCATTCTATATATATAATACAAAATTAAATTAAAATGCTAGCAAACTTCAATTTAATCACAATAAGTAATCATGAATAATTCATAATAATAATTGAATCTTTCTATTAAATCAAAGAACCTAATAACAATCAAGAAAGAAAATAAGATAAAAGAACGCATTAGCATCCCTTTTCTTTTCTCCAAGGTTTCTCCTTATAAACTACTCCCAATGATATTATGTCTAATCCCACAAGCTTCTTTTTATTCTCATTAAATCCTCATTGAAATTCAAATTTTCTAACCTAAAATGGGTTTAACATAAACTGTATTATCGCATATTTTTCATATTACAAAATATCTTATTTTGCATTAAAAAAGTCCTAATATGGATCTCTAACACAGACTTATGTTGCATTTGTATTGGCTTAATAACTCCTCAATTACACATTTGAAGGTTCATCTTAAGAACACAGGAAGTAAAGGCTATAAACATAAGTTTGTGTTTTGGTTATGTTGTTTATGTGAAAATTTCTAGAGGAAATAAAGTGGATCAATAGCATTTGTGAGGTATAACATTAGTTCATATTTGGCCTATATTTTAAATATGGGTTTATGTTCGACTTGTGTTCCTCTAAAATCATGCTAAACTTCTCTTAACTTGACTGGATTTTTTCCTATATATTGGAGAGCTAAAACAAAACCCATAAATAAAATATATAATATTAAGTTCCAAATTTGATAAAAATCATCTAAACACAAGCAAAATTATCACACACCATTGATAACCATATTAAAGTGATTATAAACATTGTATATCATTCGTATTCTTTAATACAAAAGGTTGTAGATAATATTCATAATATTTAAACTCTTCCCTATTTGCTTATCTGATAACAACTTAACCCCACTCCCTTAGCCAATATGCAACTTACCTCTTTCCTCCTTCTTGTTGAAGATTATATTACCATGTTATAGTTAAAGAATAAATCATCTAATTAAGATAAACATTGAACTCCTAACATTATATCACAACCCCTAATTTTGAACACTAGTGCATCATAATTGAATGAATGCCTATTAATCACCTAACTCACATTTTTATATTTCTTATTTTACCATAGCTTCATTCCTTAACTTGTAGTAATCATATCTAGCCCAGTTTCCTTTAATAACCCTTCCTTCTTCTTGATTAGACTTTAATAAATGAAATTGAGTCTCCTACCCTATTTAAATAAGATATAGATCAATCTGTAATTAGAAACACCTAAAACTTTCATTTGTTTAAATTGAAGAATTTTAGTACCTATCATAACTTGCATTAAAATAGTGAGTGATTACTCCACCACTTCTTTTTCTCCTTAAATCCTCTCCTCACGTTTATCTTGCTCATACACCATATACATATAGAGATGCTTCCTTTTACATTTATTTCCTAGTATGAACTTCTCCTCACACAAAAAATATAAACCTTAGCTTTCTAATCATTAAATTATCTACTACTTATTGTTTTAGACACCATCATCTCACTTTCCAATTACGGAAGCTTAGGTCAGATTTAGTGTTATAACTTTAAAATTTATGAAAGTCTACATGCTTCTAGTTGCTAACTCCTCCATTTAGTTCTATAAGCTATAAAGCAATGTTAAGACACCACCTCTTGCTTCTTGGTTGCTTCATATGCTTATTGTAAGTTTATTAGATTAATAAATTAATTACGTACTCAATTTTAGGCCATAATCCCTTTAAGAATAGGCTCACCAAATATGGCTCTAAGATCACCAACTTATGTGAAAGAAAGTCAAATTTTGCATAGTAATCCTTCAACTTGTGGTTTGCTTTAACTATTTTAATTCTTCTATTAGGTCATTAAACAATGACTCCCCAAATCACTGCTCTAAATCTATCAAGTACTTTCCCTAACTTAGTGGTTCCACCATCAATGCATTCTTTAGATCTAATTGATTCCATGATAATACCTCTCTAATGAGATGCCCTATCACAATGCCTAACCTCACTTCAGCTAAATTTTTGTTCAACATAAATATTTCTTTTGAATATTTTTTCAACATAAATAATTGCTCACATTTGAAGATCTAACTGTGAAAACCTTCACCATCAAAAGAGAAAACTTGAGTTTGCTAAATCTTGATAAGTACAAATTGTTACATGTTTTATATCCCTATTTTATATTGTTTTAAATCATTATATAGCACATTTGGGGAAAAATAGCTACATTTTACTATTTTAGTTCCATATTTATTTCTAAAAAGGGTTTAAATTTTACTAAATACTTTTTAGTAGGTTTGGTAGACTTAAGGAAAGGAATCTAGAAAAAAATCTAGCCCAAAATTAAGTCTAGCCTAGAAGAAAGCCTAAAATTAAGCAACCTACTAATGGAAAATTTAGCTCACCAGAAGCATAACCAGCCCAATAAGCTCTAACCCAGTAGAAACCAACATAATCTAAGGCTTAACCTAATATAAGCCCAAACTCGAATCAAGTAAGAAGTAGAAAATCAAGCAAGAGCATCTAGATAGAGGAGGAAGCGCATGCACAAGAGATCTTCAGTCACTAGATTCAATTCAAAAGGGAGAGATAATTAGAGACTTATCAAATATCTAGTAATGCACAGATATTGGAGACACTTTTAAGGCTATAAAAATAGTGGAGCAGTAGAGGAGAATGCAACAAGTAGTCCACGTAAGGGTGATAGTTCTCGAGAGATTATGTCATTTGTCAAAGGAAATTGAGGCTAAGAGCTAGTCTAAAGAGGGTTAGGAGCAATAAGAGAGCCACAACACACTTGAATTGAGATGATTTGTGACCAATAGAGGGGAATTCTAGGTCTTGTGTCAAAAGTTCCAAAGTTTGTGTAGCCCCAATAATTGAGTGAGCCTCCTTAAAGCCTAATTCTCTTTGTTTCTAGTTTTATATGCTTCAATTACTATATAATGTTTAATTTCAATCTAGGGATGCGACTTTGATTATTTTGGAAAATTCTTTGAATTATTTCAATTCATTATTTAATGAATTTGGCATTTATGCAATACATGGGTTCTTTGATTTTAATTCACATTTTTAATGTGATTGGAAAAGTCCTTGCATATGTGAATGCATTTTTTGAATCATTAGTCCAAGGGAATTATATGATTTGGAATTTATTTATTTTACAAATGAAACTTTCAATGGTTAATGGTATCTCTTAGTGTATAATGTATTTATGTTAGGATTGAGATGGTTCAATTTTAGAGAGTGAATTGAGTTAGGTAGGAGCTACCTGGTTAGCTTTCTAACATATTAAATAACTCTTATTATCAAATATATCAAAACTTGAATGGCTAAATCAAAATCAAAATGTTACTTGTTCACCTCTGAATATTAGATTCGATTTATGTTTTGCTTCTTTTGTATCTAGATTTGATTTGGTTCACTTTAAACACTAATCCCCTCCCTTTGTGTGCATTTATTTAATGTAGTCTATAGGTTTAAGATACTATAAATGTTTTACTTTCATATTCGTGATAAAACATACTATTCTACATAAAGATATGTATGAATACAACTGAAAAAAATGATTGAATTCTTTGTCTTTGTATGCATGATACTATACATTAGTTTGAAAAATTCAATTTTGTATTTAAATTGCAAGTGTTAGATTTATTGCAATCAAACTAGGTCTGTTGAGTTCACATGTAATTCAAGTTTGTGCATGTAATGGTCACCAGATGCCTAATTCTTTGTTTTTTTTTATGTAGCTAATTAAGTTGAAGCTTATAACTTAAGAGTGTTGTCAACAACATTAACTATTCAAAATGAGGTTTAAGAAGAAACATAATAATTCATTGGAAAAGAAATTCAAGATGTAACTTAGGTGAAATAACCGAGGGAAGAATTATCAAGTTTGATTTTTAATTTCATGCATGGATTGAAGACTTTATTCATTCTATTCAACTCCATATCCCTTTCTACATTTGCTGCATTTTGCTTTTTTAATCTCTTTTCAACTTGAACAATGGCACAACTTAATGAATTTTGTATAAATAAAGTATGCATTGGATATTACATTTAACAATATAAATCAGAATGTGATGAAAGTCCATTATTTTGTCTATTAAAGGCTTATTAATTTATAAAAAGGTTGTATTAATACTTGAATTATATCAACTTATGTACCTTAAGTGATTTAGGTGTTTAAAATGCCAATTTAAGATCACTCTAATAGGCTGTTTGGAAATCTTTGAATTGAATTTATTAACGAATTAGATTCAATTACATTAATGAGATTGAATTGAATTCAATTTACACTGTTTGGAATAAACTCAGTAATGTTATAAATGAATTCAATTACACTGTTTGGAATAAGAATGAATATAGTGAGGAACGAGAATGAATATTATTATTAAAATTATGATAGTTGGTTAAAAGGAAGGATAATTACTATTACCATTAACAGTAGTTAATTTGTAAAAAATATTAAGAAATAAAAATTTATAATATTTTAATGAATTAATTAATCATATTTAAATTACTTATATTGTAATTAATCAATTACAATATATTGATTAATTAAAATATTGTAATTAATTTTAATTAATTAAATTGTAATTAATTTTAATTAATTAATTACACTATTTTAATTAATAAATGAATTAAAATATAATTAATTATATTGTAGTTAATTAATTATTAATAATATTTTAATTAATAGTCTTTGGAATCCAATCAAGTGAAGCACAAGAGAGTGAGAAATGAAGTAATGCAAAGAATGAAAGAGCAAAAAAGCAAGACGTTACCTTTAAATAGCACAGAGTGATTGTTGATAAGAAATACAGGGCAAAGAATTATACTCAATAAAAACCCACAATAAATATATAAACTTTGATGAATGTCTGGTTATAAACTCACAGTAAACAACAGTTTTTATTCAAATGTGTCTTCCTCAAGCTTCCATGTAATTGAATTCCTATGCTTGGAGGAGTGATTTCAATTTATAAAGGAAATGGGTTTCAATTACATGCATGAATTGAATTCATCTCATTTTTGTGTTTCCAAACAGCTTAATTGAATCAATTACAGTATTGAATTCAATTCACTCCTTTCCAAACACCCTTAGGCATTTTATCAAACACCTAATGTACATGATTTTCAAGTCGCATTTCCAAGACTTTATCATAATAATTCTTGCTCCTATCATGTCATATAGTAATACTTCCAATCAATGACACATTCCACCACTCTATTCTAACCAATTTCCTTCATTTAAGCTTCATTTTATCAATTGTACAACTCATTACATTAATCCACCTCTTATCCATCATTTTGACCTAAACTTAACCAACTCACATCTTCTTCATTATTTATTATCAATTCACATCATACATGTATAATTAACACCATAGAATTCATTTAGACCATCATCATCACTATCTGAATCAGGGTTCAGACATACTTCATATTTTGGTTCGCACATAGAGGGATTTACATCCCAAAAAAATGTCCACAATGATGGTTAATGTATACAAATTCTCCATTTGATTTGAAATAATGGATCGAAGGTCTATCTTTGCCTTCTTTATTGAGAACATGGGTTGAATCATCAAAATAGGACTAGAGGTTATTGAGGGTCTAGGTTGATCTTCACTAGTCCTGGGGTAAATTGATCTGACTGAGGCATCTCGAAGGGTTTGAAGAATTGGAGGAGTTGTGGTGTGGAAGGAATGCTTATGGTGAGTATGAAGCACTTTCTAGTAGTTAGTGATCCATTCAGTCGGTATTAGCTTTTCAAGCTCCCTCGATGGTAGTTGCTTTGGAATTTGAATGATGATAGTTTGGTTAAGAGCTCCGTCTACTACCATGTACAAGGTATCAAAGCGGAATTGGGAAAATTTAGATCTATGGCATAATTATATAAACGGTAGATCATCTGATGGTATAGAGTGGTCATAATAACTGTAGGATCTTGTTCTACTCTAATGATTTAGATCTGAATTTGAGTCATTCAGACAAAGTGGGATCATCTAACTTGATATTGAAATCAAGGGTGATGGTGAGGATGGTACTTCTATTATTGAGGGTTGTCAACAGAGTACCAATTAAGGCGTTTTGGTACATAGTATAGGTAATGTCTAAAAAAGATATCCTAGCTCTAACAAGTATTCTCTTTCTTCCATAGAGGGTAAAAACAAGACGAATAGCTCCAACATGAAGATGTATATGGGTTTGTTATCTCTAAACAGAGATGAGCTCTTTGGGAATCTCAAGCTTCATATACTACTCTGTAGCTTATAGACCATACTGTTCCAAATGAGAACTTTGGATGGTTTCTTTTACTTTTGGACAATATGTGGAAATGATAGATCTTATGCTTCTTGTCCATGAATGGTCATGAGAATATATATTATAATGACTAAGCAAAGGTAAAGAAGTATTTGAAATACGACTTTCTTAAGGAAGATGAGTTATTTCTACAAGATATTCTATATGGACATATTACACTAGAAGGAAAATTGACAATAGAAAGGGTAGAAGAAAGATGAACAGGATCACTACGTAGAGATTTTTCACTCATAGCTATGGAAGACTCCTTACTTACTCTCATCAAGAATAATGTTATCACTATCAATAACACTCAGGCTACTCTTGGTCAGAGGGCACATGAGGACACCAAATCTTTGTGCTTATGAGCAAATACCATTAGAGATCAGGGATAAACAAAGCAAGACCATAGTGTAAATTCCAAGTATGTTGGCTATGACACAAGCCCTTTCTCTCAACTAGCATCAATTTTTAAGGTTTGCCTTTTAAGAATCTTACCTTCGCAATCTTTTCCCGTTTAACAACAACCTCAAACAGGGTTTATGGTCTAATACTTTTTGATATATAGGATCTTTATGAAGAGACAAGTGTAAAGCATACTTATCTTTTCATATGATTGTTACAATGTTAATATCATAAATTAATAATATTATTAAAAATTATGTAATATCATTTATCAATAGTAAAAATCAATCAAATTGATTATTAATTATTTATACACAATATATTTTTAAAGAAAATATAAAACTTGATTATCTTATTTATAAGTACAAATAAAAATAAAAATCTTGATTTAATTATTATATTAAAATAATTAATATTTATATTAATAAAATTTTATAATGAATTATGATTTGCATAGTTGTTAAATCATTCTACCTATGTATGTTGACTTGTCCACATGAACAAAACTTGGAGAGTACGTTTTTAGAGGTGGTAATTTTTCATATGACCAAACCAAGACAATCCCTATTTCTCCTCGACTAAGTCCCAATTGTCTCGAATTTTTTTTAACTTAAAATATGATACAATTATTATTGGTTGTTGATATTATTAATGTTTTAAAAATTAAATAAAGTTAAATCAAATTAATTTTTAATTATTGATTATTATTTGATTGACTATAAATAATGAAATATAATCAATACTCCACGCAGGGACCAAAGACAAGAACAACCAAATAGAAGATGAGCTTTCTGGGTGGGAGATTGGCCGGCAAAGAAGGAGCTTACTTTTTCCAAGAATCCAAACACGCCGTTAACCGCCTCGCCGAAAAATCCGTCCCTGCCACTGGCTCAAAGGAATTCCCAACCGATAACGTCGTGGGCTCTCAAGCTGACGTGCTTCCGGAGGTCCTAAGACACTCTCTTCCTTCCAACATCTACGGAGAGCATTCTAAAGCATCATCAGCATCCTCCTTCTCCACAGCCTCCAAATGGATTCTACGCTCCGCCTCCGATGCTGACAGCACTACTTCTTCTTTTGCGTCTTCCGATCGACTCAATCCTCTCCGAGCTTATGTTTCTCTGCCTCGGGTCACCTTCGGTCCCAAAAGGTCCACTTCCGATTTTGTTTTTGTTTGTTCTTTTTATTTCTTTTGCTAATGGTTGAGAACTTGAGACTGAGAGAATTTGGCAGATGGGAATTGCCTGGGGAAGAGCATTGGGCATGTGCGTCGACAGCCAATGAGCTGAGAAAGGACAAATATACCCCTGTCAGTCCCGACAAACTTAAAGCTGCTTCTCAAGGCCTCACTCAACGTATGCTCCTTTCTTTGATTCTTTCTACCTTGCTTCTATTTACCGAATTTTAGGCTCTAACCACATATCTTAAGCTTCCCATTTGCTCAAACTTGCTGCAGTTGGCAAGGCATTTGTAATTGCTACGGTGATTGTATTTGGTGGCGCTACACTTGTTTTGAGTTGGGCTGCCTCTAAGCTGGAGCTTCACAATGTAAGCGACTTGGGAGTTGCAATTTGACGCTTTATATATAATGCTTGCATACAATTTATACGAAACTTTAATCGTCTTAACATTGTTTTAATCATTAAAAAAAGTTTGATGTTGCATCTGTCGTATTAAGAATTTCTTCCAGCAGGAACTGAAAAGGGCATCTTGCTTCATCAAAGTGCAGCTTACCCTGTTTCTGCAGTTCTTCTTACTTAAAAGCAGTCAACCATAGTTTTATATGATCAAAATTTATCCTTGCAGAGCGATGATATTCGAACAAAAGGAAAGGATCTTGTTCAGCCGAAGTTTGAGACAATCAGACAGCAGTTGGCGCCATTGAGAACATGGGTATGCTAAATGTTCTGACTTGCCTGGTTTGTTGCTATAGGTGTTCTGCTGTGCTTTTCCCGTTATTTATATGAACCTTGGACCTTCTGATTTCAGGCAGAGGACAGATCATCGAAATGGCGACTTGACAAGGGGGACGACGTTAAAGAGAAACCCATAGTCAAGGAGCTTTCTAAAATTTTGGGTGCCAAAACTTCTAGCTGAGTCGAGTAATTTCTGCATTCGTCGTCTCTGTGTCTATGTACAATATGTTTGCTGATTTTTGCTTGTGAGCATGGACAAATCTAAACAGAATACATAAATTAATCATAGATATGGAAAGCCATAATGAGCGTCGGTCCATACGTCTGTTTTCTTTTAGTTGTTTAAATACCAAACTAAATTGCCCCAATAAATTCTCAGGCGCAATCTAACTCTATATTTAGTTGAAAAAGTAAGGTTTTTAATGGTCAAATGTAATAGAATGAAATGATTTATAATAAAATTGAATGTAAATAGATATAATATTAGAAAATTATTATTTGGAAGATAAAAAGAGTTCATAAAATATTGATTATAAGATGGATATAATAAAATGTAATATATGAATAATAATAATGAATGACTATTCAGTTAGTGAATATATAAAGTCAATTAAGTTGGCTTTATGTAACAGCTTAAGCTATTGTGGTGAAATAGTCATTTTAATATGGTATCAGTGCTTTTGCGACCGAGTGATCGTGAGTTCAAATTCTACTACCTACTTATTCAGCACAAGATAGAGTGAGTCTGTATAAGTTTCAAGCTCAAAGAGCTTTCACTTGAGGGGGTGCGTTAGTGAATATATATATAACTAATTAAGTTGGTCTCACACAACAACTTAAGCTATTATAATGCAACGATTATTTTAGCATATTCTATCCTTAATAGAATGAGATATATTGTTTTGTTGTTTGTTATTAGGGTTGAGAATATGATTAATATTATAAAAAATTATTGATGGTATATTAGGTAATACATATTTATCATTTTACATTCTATCTTAAATTTTCAAATGGTAACTCATTTTTAGTTTTATGATAGAATAAGATATAATATGAAACTCTCTTCTTTTATCTTATTACATTCGATTCTATTATAAATTCTCGTTTCAAATGATAGAATAATATTATATTTCTTCTATTTTATTACTAATCGTATTATCAAACATAGTCTAAAAATCAAGTTTATCGTAATTACGAGTGACGCAACTACTGAGGAATCTCATTTTCAAACAGAAGCACAAACTCATCTAAATTCGCCTTACTTTTATCAATTGCAAACTTGATGATTCTATAGCGTATTCCAAATATATTATAAAAAATATTTGTTAATTTGGACCTCAATTAATTTGTTAACACTACCAAAGAACTAAGTGTGAGAAGCCCACCAATGATGCAAATTCTATTTAAAAACAGTGAGGCAATTGTACCCATAATATGTCAGTTCTGCCTCAATAGATGAAGCTGTTGGACAATTTTGTCCTTTCCCATAAAGTTGGACAACTATTAATTGCATTTTTTAGTTTTTAAATAAATTATCAATTAAGTTGCATAATTTGATCCAGATAAAGATAATAAAAGGCCCAATAAATTATCTAGATTAATGGGTCGAAGTTCGGGTAAAAAAGGGATCCCTTTCAATGTGAACCTAGTCCATATCAGTCTTGTAATGAGGAAACTCGATATAGAAACTATATATAAAGGTTAAGGTCTCCTGCAGTTGCTCATAGCAATCATAAGCATGAGGAATCTTTATCTCGTTAAGAGAGCTTACGCATTTGAGAAAACTGTAGAAAGACCTAGCTTGTGTCTCCTAGAGCACTTTTCACTAAAGGTCCAGGAGGTTCGTGATCGTTTGGAGCTCAGCATTGGCATTGGAATAAGAGATGGAATTGAAATCAGGTATTCCGCATTACTTTCGTTTTTGATCCTTTCATGTGGATCCGGGATACATAATAAGGTCTATACTACGTATTACATGTGTTATCAGAGCGGTTACGTGATCGGATTGTCGGCAACGAAGGTTTTTTGATTTTTCATCTCATGTGGTTTTTCTTCATTTTTGAATCGTTTTTTAGTTTTTTTACGTATATAATTATGTAAAAGTAGTATACATAAGGCTAGCTATGAAAAAAGAGCTGATCGGAGCAAAAAACAGAGTCCCAGGATGCCATAAATTGCCTTTGAAGTTGGGAGATGACGAGGCCGTCGAGCGAGTGCAGTGCATGTGCTCGACAGTGCTACAGTATAGGGGAGACGTGCGTGCACGTATGCGCCAATCGCGTCACGTCACATCGCTCTAGCATCGACTGCATGCGCGACTAGCGACTCGCGTTCCCACAAGTGTGGGACGGCGGGCATATGCCTCGCATACGCCCATTTGGACTGTCCACGTGGCAAGCCTGATCAAGGGATATGTGGGTGGCGTTTGCATTGCATACACTATATAGTAGCCACGTGTCTGAGTGTGGATAGCGCGTGATGCGCACACGTCAGATGCTGCCGTACAGACTTTGCTACAGTGCTTTTATTAAAAAAACAAAAATTTTAGATGTCCTGTAAGGGTATCCCAGGGTGTTTTAGGTCAATTTTTGGGTTCGAGAAATTTATAAAGTAAGTTTTTCCATTTTTTTGGATTTATTACAATAATAATAAATTAAAGTTTAATTCCAGAAAAAGGAATTAAGATATTCTGAATCAGATTTCGAATGAATTCTCATGCTTTGGACATCATATGAGGGAGATACATGAAGTTCTTGTATCTTGGGTCTCATGTTTAGTGTTTGAGATTGCATGATAGTCGATCGGAAAAGGAATTAAGACATTTTGAAGCCATTTTTTAAGTGAATTTTCCTGTAACGAACTTACCATAAAGGAGATACATGAGCTTTTCATGTCTCGGGTGGTCGATTCAGTGTCCAGTGACACACAATAGTCACTCTATTGAGATTTTTCTTTCACAAAAGTCTCAAATGAAGTTTTCAGAGATTGTCTTTCAGCATGAGTGTGTGACAATGAGACTATGCATTCGATTTTTCGCATTTTTGATGTTACATTGTCATATACCATATGCCCATAAAGAATGTGAGGATAACATAAAGATGTATCCCTTGTATTGTGGATTTTTTGAGTGCTGATGAGAATGTAGTCACCACAGTGGCCTTTCGAGTTAGTATTTTGAATTGTTCTGCTTACACGCTAAGGGATGCCTCTGGTCTATGTTTAGTTATTTTGCCCACAGGTGTTGGCCTTACACGAGATTTTGATATGAGCATAAAGGCATTAGATAGAGGAAAGTCACTGCTTGAATGATCTATTCGCCCACAGGTGATAGTGTCATGAGAGTTGATGATTTATACTATGATCACTTTTATGTGTGGAGGTCTAGTTGCATATATTACGTATTCAGCCCACAGGTGTTTCATAACATGTGTGAACGGATTTTCAGTAAAGATATTATTCAATGGCTTTAGTATCGTTGTTGTCCTACATTTGTGCTGATTTAAAGATTTTCATCTTGAAGTTACCTTTTCAGTCAACTAAATCAGTATCACCATTGAAAAGTCAACTAAATCAGTATCAGCATTGAAACCATGATCGGATTCAATTAAAAGAAGTGAACAGAGGATGTATTGAATGTTATGGAGATTATCTGTGGTTGATATAACCATACGGACGGATAAGCCATCTCCACCTACATCCATGACCTTGAAAACTCATAAAGCAGCTAATAAATCCTGGGATCGATTTAACAGATTATATCTGATGACCATTAAGAGATCCATTCCTAGCCAGCTGTAAAGTGGACTTTCGGACACAGACACTGTGAAGGAGTTTCTTAATAATATCTCCTAGAGGTACACAGTCTCTTCTAGTGTTGAGACAAGTGCCTTGAGGAAATAATTATTCTTCACAAGGTATACGGGAGAAAAGGGGAGTAATGGAGTACATATCGAGAATAATTTATCTTCACAGTAGATTAAAGTTGTTGGGACTTCAACGCTTTGATAGCCCATTTTGTTGCTAAAGAGGAGAAACTCAAGTTTGCCACTCCTACAGTCCTCGAAGCAACTAAAAGGAAGACAAAGATGAAGCCCGCTAAGTTCGAAGGTAGAAAGTTCAAATGTTCTCCACATATTGAAGTTTGACCAGTGCTAATAAAGGTCATAGGGACATAAACAAACCAGTAGTTTAAGGTTTAAAAGGAAAGACTGAGACCATTAGGTTGCTCTTTGGCTTGTCAATTATGAGCCTAATTTGCGATAGTCAAATTAAGTACATGGTGACTATATAGTGGAACATCTGATCAAAGTGCTTCCACGATGCAGTAGTTCATATCAAGAATAAAGCCAAATAAAGAAAAGTAGGAACTGATGTCTCACAACAATGAAGAAGTGGAAGTAATATCTATAAAGGATGTATGTACTAAACTTTATAATAAGGTTCATTTGTGTTGGGCCCCGATTCGCTTTAAGTAGGTTTTCTTTATTTTGAGGTTTAAATTGATAAATTCCTTTTAGTTAGAATA
>JAOTIZ010000001.1:10965089-10981259 GCA_027123425.1 Erythroxylum panamense
TATTTTAATTAATTATATTGTAGTTAATTAATTATTAATATTATTTTAATTAATAGTTTTTGAAATCTAATCAAGTGAAGCACAAGAAAGTAAGAAGTAAAGTAGTCCAAAGAATGAAAGAGCAAAAGAGCAAGACGCTACCTTTGAATGGCACATAATGATTCTTGATAAGAAATACAGGGCAAAGAATTATACTCAATAAAAACTCACAATAAATATATAAACTTTGATGAATGTCTGGTTATAAACTCACAGCAAATAACAATTGTTTATTCAAAGGTGTCTACCTTAAGTTTCAATGTCATTGAATTCCAATATTTGGAGGAGTAAATTCAATTTATAAAGAAGACGAGTTTTAATTACATGCATAAATTGAACCCATCTATATTTTGTATTTCAAAACATGTGAATTGAATTCAATTCACACATTTCCAAACACCTCCTAAAGAAGTATTACAAGGTCGGTTCATGTGACTAACATTTTACTGTCAAATATTTAACTATGAAAAATTGAGCTTAGGACTCAATTTGGATGTTGAATTACCTAGTTAGTTTGATTTTTATAGCTACTGTAAGTTTAAGTTTGAAATTGAAAAGTGTTAACTTTATATGTGCAAGTCCTAGGATGAATTTTGGTTATTCAAACTCTTATTTATACTTAAAACATAACCTTAGCCATTGTCATTGATTGATGAAATGGTAAGTAAGCACGTTGTTAAACAAACCGAAACATTATTTCATGCTTAAATCAATGATAGAAGCAGTTATAGTAAGAGAATTGAGTTGAATTATATATGATTTGTCATTGGTTTTGTAACTTAATCTCTATTCTTCTATTCCAATATGTTCTAATATTTATTAACATTTAAAACTGAGTTTGATGGGTAATAGAAGCTAGGAGTTCACTTCAATGTATGATTGAAAGTGCGTGTAAAACTATTTCCTTCCAAAATATTTAAATTTGTTGAATTAATTTATTTTGCTTTTATTGGATTGTTTAGAATTGCAAAACCACTTGAATCATGCTTGAATGGAAGCTGTTTGATATTAGAAGGATAATAGGTCATTGATGTAGCTTAAAAATAAATTTACTAAGCTGAAATTTCGATTGTACCAAATCATATTACAAAATTCCAGCTAAACTTATATGGTGGACGATCATGTCTTATATATTGAAATAAGTAAATTTTCAGCTTTTGAGTACTAATTGTGTAGTTCCAAAGATTGTGTTTCAATTTCATAAGTTTTAATGTTACATAATAATTATTTAGTCTAAGAGAATAGGATGCACCAATACAACGATCATTTTTCTTCCTTTAGTTTAGAATTTCTTTCATATAAAGCAGAATTGTTAGAATATCCACACCATAAGCTCAAGATGTTAGTTTACAAATTTGAATTAAAAATTTATAAGATAGATAATTTTGTATGCATCTCTTGTATTTATTTTATATTTATTTTTGTTTGATTAAAATCTGAAATTATATTATTGGCATCTTAATACTCTTTTTAGTTGAAAATACTATAACAAACTTATTAACAAATAAGCTTATTTGGTAAATCAAACTTTCTTTTTGGGATTGACCCTTATTTGTTTTGTATTGATTTGATTAATAATTTTAGTGATTAAATAAGTTCTAGATTAAAAGAGCAAAATAACCCTTAACGTTTATACTCACATTTGAATTAGGCCCTAATGTTTCAAGATGTTTAAAATGAACTATAATATTTAAAAAATGTTTAAAATTAACCCTTACACTCAAAAAGGTGGAATCGCCCACTCTAAGCGCCCTTACACTCGGCTCGACAGAGTTGTGAGGGGGGTAAATCACAGTTTAATCTTACTTAGGTTATCATAAATGCGACATTTTTTTCGGTGCACACAAGGAACTACCACATTGGATGAACTCCCATACTGTCGCTGCTGAGATTCAAACCTGAGACCTTACATTCCACTTTCCTTTCTGATAACCAGTTGAGCAAAAAACAATTAACCCTAACTAAACGGAAGGTGTTAAGCTTATGTCAATTAACTGCTAACATGGCAACTTTTTTTTACTAACGTGGAATTCACTGTGTTTAAATGGAAGTGTTTAAATGCGAACATCAAACGCTGATTGCAAGAGGTAGAGGATGCATGAGTGTGAGGGGTTTAGGGTTTTGCAAAAGTGAAAAACACGAAACGGGGGAGGGAGGTTTGAGTTTCAAGTGTGGTGTAGAGAAGATGAGGAGAGATGAGCGAAGGGTGAAAAAAAAAAAGAATGGGGTTTTAGGGTTTTGCATAAACAAGAGTGACAATAGAGATGAGAGAGAGAGAAGTGAGAGGAACATAATTAAAACGCAACATTTAATTGTAAATAAGACTTACTTTCATTTCTAAAAATTCTGCATCATTATCGGATAGGTCTCATTTTAAGAGTAATAAAGATCTAGAAACATTAATTTTACTCTAGGATTATCGTTCTTGTTATCTCTCATTTGTCTTTATGGGCTAGGGCCATCTTACTTAATTAGTCTCGGTGCCTTAGAAGCTATTCCATGAAGTCGTCAATCATAAACTTGCCACTTAAATGTTTTCTGTTAAAAGTAAATGTAGAAGAGTCTACATAAGACCACATTAAATGAAAAGGAATGTATTTCTCATTATTTCACATTGCAGCTGAATTTGTTTTAATTTAATTTAATCATCTGAGTGGTCACATCAAGGGCAAAATCTTTATACTGCTGTCGGATGTTTTTGTCTTATAGGCCTGCTTTATGAGGAGATCACATGCAGGGATTTTAATCCCTTTAAAACACACTATCTATTCGTATCAAATTATCAAGAATAAAATAAAAACATAAATATACTTAAATTTAATGTAAAATCAGCATTGCAATTTTGTAGTTTTTGTCTTCTAAATTAGAATGTAGCCTTTTTTAAGAATTTTTGTAACTTTCTATTTTCTCTCTGATGATGAGATATAAGATAAGAATTAAGCGTACATTTAATTTGAAGACCATAACTACTTATATTAGGGTAAAACTCTAATATAATTTCTAGTTTGGCTCATCATAAAATTAGAAATTATAAACTCAATCTCTACACATATAAAGTCCATACTTAAAATAGATGTATGATGCCCAAAATATCCTAAATATATTAGACAATTTTAATTAAGTGGGCTCAACTTTATATGATTGCCTTTATATACAATTATACACATATAAGTCCACATGTTGGATTAAAAATCCTTACAAAGCAAACCAATTCTACCTGCATCAGTAATTTAATTTTGTTCCTTTTATCTTAGACTTCTATTTTCTTGTTGTAACATAGAGTACATACATGTGGTTACAACAGGAAGATGAGTGCCGATTAATGTAGTAGAAAAGATGATGCTCCTAAAACAAGTTTTTCATTCCCTGCTAAAAGTTTTTAAAGTAAAAATACAGACGCGTTAATCCATTCTTGACTAATAATATAAGACTCGAGTATTTGACAGCTTTTTATAAATATATGAAGTTCTTCTGCAAGTACAAGTAACAATGTTTTGATTGCATATATTGATCCACACTCAAATTGTAAACCAGTGGGGGCAAGTTTTTGTTTTTTTAATAAAGGGAAAGCAATAAAAATTACATGGTAATTCTCGGATGACAGATCTCCGACGCATCCTCTAAGAGGATAAGTATGCATTCGCTGGGAGGATGCTCAAGATGGGTGATCCCGAAGAAACACTAAGAGGCTGAATAGGCAAGCCAGTCCGCACAACAATTGCCCTCCCGGTACGACTAAAGAATATGGGGAGGCAGCTCGCGCCTGAGCAGAAGAGAGCATATCGTACACAGAACGTGAATCAACCTTTAAGATGATATGTTGGTACCCCAAGGATCATGCTAACTTGAGGCCCGACAAAACCTTCCAATATTCTGCCATTAATGGAGAACACCTGTTAATGTTCTGGACGAAGCCGCCCAACCACGCGCCTGAATTGTCCCGTAACAGGCCACCTGCTGAAGCCAAATTAGTGAATCGGTTGGAAGCGCCTTTTCTTTGTTGGTGTTATGAGTAAAGCACGGAAACGCCCTTACTGAAGGACAACTCCTTCCACAACACACTCTTTTCGTACTCCCAGGGTGTTCGGCTAAAAAGAGTTGACAAACATTCTTTGTATGTTTCAATAGAAGTGGCGTTGGTATTTAAATTTGGTATCAAAAAGTTAAAACTGGCACTGTCCCTAAAAGGGCGTCGACCTTTAGAAAAAATAAAAGCCATATTTTATATTCGTTACAAGATCATTCGAGGGAATATATGCGAGTACTTGGATTTGTACTCAGTAACAGTTAATTCTTCAATAAGGGTACCAGATGCACTGTTATTTCCATTATTCACATATTCTTGCCACAAAATTCATATTCAACTTAAATGAGTAAGAGCAGGGAGGCAATGGAGTAAATGGTTCTGTTAAGCATAAATACATAAAGTGAAGTGATTGTACAGTAAGTTCTAAGTACACGGGAAGGACCTGAAGCTGAACTGAACTCTAAATAACTTTAAAGAGTTTCCTCCGTTGGGCGTTTTGGGGCTTCGCAATAATCAGTTCAAAGGGTTAAAACTTAGACCGTTTGCCTTGTTGGGCTTAAAACCTAATCATAGTACTAGTTTGCCTTTACTAGAATTATATAACAATTCGAAATTATTATTATTAATGGTAAGCAACCATTTAGTACTTTCCGTTCGTTAATATCAAATACAGGTAAAAAAAATTTATTACAAGGTTACTAAACTGAGGTTATCAACTATATGTAATGTCTGTTTAGATGAGCTTATATTAGTCGAGCTTTTTTTAGAAGAATTTTTCTAAGAAGTCAGTTGACTATTTGGCTGTCAATTAAAAAAAAACTTTTTAAAAAGATCTTCATATAATAAATTGTTTGATAATATAAAAATAAAAATACTTTTATTAATTTTAACTATATTTTATTTTGTAATAAAGATTATTTATGCATATAAATATTATTTAAAGTATATCAAACAATATGCAAAGCACAATATATTAATGATCTGACCAAATCTTTTATATGGATTATAACATAAGTAAAATTGATATAAAAAATAAATATTAAAATATATAAAAAGTTAAATAATATTATATAGATCCTAAAATAAACGTGAAGATGAGTTTGTAGATATTGTGAAAATTATGTGTAAAATATAAGAGTAAAAGGGACTAAAAAATAGACTCATTAACTGATATAAAAAATCCATCTGAATTTTTTTAAAAAAAGTTTCAAATTTAAGTTTTTTAAAAAATTGTAGTTTGGCTGTCAAAAAGTTATATTTACTAAAAAAGTATTTTTTTAATTTTATAACCAAACTATTATTTTTTTAAAAAAAGCTTTTGAGTTGAGAAAAAACGCTTATTTACTTTCCAAACGCTTAACCAAACAGGCACGTGAACTAATTAGAGTTTTTAACGTAAATAATTAGTTTACTGGTGTTAAATGAGCAACAATGTTTGCAGTGCCATATTTATTACTTTGTTTTTGGATGAGAGGAGCTATAACAAGCTTATAGAACTTAGAAATAATACTCTTCTGTTGTGCACAAACCAAAAGAAAAAGGAAAGGAAGAGAGAAAGAAAGAAATGAGGAAAAGAACTGAAAGCGTTTGCATGGTCAGTGTGACTAAGCCTTGAGGTATCATGGAAAAACTAAGACAGGCTTTAACACAAAGTCTCATTTCACCTGCTTTCTGCTACAATTAATAGTTTAGTAATGACGCCATTCATGTGTGTCCCAACTCTGTAACAGAAGAATGTTTAGACAACTTCAACTATCGTCGTGATGCGATGAGTTGCCTTTAGACTGATATCAGATTGTTTTGGGTTACACCACATGCACTTCTATCTGCATAGAAATACTAATTTCCCATTATATATATCAAGAAAAAGAACAATACAAGAATAAGGTGTATAGGGATGTTATTTTCACCTCTCACACCTGCTGTTACTAATTCATAATTAAGAGTTAATTAAATCTTCCCATTACCAGTTTCATCTTAAAAAGTTCTCTTTTCTTAATCGGTGTTAATACATACATTAAGTCTATACATAACCATATATTCTAGTCCTTATCAGCTTCTTCCAATTCTCAAGGAAGAATCAACACCTTTGCCAGCGGTGGCAAAAAGCTTGGCAATTTCCAACTGAGTGTTAGCTATAATCTCAGTTCTTTTGAGGTCCATTTCACCTCTCTTAGCTTCAGCTTCTATTCTCATTTTCTCTAACTCTCTCATTGTCTCCATTCTTGCTTGTTCTGACCTTACCACTACTTCTGCTAGCCATCGGATGCTGTCAGATATCTCCAATTCCTCCCTTCTTCTCTTCTTCTTTTTCTGATCCACTTTCATCTTCATCTTTTTGGATCCTAACCTCTCATTATCACTATGTAACAAGGCAGGAGTGCTACTATCTGTGTCAATAGCATTCTGTTCTGATACATGATCTGATAATTTTGCATCCAGTACACCTTCATTCTGATAAAATGCAAGACAATATGTACTTCAGTAAAAACGATTGGTCCCCATTAATTTTGGGATATATGATATAAGGGAAATTTCGTAGGGGTCCCAACTTCACACATCATGGATGATCATTCTTATAGACTGTTATAGCAATGCCGTGTTCATATGAAAAAGAAAATCTACATGGAATTCCTTGGTTAAAAACAAATGTGATTCTTCAGAAATTTTCCCAAAACGTAAGCTGTGTGCTATAGTTGTTGTGCAGTGAAGTCGATCATTTTTTTTATATCATCAACTCTAGAGGAGTCGTCAATTGTTAAAGTTACTAGCAGACAATCAAACCTACAATTGACTTCTTGGTTCATGATTCATGATACATACCTTACAACGAAGTTAGACTTGTCTCATTTTTTTTAGAAAAACCCACTGAAAAAGTCTTCTCTATCTCCCAAACTATATCAATTCCATATAGTACATAAAAAAGATAGGATCTTTTATCACTAACCTTCGCCCTCTTATCTACACCATTGGAGCCGTTCGAGTTCTGTGCGGTCACAGTGACAGGAATTGGAGCAACCGGAACCTGAATTGTCGCCGGTATTGTTGTCATCATCGGAGATGACTCCAAAAGCATCAGATGAGGGCTGTTGGAAGGCGGAAGAGAAGATTGTTGCTGTTGTGACTGTGGTGGTGGAGGGGCCGTTGAACTTCCCCGTAGCAGAAGATCAAGTCTTGGGTAGAGGGGCCAAGAGGAAGCATCAGCGGTTGCAGATTCTGATCTATACCTTTTTTTCATGGACTCAATCTTGTTCTTGCATTGAGTTTGTGTCTTAGATGACCTGGTGGAATTAGCTCTTGACGACACGTAACGTGCAACGTCTTCCCAGTCATGGCCTTTGAGCTTGGCTCTGTTTCTGAGTATCCATTTGTTTTCATAAGCTTCCAGCAAGGTTGACACAGCTCCTTCGCTCCATTCATCTCTTTTAAGCCTATCACCACCACCACCAAGTCCAACGTTGGCAACAGCACCACCTCCAAGATGTTTTCTTGGAGAATCCTCTTTGATAGTAGTGTTATGGTTGGAGAGAAGAGATGGGGTGTCGTGGTTGGTCTCCTTATCCATCTCTCTACATGCTAAAGAATTTTTTTACCATTGTTTACCAGTTCTGTGCACAACTTCACACAAGTATAAGCACAAGACTCAGAAAAAGGGAGAGAGAGATGAGAGAGACCACTAGCATTAGAGATGAAAAGGAAAGGGTAGAGTATTAGTGGCCAACCAAAGGAAGAGAAAGAACCACTAGCATTACACAGAAAGGGAGAGTCTTTAGGGGATAGTGGGCAACCATCCAGGAAAGAGGTTCGCTTTGTCAAATGAGTTAATGATAGTAACCTCATAACTTTTCTTTTTCCATCTCTTTGCACTTTTTGGGGTGGGGTTTATGTGATTTGTGGGTATGTTGGTTTCATTGCTATGGTTGGATTAGTTTGGCTGTTAGCGTTGTTATGAAGCCAACCCGAAAATCCACTGGCCTATAGCTAAGTCAGAGGGAGGAGAAGTGGGTCACTCACGTGGGTCTGTCACCCACTCTTTAGCTGTGCTATATATCTCATCTCATCACCACAATCACTAGCGCCATTTTCTACCACTACTAGCAAAATATGCTTAGGGTCTGCCCATTTGGATCGTCTTTTCTCTTTTCTCCTTTTCAGCTTTGCTTCTTTTGAAAGCCCTTCTTTTACTTGGTGGATTCATTGCCACTAGCTAGACTTTGTTTTATGGTAATGGTCTTAGACATTCTTTTCATTTCCTTAACTTAGCACTTATTCTACCTGCTTCTATTCTAATCCCAATCCAAGGTTATTAATTTAGTAGTTACGTTGTCGTATTCCATAAAAAAGACTAGGAGACTAGTAAATGTCCATTGAAGAATCTTGATATGAATGAATTTTATCTTCATAATTCACTAGATTTAACATCTTGGCCTTTCAATTCACGGAATCGCCCTGCTTTTATGTAAGATTTCTTATCAACTTGTTATTCTTCCAATCGGGGATCCTCTGGCCCCTTCCCCTGGCCCTATTCTGACTCCCTTTTATCTGGGTCATCCATTCAAGTGGGACTCACCTGAGTGGATGACTCAGATGAGAGAGGGTCAGAATAGAGCCAGGAGAAGGGGATAGAGGATCTGCCCCCCTTCCAATCTCCAGGTATAGTTCAATAAAACTGCATCAATTTCATGTATCTGACGTCAAACCAAACAAAAGCTAGCTGACAGGCAATCTGTCACAACATGCGTAGGGATTAGGGAACGTAAAACTAAACTACCTTTGAGTGGACTGAATGTTACCGCGTTGTAACAGACGTATGCTTTAAGCTTATATGGTCAAGAAGAGAGGCCTGAGGATTCTAATTCATCATGCCTTGATACTTTGCAATCTAAACGGTGCGGGCTCTATCCTTAGATTGTACGATATTAACAAAGGAAGCTAACAAATAAATCTTTGTAGTCTGCAGAGCTTGGAAAGTTAATAGCAACAAGGGTTGACACTTAAAGTTATCAAGTCGCTTTACTAGGAAGAATCATTAAATACGATGGAAAGCAAACAGGCAACGCCATTAACGAGCATTTGTAAAGTGGTGGGAAAAGCGTAAAAGGTTACCGGTTTTTAAGTCGAAGGCCTTATTCAAGATAGTGTCCTACCATTATGCGAGTATAATCCTCAAACGAAAATTGTAAGTAACAGAAGGCATTGGCCTTCAAACCAGCAAGTTTTCTTGATTAATCCTGTTATATGGTGAATTTGGAGAAGCAGATAGTTGTTCCAACCATAGTGACTAGAAACTATGCATTGCAGCTAGAACGGTGAGAAGGGCATTTTAAATAAGAAAAGTTCTTCCTTTTGTAGTTGAAGTGGTCTTTTATTCGTCACTTGATGAGTAGTAATGTGAATGGGTGGGTTCCAATGTACGAGATCTTGTAGCCCTTTTGGTGATGTTCAGTTTTAACCAATCTAAGCGTCATCTTTGAAGTAATTTCATAGGTTAAACTTAGAATCTCAAGTTGCCAACCCTACCATTCATATCCTGACTTCGATCGTTTAGTCGTACAGACATTTTGCTTTTCAGGCTGGAATGAATGCAGTTACTTGTCAGATTTTATGTTGCTCTACAATGAATTCAAAAATCTTCGTGGGATGTGTATGCAAAGCTAGCAAAACTAATTAAGTCCATCCTTAACCAAAGAGATATTGTAGAGATTTGTGAAACTGTGACTCGATGAGAAATGTTTGGCAGAGAATTGCAGATTTGATGGTCTATAGCACAATGCAAAGCCAACAAAATGGATACGTTACATGCCACAACTATTCTTTTTGTTGGCTCTGAAGAAAACACAATGATATAATAAGAAAGGAGATGGCAGATGCTTCACAATGATGTTTAAGGTTAAGGTTATGGTTCTTGCAATTGACCTGTAAGGTTAAGGTAATGGTTCTGGCCACCAGTCACGGGGTGATTAATTAAGTCACCCCGTTACTAGCATTTGTCGTTCACCTTTTAGCTTTCTTGTTATTTAGATTATTAATCTGTAGCTTTCCCGGCCTATATTTAAATTATTAAGTAAAAGGTCAAGAGCCCTTTTATTATAAAAAAAAATGTTAGCGATCAAGAACCCAACCCAATTTACAAAGCTCTCTAGAATGAAAAGTTCCCAGCACGGAGTTGCATGATCGTGCACAACAGAGAGGAAACAGCAAGGAGTTGCACGATCGTGCTTGACAGAGAAAAAACATTCGATTGTTGTAAGTAAATTTTCCAAGAAAATACAATTGCTAGATTGTTGTAAAAGACAAGCAAAATAACCAGAAACACCTTTCATTAAGTAAGTTTCTTATGGTTCCCTCAATGACATGGCTTTGTGATAAATTCATCCACAAGATATACAAAAAAATCTAACAAAATCACATTGAGCAGAGGGAAAAGGACTTGATACTAAGTCATCAACACATACTACACCTGTCTTCTATTACGAAGACATCATAAAATCCAATATGTTCTTCCAAATATTTATTGGTGCACTAAGTAATGCCCTAACTTCATCAGGCCTATGAACAAGGAAAAGATAACTTTCATACAATTTTGATCCTTCTAGTCCTAACTGTCCCAAATGATTATAAAGTTCTTCTGAAAAAGAAAGTGGTTTAACTAACAGTGAAGTAGATTTTATAATAGCTTTTGCAACTGTCTGAAGGCCATCTTTGATTACATCTTCACCATCATTTGCCCTGTTTTTCCTTTTCTATGATGTTCCTAGGTTTGCAATTTGTGAATGAGCTAGCATTCCTATTGCAGATTCAATGCGATCACCATCTATCGTTACATTGTCTTCAAAACTTAAGTTATCGTGAGTCCAAATGTCATCATTTTCATCCATGGTGTTGGAAACCGACTATCGACAGAAATAGTGCGCTTTCTTATCTCCTGTGCTATTTCAACATGCTCGCCAGTTGCTCTATCACTTCCATAAATCTCTACCATCTTCTCGTAGTTATGAAAAGGCTTCCGTTTTCACTCAACAGCTTCTAGTTTGGCCTGTTATAAAAAACTTATTGAATCACCCAAATCACAACATATATCATATTTTCTTCCAACAAAATAGTAAACAATTCCCAACAGTCCACATATTTGTTAAAGGACTCCATGCAAATCCACTACCTCCATTTGAAAATAAATCCAAACACTTACTCCACTTATTCTTAATAATCTTGTTCCGATTTTTTATTTTTTCCTTATTAATTCCTTTGTCTGGAAATTTTTCCTTTAGTTCAGCTTCAATTATATCAAGTGCATGCGTTGTGAAAGTTCCACTAACACAATTGCCTTGTTGATGCTGGTACAAGTATGCATCAACCAAAGCATCATCCATAGCTTGATTCCAAAAGCATGACTCTCTTCGGGGTGACATTTTGTATGTTATAAATTTAACCACAAAATCTGAAATTTATATCAAAAGCATACACAATATTGAAGCTGTAAAATTTTTCAAATAATATAAAAGGCCAGAATAATGAATAAGCATTACAAAGATACAATTGGATGTGAAAACATTAACATCACTAATAAATAATGCCATATTTAGATACAAGTAGCCAATACATATTTTTAAAGCAATATAAAATCATTGAAAATATAAATGCGATGCGGCAATATCTATCCTAAAGTATAATTAGCCCACATATGAGCAACCATGTTATCTCTTATAATTTCTTCATTGTGTGCATTATCTTCTTCATCATTTTCATACCCATCTTAGTTATCATTTTCTCCTCCATCATACTCTTCATTAAGAAATGGATCATCTGGGTCTGCACCAATAAAGAAACTGTGCAGAATGACACAAGTTATAATAATTTTTTTGAGTCTAAATGTCGTATGATGTTTCTGTGGTGGATGCTATAATCGGGAACCATTTTTTAACACATCAAATGCCCTTTCGATAACGTTACACAATGATGAATGTCGATGATTGAATAACTCACGAGCATTTAATGTAGGATTCCTTAAATATTCTTTCAAGTGATGTCGTTCCTTTCTATACGGTGTAATAAGTCCACTTTTCAACATGAATCCATCATCAACAAGATAGTATTTTCCTATCATGAATAAAACTATGTCAAAATGTAATTTACGACATTTATTAGTTAATAAAATTTATTTTAACCTTGGGGAATTTTAAATGCGAACTGCTTAGTTAATGCACTTTTCATAATCCATGAATCGAATGTTGTTCCTTCCCACCCAGCCAATACATACATGAACTTCATATCAAAAGAACAAGCATATAACACATTTTGTGTTGGATAATCCTTTATCCTATGAAATCTAAGAGCATCTCGAGCAGGTACTTTCACATGAATATGTGTACAATCAATTGCACCATCACAATCCTGGCATTGAAGTATATTATTCTAAAATATTATTGTGTTTAATATACTTAAGAAAAGAAAATCACCTTAAAAAATTGGGTAGAATATACTACTGTTCAATATTTCCGATGGGGTTTCTAATAGTCAAGTTGTTTTAAAAACATATCCTCTAGTTGTATAACTGCTTTCAAAACGCTATGAAAATGACGACTTACAGTTTCCCTATATCGACTCCAAAAGAACGCAATATCTCGATTGGTAACATTATGCCCTAATTTGTATAGAAACTTCGCTACTTGTTCTTCAATAGTTACATGTATAGTGGGTCGAAGCACACCTTTACTAACTAATAAATCACATAATTTAACAAATCGTTTAGGCTACATTATAATTATATTTCTCCCATTGGATTGAAATAAAATTCTTGGCATGATACTCTCCCTTGATTGCAATCTCTTCGATGGTGTAAGCATTTGAAGTTTGTCGTTCACACGTCTCTTACGTAACACCTATCAATAAATCACAAGACAAGCAACATGAACAAGAGCTAATTGATGTATATGAAAATTTTGTTTTTGATTATTCATTCGATTACCTTCATTGTTCATGTATAAAAAATAAAATTAGGAGTAGTTTTTAGATTGTGAAAATCAAAATATAACAAATATGACATAGATATGTCCATTTATATATGGGTTATAAAAGCAACAAGAGGGAAGCTTCATCTGAATCATTCCCCCACTGAAATTTCAAGCAAAGTAATAGGAAAACAAAAATAAAGAAGACAATGACGATTGAAAAACACCCCAAATTCAGACAACACAACATATAAAATGAGTGACATATAGTAAAATGAGTGGATCGCAAGAGTATACAACAACATTGACCTATATATATGTGCCTTTCAAATTAAATAATCGATATTTTTAGCAGCTCAACCCATAACAAATAATGTTCACTTCGGTGTAAAGTGAATAATGGGTAAACCCATATGTAAAGTGAACCAAAACAGATAAGATTACAATCTCCTCACCCAAAACAAAACGGATCTAATAATAAAAGCAACAGACATATATTGTTAAACAAAAATCGACAATGAACATAAATAGGATAAAAAGAAGGTTCTGACAAAGAGGAAGACTCATTGGTGACCAAGTCTTCTAGCTCCTCTTCTGCTTCCTCGCCAATAAACAACACGAGAAGAAGAAGTGGTAAAACATGGAGAATGAAAAGAGAAGTCTGGAAAAGATAACTGGACCATAAATAGATATATATGATAAGCTTGTGTACAATAATAAATAAGTTTGTGTAGGGTTAGAAGAAATAATTAGTAAAAAAAATTATTGAGGGTATATTAGGTAGTTTATGTTTATTAGTTTATATTCTATCTTAAACCCACCGAATCGAAGGTTTCTTATTTTTACTGTTTAAAATGGAATAGAACGTAATATAAAACCCTCTGCTTTCATCCCATTCTATTATGAAACCCTCAACTAAAGGATAGAAATGTGTTACATTCTATCCCCTTCCATTTCTAACCCCTCAACCAAACAGAGCCTAAAAGATCTATGATTTCTCCTCCAATGGTCATAAACCAACTCGATTCTAGTGGGCTTATGACTCTCCAATCCTCCCAACTCTCCTCTCTCTATCTCCTAGCTTTGACTCGCCTTTGACAGATGAAAAATTCTCTCCGAAATCTCACCCTTGCATGACTGCTTGCTTGCTATTTTCTCCTCCCTCAGTTGCCTTTTTATAACATCAAAAAATATCTCCAAACTCCAAATGTAACTGGATCTTACAATAGACTTCCATCCTATCTCTTCTATTTTGAATAAATTTGGTGTAGAAAGTGTCGGGTGAGTAAGTCTCCTTCTCCACCTGATGCTACTTTCATTTTATCTTCTTATCTCCTATGTTTTTTTTGTTCGTGTTTTTCTCTGAGCTGCTGTTCTGTTGGCTACTTCTTGGACTATTTTTTCTATACGTTATTGTTTCATTTTATTCTCTTTTGGATGTTATGCTACCATTTGTCTCTACTTCTACAGTGTTCTCCTATTACTGTGTCATTTTGCTAGTTTAACGAAAGCTGTGTTTTTGTTTGCTCTACTGCCATTTTGATCCTCCCATATACTAGCATATTGTGTCTGCATTGCTTATTTTTGTAGGCGTTTTCTTTTCTTGCTTGTGTCATTTTAGCGTGGATCTTGGCTATTGGCGTTACTCTTCTACGTTTCCTTTGGGTTTTGGCTTTCTTTTTGCTCCTTTCTACGTTGCCGTTTTTCTACTCTCGCTAATTATTGGTTGGCTACTGCTCATCTGTTGGTCGTTTTCTCCTTGGCCACTGTCGTTTTGGTTCCTTTTGCTCGCAATTGCTGTGTGTTTTGTGTTTGGCTCTGGGTTGCTGCGTTGTCGTTTCTTTACTGGTCCTAATTAGTTTTTTACTTAAACTCCGTCAAACCTAAAATAATATTTAATATAATTTAATACCTTTTTAGATAAAATATGAAACTAAGCATCCTAAGTTATTAACATTAAAATGCAATATTATTTGTCCAAATGTGCTATATAAATTATTTAAAACAACAGCTGTTAATATTGAAGTGGTTTTCACAAAGAAATTAGACCGAATGTATGAAGCAGCTCTTAAGATATAACGATACTAATGTATAAACATAAAAAATGTGGAATATTGAAAGGAATATTTGATATAAAATAATTCATGGTATGAATAACACAAACTGAAAGAGTATGAAGAGAAATATAATCCAATGCTTGAACAAATAAAAATACAGTAGTTTGGAATGATTTCGAAGATTATGCTGCTCACCGTTGCATCCATATTTTTTTTGCTGAGAATAAACAATATCTTCTGCTAGAAGTCTCCATGTCTTGTCCCATACATATTCCGGTCGTGAAATAGAATTGGACAAGAGCATTGTAATGAATAGAGATCTCAAATAATGAGCAGTACCCCACAAAGATGCTTCATTAATAGCATCAATATATTCTCTATCATCACTTAGTAACCCAAGTTGATAACATGCATCCCTAAAAGTTGGATAAATTATTCCATTAACAGTTCTTATATCATCATAGCTTTCTGAGCCTTTCACTTGACTCAATAGAAGTCTGAGATAGAAAAGTTCACCAGCACTTGGTGAAACATGAATCATTCTACCAATTTTCAGTCCTTTGAGTCTTTTCTTCCATTTTTTATTCTCACTTTGGTAGACAAACTTAGAGGGATACTCTGCATAGGTAAGATGTTTACCTTCTGGGAATTTCTTGTTAGCCTCCATCCAAGCAAGAAACATGCTCTCTTTGTTCCTTGGCTTCTTAGCAACTGATTCAAGTGTTTGCCCTTCTGTAAAGTATACTTGTTGTTCATCAGGAAGGTGAAAATAAAGCCTCTCAACAGATGGTTGTCTATAATGAATTTCAAAACCAAATATTCTAGAGCATGCTTCATGAGAAGAAATAAATCGACAATCTAAGAACATTTTAGGTTCATCAATTTCATTATTGCTCAGACTGTGATCATATAAGGCAGCAGTAACTCGATCATTTCCCTTGCTCAAATACTTGAAAAGATATTTGATTGATGAACTTTGATTGCAGTACTCAACATTTATATGGGATGCATATTTCAGAAGCAATTCCTGGTTGTAAGGAACAACAAATTGATTATCAAGGTCAACCCCTTTTTTGTGTATCAACTTACCATCATCTCT
>JAOTIZ010000001.1:10996296-11013569 GCA_027123425.1 Erythroxylum panamense
AGTTGTTTTCGGGTAGTGCACCTTCACCGTGGGATACGTGTCGGAGTGACCTTCGGGCGTCCCGATATGTACCCTACAATGAGGGGGCGCTACAATTTAAGTTTTCTGGATTTCTAGATTTTTAGGATTTTTTTTATATTTACTAGATTTTTTTGGATTTCCTAAGTTTTCTATTTTATTTTTTAAAGTTTTTTCATGAATACTTGTTTTTAAAATCCAAAATTTTCAAATCTTGTTAATCAAAAGTTATGTTAGTAAACAAATTAAATTTAAAACTTAAAGTTTTTGTGATTTTTTTGTACCTATTATTGAGTTAGTACTCATGTGTTTGAGGTTCATCACCTCGTAAAGTCTCATATCCACAAACTTGTATCTTTCTTTTATTTGGCTTTATTGTTAGAGGTTGAATTATCACAATCCTCTTTTTTTTTTAATTCTTCTTTACCTACTTGGCATTTTTTAAAGTAACAATATATCATTGTTGGCTTCTAGTAAAAATTTCTTTTTTTAGACTGGCTCCATCTTATAATGTAAACCTGTAGATACTTTTCTTTCACAAACTAATGTGAAACTTATTTTTTAGGTTGTTTATTGATGTATATGGTGACAATAAGGACATATGAATATGATATTCCTGATGTATCCTAACTTTTATAACTATATATCTTATTGATATATATCAATGTCATTTATCTACCTATAGACATGTTTCTATTCTTAATCACATGCAAAATTTTAAAGATTATGATAATGTTCTTTGTTCGAGCTATTATAATAGTTCTATTAAAAGTTTCACAAAGATTATATCTATAATATCACACTTGAATGAAGTTTTAAAATTTTATGACCATTTTTTTCATTGGAATTCTTAGTAAATCCCTATGATTATTTTCTGATTCCTCTTTTGACTTCTTTAATTAACAAATAAGTCAGGTTCATTAAATGAATTAGTATATTTCTATAATAGTCTCTCCAATTTAAGTTCCTTATGATTCCGCTTTCTTTAATTAGCAAACATATGTTTTGCATAAAAATTAATTTTTACCTTTAGGAATTGCTTACTAAGAGCCTTTATAAGACCTTATCCACACATTCTGTTGACCAAAATTAGTAAATAACTAATTATTTAATCATTTATTGATAAGAATATTTTATCCATCCACTTCTATATTTTAGATCCAAAGCTTTCTTTAATAACTATAAAATCTAACTCTTTAAGTGTATGTTACTCAGTATGAACCAACCCATGCTACAAAAACATCTAATTATTTTCATGTTTTCCTATTAAAGTTAATATCTCACTTGTAATAATGCCTTTAGGAAAATAACCATCTAATCTTAACAATATCCTCTAAACAATGAAATAACCCTTCATACAATATTCAAATACACATATATCCTATCAAATGATGGAAAAAATTATCCCCAAATGATGGCCTTTTTACACAGACTTACATTTCCTCTATTGCAAACTTTTTCCTATCCTTACAGTAGATAGTATACCCTCCAACATGTTCCAAATGCAAATCATCCAATGTTTTCTTTAGCCACAAAGTTCGGTTTATTGTAGAAGCTGTTGCTACAAATTTTGCCTCTGTAGTAGACTGAGTACAAAATCTTTTTTTCTTAAACATCATGAAAAAATTCCAGTATCTAGGCTGAAACAATAGCCTAATGTACTTCTCATATCTTCTAAAGCTTCTCCCCAATCACTATCTGAAAAACATCTAAGCTAGAAGTTTTGACTCCTCTCAAACTTGATTCCATAATTAATGGTGCTTTTGATATAACATAATATTCTCTTTGCTGCAACTAAATGCATCTCAGTATCACAATGCATAAAATGAGATAAAAAAACTCATAGCAAATTGTATGTCAGGTCTTGTTGCAGAAAGATACATTAAACAATCAATCAAGCTTCTGAAATATCCTTCTGTAATCTTATCTGTAGCATCTTCTATATTCAACTTCTCCTTTTGGTTCATTGGTGTGCTCATTTCTTTGCATTGCTCCATTTGAAACTTCTTCAATACTTCCCTTACATATTTTTTTGACAGATAAACACTTCATCTTTACTTTGTTTGACCTCCATTCCAAGAAAGTAGGTCTTAAGCCCAAGATCTGTAATCTCAAAAACTTGCATCATTTCAGATTTAAACTCCTAAATCAATATTTCATTATTTCCTTTCACTAACAAATTATCAACATAAAGAGATACAATAATAATAGCACTTCCTCTTTTTTAATCTAGAAAGTGGCTTCATATAGGCTTTTTTCAAAACCTAAACTCAGTAAATGATCATTTATCCTATTGTTCCAAGCTTTAGGGGCTTGTTTCAGACTATAAAGAGCCTTTTTGAGCAGATAAACCTTGTCCTCTTTGTCTTTCATCACAAACCCATATGGTTGTTCCACATAAATTTCTTCGTGTAGATCACCATTTAAAAATGCAAATTTGACATCTAACTGGAATACTTTCCAGTCTTTTTGTGCAACTATAGCTGGCAATAATCTGATTGTGTCTAATATGGAATTAGGATAAAAAGTATCAGAATAATCAACACAAAAAATTTGAGCATACCCTTTAACTACAAGTCTAGCCTTGTGTTTGTTGATGGAGCCATCAACATTTAGCTTTGTTCTAAGCACCCACTTTACACCAATAATAATTTTGCCTTCAGGTTTGTCAACTAGGATCTATGTTTTGTTCTTATGGATCATAAAAATTTCCTCCTCCATTGCTTTCTTCCATTTTGAATCTCGAAAAGCGTCTTCAGGACCAACAGGTTCACATATGACTACATCACATCTTTGAAGGACATCCGACAACAACCTTTTTCCTCTAATTGGAGTGTCATCTTCAAGTTCATTTCTCCATTGTTCCCCAAAAAGAGTGCTGCTTTCTCTACCTCATTCTGAATCTTCCCAGTTCCACTTTTTAGTTTCATTAAAGTGAACATCTCTTGTGACGGTTATCTTTCTAGTTTGGGGATGATAAACTTTATAGGCTTTTATAACTGTACTATAGCCTATAAAGATGCTGAGAAAAACTTTCTTGTCTAGCTTGTCACGTTTCTATTGTGGAATTTGAGCAAAGCACACATAATCAAAAATTTTAAGAAAATTTAGTGAAGGTTTAAACCCATACTAAGCCTCAAATGGTGTCTTTTCATCTAAAGCCTTTGTTGAAAACCTATTTGCAAGAACACTGTAGTGTTAGCTACTACTGCCCAAAATTTCTTTGGAAGCTCCATCTCATGCAATATACATCTGACCATCTCCATGACTAATCTGTTCCTTCTTTCACTAACTCCATTTTGTTTAGGACTATGAGGAGTTGTAAGTTGATGCTTTATACCAGCTTCTTCACATAAAAGAGTAAAAGATTGAATTTTGTAGAGTTGTACTCTTTTCCATTATTAGATCTTAGTGTCTTAATCCTGCAACCACTTTAGTTCTCCACCATTTTCTTAAATTTCCAGAATACACCAAATACTTCTCACTTGAACTTTTAAAAATAAATCCAATACATTCTCGTAAAATCATCAATGAACAGAATGTAGTAGAGACTACCTTTCAATGGTGGAGTACTTTGACGTCTAGCTATGTCAGAATGTATAAGCTGAAATTTTTCTGTGGCTCTCCAAGCTAATTTAGGAAATGACTTCCTGTGTTGTTTATCAAATTGACAAGCACTGCAATTAGGAAAAGAATCAACAAATTTGGGTAGGTCTGTTGATAGATTCTTGTTCTTCATTTCAAGCATTCTTTGATGATGACAATGGCCCAATCTTTTATGCCAAATTTATGTGACACTAGCTTCAGTTAGACAGGCTATATGCTCCTAAGTTGGATCAAATGAGAAACTTTTTCCCTCTCATGCTAACATTTAAAATTTCCTTTCCAATAATATCGTAAACATGACAATGCATGTTTTCAAAGTACACTTTAAATCCCTTTTCAACTAGCTGGACCACACTCAACAAATTTTGATCAATATACGGTATATAAAGAACATCAGGGATTGTTTTTATACCGGAACCTGTTGTAATTGCCACAGTTCCTTTTCCTTTTGTAGAGATATATCCACCATTTCCAATTCTAACCTTTATGACCTCAGTGGAATTCAGCTCCTTGAAAAGATTTTTTGTCATAGGTCATGTGATTCGTGCACCCATTGTCAATTAACCAACATTTTGAGGTATTGATGAAGTATCACTTTGCCACAAAAATTTGATCCTCCTCAACTTGGCCTACAACCTGGGCATCGGCTTCTTCCTGCTTTTGTACTTTGCAAATTACAACTTCATGTCCAAGTTGATTACATTTGCTGCACTTTGCATCTGGTCTCTTCCAGCACTTGGATGGTGGATACCCCTTTTTCCTACAGTGATGACATGGTGGAAAATTCTTCTTTGGACGCTTATCTTTGTTTTGAACCATATTGCTTTCATCACTTTGTGTATGATATTTCTTCATGTTCTTCTAGTCATCTTGATGTTTAATAGCCAAGGCTCCCTCCACAACATTTTCTTGTCTCATGAGGCTTTGTGGTTCTTGAGCTTGCAAAGCTTGTAACAACTCTGCCAAAGTAATCTTGAATAGATCCTTTGTATTTTATAGGGTAGTTATCGAAGCTTCATAACATTTTAGAACGGTTACAAGAATTTTCTCTACTATTCAAAAATCAGAAAATTCGGTACCAAGTAACCTTACCCTATTGGCTATGTTGAGCAATTTATCTGAGTATTCTTTGACTGTCTCAGACTCCTTCATCCTCTGTTAGTTAAATTCCCTTATTAGATTCAACACTTGCATGCCACGAATCCTCTCATTTCCAACATATTCTTCTTTGAGATAGTCCCAAATAGCTTTTGCTATTTTGAGAGCTATGATTCTTGTGAAAATAGTAGTGGAGACAACAGCAAACAAACATGCTTTTGCCTTTGACTTCCTGGTTTTCTTCTCCTTATAACTTTTGATTTGTGCCATATGTAGGTGGAGCTAAATGAGAGAAACTAGTTTTAGTATCATATTTTTGTCTTCACAGGTCCCATAAAGAAAAGAGCTCTGATACCAAATGCGATTTTTTAAAAAACACCAGATAAAAAGAGAGATATAATTGTAGAAAGGAAGATACAATATATTATTCTTTCTCACCTTAACAGCTTTTATAGCTGAAGGAATAAAACAAAAATACTAGAAACATGGGATACTATTTTCTCACTAAACATGATCTAAAACAACCTTCAGATTATTAGGAACAAAAAACAACTTCTTCCTAAAGTCTAGAGATATGAAGCTAACAGAAAAATCAAAACAAACAGACAAAATAAGATAAAGTCAATGTGCAGTTCTTTAAGCAAACATTCTAACAGGACGAGAATTTTTCATGTGGCATGTTGCCTAAAGTTGGTGCTCATCTTATTAAAGGCGAGCTCAAATCTAATAAGCCCCACCCCCACAAAAAAAAAAAACACTCGCTTTGCATCCACAACATTAAGAATGTTGTAACTAGAAAATTGAAAACGAAAAATCAGGAGCATAGCTCACGAGCCACGCCAAGCCTTGAATTGGGCACGTCAATGAGCACCCTATGATTCTGTTGCTGCATGTTGGCTATTACATTTAGCTCCAAACTAACTCCGATGGCCGACGCCGCCATGGCCAAGCATGTGATGCTACCAGCGGTACTGTGGATTAAGAGGTTGTCCTCTGGCAATGTCACGTTCATGCCGGAGAACATGAATGTGATTGTGGGTGCAACTATTGGCACAGAGTAACATGTATCAAATCCGCCTAGAGATGTCCGTGTCAAATTCCCAACTCGCTTCCGGAACTCATCTCTCACCGCCGCGTAGGCAGGTGCTACCAATCTGGTGTACACGGTGCCTGTAGAAGAATCATCATAAAGTTAGCAAAGTCTGGAACTTTGGAAGAATACAATGCATGATATATCTTGATCATGTCACTAAATCAAGTCAGTAAGACCCAAAAGCAAAAGTTTAAACAATTTTCAATGTTGGCCTATGACAGTAATTATTAACCAAATTCTTTGACTAATATTCTGTCCTATTGAGCTAGTTTCTAGCTGCTTGTCTACTTCAGAAGGCCTAAAGAAAAGCAGCAACATTATTCACTTTATTATATAAGACAGACTCCGATGAACTAATATTGGAATATACCAGTTTTAACTCAATTATTGGAGAAAGTAGAGCTCGATCAAATAGATTATCTATGATCCATAATGAAACTATCACTGACAAGTGATGGTATGTAAAAGATGTTTCTTTTACCAGAATCAAATATAGTTCCTGCACCCGTTGTGGCATTGAAAGCTAAAGCACTAGCAGGAATGTCAACAATTTTCCGGCCAACCCTGATTCCTATCAAGTTCACATAGTAAAGTGAAGATCTTCTGGGGCTCTTGAGCAACGGAGTGGTCTTGATTCTCTGAGGCTGGCCAATTGGTCCCAGCCTCAATGAGCCAGAGAAGTTGAGAGACCTAAAGTTAGGCAAACAATACGAGAACGTTGACTGGTATAGATTTTGGGTTTGGGACAAAAGTGACAAAGGCCCTCTTCCAAGGCCTAAAAGGCCCTGAGGAGGCGCTGAGCTGCCGGTGGTTTTCTGGATGCAACCAAAGGTGTAGTTTGGAACAGGGTCAGTGGCTAAAGTGAATGTGTCCTGTGAAAGGCTTGCTGCTATGGTGGAACCTCCGTAAGAAATATTGAACCCGCACACACTGCCACCGCATGTAGGCACTGGAACCTGCAAAAACGATCACATGCACTGTTATTATCCACAATCAATCTCCGTGAGTTGCAATGATTATTGGAAAGTAGCTGCAGAACAGTAACCAAAACAAGAGTAGATTCAGAGTTGTAACCAAAACGAAAGTAGGTCAGAGGATTCGTTTAACCCCTGAATCTTTTAGCTAAGGAACAAACCCTGTAATATGATGTGAAACTTTTGTGAACACCAAGAAAGTAAATGATAATCCCGTTGCAAACCAATAATACAAACGAAATGGAAACTCACAGTTGTCATTGCAAATTATTTGTAAAGTTGTATCATTGTAAGGGATACTATTACTAAATGGTTTAAGCACAACTAGGTGCCTTTACATTATACAATGTTAGTTCAAAGGATGAAAGTAACTTAGATATTGGAGGTTCCCAGGTTTAGTGCCTTAGGATTTTCTTATCAGCTCAAATCATGGGATGCAGGTGGTAGATGAGTAAACATCACCTGCTGGCACTGAACAGCTCCACAATCAAGGTTTTTAAAGGTAGTTGAGGTGGCAGAGTTGAACACTGTAGAAGAGCAACCAACACAGCCACTGCAAGGCACCCAAGCAGCATCATTACTCGTGTCCATCGCCATAAGCATGGTTTGTGGAGGGGTCCCAATCTGAGCCCTGACTATGTAAGTTGGGCTCTGCATAATCTGCCTGCCTGAAGCAATAGGCACCACAGACTTCTTGGCCACCAAGCTCGACAGATATTGAAGCCTAGCTTGGTCCCTTTGTTGCATTTCTATCACAGTCTCCTCCCATGAAATTGACTTAGATGGCCTAAAAGGTGAGCAAGGGCTAAAAATGTGAAAAACTTGGAGAGTTGAGCCTTGGTCTTGGATGTCACATTTGAGATTGAGCCCTTGAGCTATGGAAAGAAAGAAGAAGAAGAAGAAGAAGAAGAAGAAGGGTACACAGAGGAGGAAGGTTTTCATGCTCCAAGAGAAGAGAAGTTAAATGATTTTCGGACTATTGACAAAGAGGTAGTGTGTAGATATATAGAATAAGTGGGATAGAAGGGGTTTGCTAACGGATTGTGTTCCATTTGGTATTGTAGGTCAATTACTACACTACACATACTGTATCTTTTTATATTTTTGGTATTTGGATGCAAATATCTTATGATTAGCAATAGTGTAGTTGATTTAGAATGCAATAGTGTGCATGATTAACTAAATGTAAAAGAAATGGAAAAGAAGTCGAAAAGTCTTTCAAATAAAATGTGTTTACATACGGATTTCTATTTTCTTTAACACTTTCAAGTGTGACATCTGCATGGTCACAGCTGTTGGTCATTGTTTGATGTTCAAAGAGAGAAGCTACGGTGAATCGGCGTAATTCATGGTGAATGTTAATCAAAGAAAGGACCATCGTTGGCTATCATCTAGCTAATACAACTCCTACCAGTTAAGTTTCTGTTAAACCTCACTTTGGTTCAACTGATGCTTTACACGTGGTAATAATTAAGTAGGAAGGAGCATAAAATTATCAAATCCTGCCACATATGTTGGATGTAAGAAATCTGCAGATGGGGTAAGAAGCATATTCAAGTTGTTTTGTAGAAATTTTGTTTCTTTCTTGTGAGGCATGCAACAGGACGAAGCGACCTAGTGCAGATAAAGCTCAGCTCTGCAAACCAGTTTCTGTAATTCCGTATGACTGAGCTTGTGAGTTGATAAACTATCGAGAGTGGAACAATCAGAAATACCAATAACGAATCATATTCTATATCCTCCGCTCCTATGTTGTCGGTGACACTGTACTAATATTTATGCTAATTTGGACTTCAACAGCTCAAGTTGATAAACCTGGGCCTACATTCTTTTGCTGCAAAAACAAAATCAGGCAATTAGAAGGCCCTATTTTAGTATGGTTAGTTTTCAGGTTGGAAATTTCATCTTTTCAACTTTGGTTAAACAAATGATGTGTTTTGCGACACATACAAAACTTGGAAGGAAAATCCCGCAGTAGGTAAGCTCCTGGCGTGTTGGGAGGGAGTAAATCTGAGGTAAACTGTGAAATACTGGAATGTTAAAAGTTGAAGAATAGAGTGGAAAAATTACCAGAAAGGCTTAAAGGACAGAGAAATGGAATAGGTGAAGTGTGCGCTCGTGAATGATGTAGACTGCTAAAGGTCAATTCAATATGTGGAGAGAAATTTGCAGGCTTTTTCCCACTCTTGTCCCACCTATACAGTTGTCTATCATACCCGTTTTGCACTATTTTTGGTGCTCATTATCCTGTCATGCCGTAAAAGTTAGGTCACGTGTGGTGGATCTCTATCTTTTGGCTGGCAAGAGCACCTGTCAAGCACCGTCTGTAACAGGTTGTGATGTCATTTTATCGTCAACAATTATCCATCTTCATATTTCTCCAGTCAGCTACTTGTTTCTGAATTTCTTTTTTTTACACGGGAAGTTAAAACATTAAGAATCGAAAAATAAAGTCATAAGAGCGGAGATGCCAGAACGGTAGCCGTGAGGATAGCGCAACCTAGACGAATCCTGAATTAAAACTTCGTAGATAAACGATGACGAATCCCGTAAGTATTGAAGGCTCAGCCTGGATGCAACTGCTAAAGAGACGAGGAGATCAGTACAGTACACTAGTTACTTTCGTGATGGATATACTAAAAGTGGACCTCTCATGATCGGTGGAGCAACCTCATATACCTGTTAACGAAAAAGAGATATCAGTCAAGTACTTGTTTCTGAACTTTGATCGCTTTTAAGACCTTCTTTAGATGATTGTGATCGAGAGACCAAGTTCCTTATCTGTATTAACATTAAACTCTCCTCTGAAGTTATTTCTCAAAAAAAAAAAAAACTCTCCTCTGAAGTTGGAATATTTTTTCAGGAAAAATCTTTAAGGATAAAAGAATAGTAAAATTTCTAAGCACAAATATGGTAATTATTTTTAAAAGAACCAAAAAGAAAGAATTTACTTCTTTTATTTTCTCCGTGTTGACATTTTTTTATTCTTGTCTTTATCTTTATAGGATATGTTAATTTCAAACTATTTAAAACATGAAAGAAGGTCTTGACATTCTTTTTTTTTCTTCCTTTCCTCTCCACGTGTGACGTTGATGTAATTGTTGAAACTTTTTTTGAAAAGCTAAATAATATGATTAATTAACAAAATAGTGTAATTCAAAAGAGTCTCGAAAGAAATGAAGTTTCAAGATACAATGGCAGTTGACTATATGTCCATTCCAGTTAAAACAAGACTAGAAGCTCATTCTAAATCGAAGCATCTAGTGAGTGCATTTAGTCAATTCTCCAAGATCAAGCTATCGTTTTATCAAAGTTTCTTGCTTCTTTATGAAGGATAAACTACTCTCTACGGCTACATAAGGAAATGTATAACACTACCTTTGATTTCTCCAGGTTTCTGAATCGCCTAGCATTCCTTTCATTGCACAATACTTGTAATGAAGCTCCAAGGCAAATTTAGTAAGCTGCAAGGGTACTTTTAAGAAGGCCATGATTGTTTTATATCCATATCAAGATGTCGGGGAATACTCCAAAGTTGTTTATCATCGACTGAGACCTTTAATTGTGCTCCATATTGCATTAGAGAAATTACATTCACAGAATAAATGAGGCAAAGATTCATTCATTTCCTTACAAAGAACATATCCTGGATTTAGAGAAGCTCTAATCTATCTAAAATACTCATCATCTTCCTTGTAGCTAGCCATAGAAGAAAGGAAGTTTTAGGCATGAGATACTCGCTCCACACCAGCTTATGCCAGTCTACTTTAGGGCCCCTTGGTATCAACCAATCCCTATAATTTCTGTTTATGAACTGGCCCTTGGAATGGTCATAAGTGACAATCTTGCATAGATGCATAGGAGAATAATTAGAGATCAAACGCCTTATATCACTTGGAAAACCATACCATTGTCCCTCCTAATGCACATTTTAGCCTAACCTAGGTAACCTGGTTCTTATTAGAGCATCATTACTAGTCCAATTATCATACAAAAGTGAGGTTGATTTGCCATTTCCATCCCTACAATTGATTTTCAGCTTAAGGGGAATTCCTATCTTTGGCAGTTGAAATAAAAACCAAGAGTGAGTAGTTTTGTTTGGAAGGTCCTATAGACTTACACCCTTTAGTATATAACTATAGATCCACTTCATCCATAAAGATTCTTTGTCCCCTAAAGAATTTTGTTACTAGTTTTTAGGGGAGTGATTCCTAAACCTCCTTCATTTAGGAGCTTGCATACATCTACCCATTTGAGAAGAATAAGAATCAGAGTTGGAATGGAATGCTTTTCCTTCATTGACGTTTACAGAGTTAAATACAATACAGAGAATCAATCAACTCCTAAGAAATAGGAGATAAAATCGGCTAACTAATAGTAACAGAATATATCCTATTTACAATCAAGATACATATCAAATAATAATTTCCTAATACCATTTTACTTTAGCATTATACTTGCTTTCACTCAAATTTCCTTACTTGAACTTTCTCATGAGCCCCTCAATGTTCTTGGTTAATCCTCTGGATAAGAATATATGAGCACTCTAATATATATGCGTGGAATTCACAATGCTTTTATTAATTAAAGTTTAGCTCTAAATGATAATGCCTTGTCAAAACTTGAAAGTGGGACCCTTTACTATAACTTAAATTTAGAACTATTTGTTTTGTTTAGTTATTCCCTCCATCTTCTCTATCTTGATATTTTTCTTGTTTCCATATAATTGTTTAGATAATACCTTATCTACAAACGTTAGTTTATTTCTTTCAAAAAGAGAATCAAGTAGAGTTTGAAAAGAAGAATATAGAAGAAGATTGTTCTTGTTATTTGCGCTGAATTATTTTAGCTTCTTTGTATTATATATATATACATATAAGAGAATGCCATGACTAAGTACAAACAATTCGAGAACTCAATAGAAACTATACCATTACTTAATACATGTAATATGAGTTTAATGTTCAAAAATATTATCAGTCATTAAAAATAAATACCACATACACTACATCTCTGAGTATAAACTATACCCTGCTTCAATACAAACCATATTAGCACTCTATCTACTCAATACCAGGTCTAGGTATAAAAAGAAATACTATTATTGATTATAAATATGGAACACATACATTTTAAATGGGAATATAGTGACTAAGAAAAAAAATATCATGCCTCAATACAAACTATATTAGCATTCAGTACCATAATAGTAAGTAAAAGTTACTAGAACATATTTGAAATAAGTAACAGTTTCAGTGAACAAGGAAATACCATCTTTGAGTACAAACCATACCCTGCCTTAATACAAACTATAATATCAACACCATATTTATTCATTAAAAAACCATCATTTATTACAGATAAGTAAGACATACACTTTTAACTGGAAAATATTAATTGAATAGAAAGAATATCATGAATCAATAAAAAATATATCAGCACTTAGTACAATTAATACCAATACTTAAAGCAAAAGTTACTAAGATGCGTTTAAAATAAGTTACAAATTCAATTAAAAATAAGAATAGTATCTCTGAGTGCAAACTATATCATGCCTTAGTACAAACTATAATAGTATTTTATCTACTCAATACCATATCTAGGTACAAAAAAATATTATCATTGATTACATATAAGTAACAACTACACTTTTAAATGGAAATATAATGATTGATTGGAATAATAGTTACCATAACACATGTTATGGTAACTATTATTTATACCATAACACATGTTACGGTAACTATTATTTATACTAGAACTTAGTATATTTAATACCATAACTATAAATAATAGTTACCATAACACATTTAAAAAAAGTCACAATTTGAGTGCAAAATAGAAATATTATGACTGAGTCATAATAATACTAAGTATCAATGTGATGGAAATGGATTGATACACACTTATATAATAAAGTATGTCGTATAAAGGTTTTATCTAACACAGTTAAATACATTATTGTGTGGTTAATCTAACAATAAACTATGTCTGTTAAAGTTTTTAGTGAACACAAATAACTACATCGCTATATGATCAAGCATATTCTCGATGAAAAATTTGATGAGAAATTGTGAAGTATATGATTTGTTACATGATCATAAATAAAACTATGTTTTCAAAGTTTTTTTAGCATGGTTTAATGCATGACAATGTGGTCAATTGTATTCTTGTTTAAAAACCTCAAGTTAAAATGTCAAGTATGTAAATTGGTATACAATTGCGTAAGACACTACATCCATTAAAGTTTTTTTTTCTAGCTTGATTAACTACACAACTTTGTGGTCAATTGTGTTCTAGTTTAAATTTTGATAGGGACTTATATATGGGCCATTTTATAATGTCATGTGTGGGCTATGATGTGATGTTAAGTGGTGATAGTAATGCATAAGAACTATAATAATGTATGAGCCCTTTTTACTTGGAAGGGATAAGGTAGTTCATGATAACTGCCAATAAATAGTGTTTATTAAAGGCAGCATATATAAGATTGAATAGTTACACATAGGTGTTTGCTTTATTAAGCCCTACAAAAGATATGACATATATTTTTAACCTTATATTTTTATTCTTAAAATTGGTAATTGAAGTGATAATTCCAGTTCTTCTCTCATGAAAAACTATTATATATTACTTATCTCTCCAACTATAAAGTACACAAGTAAGGGAAAAACTAATCAGGGCCCTCTAAAGGTCTTTAATCTATGGCTTTAATTTCATGTCTATGCATTATGTACAACACACAAGACTTAACCCAAATTTATGAACGATGTCTCGTTTGAAGATTTAGATTATAACAATAAGAGTGGAATTTCGACTATACAAATTCTTGATAAAAACTATGATTATGATAAGGAATACCCACTGAAATTCCACCATACATTCCTTAATGTTTTTATCTATAAACGTTTTCTCGTTAAAGAATTAGATTATGATATATGAATGAATTTGTATAGAAGTGAGTGATAAGGCAAAGATATTAAGGTTAGGGAGAAATAAACTTTTGAATATGTAAAATTTTAATCAAAACTATGATTATGATAAGGAATATATAACCGTAAAGTTTTCTCCTATAGATTTCAATTTTTATATTTATCCATGATGTCTCTTTTGAAACAGAGTAATATTGAGATAACAGAGAAAGAATGGTAGTGTAAATTCTTGTTTAGAGTAATGATTCTAGAAAAAGGAATATATACCCACTAAAGTTCCTTTTAGTGTTAATATTTTTTATGCCTGCTCAATGTCTCCTCTGAAGTCTAAGATATAAGAATATATTTTACCATTATTCTTTTCAAAAATCTTATGTTGTGGGATATAATTATCTAAAATTCATAAACATTAACTTTTTTTCTATGTTCTTATATATATGGTTCAGAACACGATGAAGTAGTGATTGTTAGACCTACTGGCAAAAACTATTAACTGAGGCACACAATGTTCCAAATTAGTGAATATCTATATATTTTTATGGTTAAGGTGTGTCATTAAAGAAAAAAAAATCCTTATATTAGTTATTACTGGAGGTATAATCATGATTGATCATGACACTCCTATCATTAGCCAAATGATGTTAATTTTAATAGTGTTAGTGCTAGTTTTTCCTAAGCATATCATAAATAGTGAAGCTTAATGAAGGTTCCTTATGTATGACATATGTATTAGTGTTATAATGTATTATTATTTGTTGAAATAATCAAACAAAATAAATTTTAATTTGTCTTATAAGATAAATTGTTATTGTGTTCATTTTAAGCAAACTAAAAATTTTAATTATAATATAACATAAATAATGATACAAAATTATTATATCTTCATAAATGATAAACGATAAATTAAACTATTAGGCTGATCTCAACCTACATTTGTAGACATAAATATAATATTTGGAATTTTTATTAATGTTTAATATATATGTTTATGAATGTCATTCTATGATTTTATAAATGTGTGGATTCAATTGTTTAATGTTATAAGTAATATTGCAGACAATTAGACCCATGTTCAAATTAGATGATGCTACATAAAGTTCAATATTGTAACAAATAGTGGTACATTTATTTGATTACATTCAATTATGAAACAATTTGATACTTTGTAAATATTGATAAAACAATACATAAGTTTTTTTTCCTGAAAAATGTCTATATTTTCTAAATTGATAAGAAGTGTAGTATTTAATGGGAATATATTTACTAAATATAATGAAAACCATGCTCAGTAAAAATTATATTAACACTTTGAATCATCCATGAATGACCAATCAGAAGCATATTGGACTCTACATGGTTGTGTACCCAATAGTATAGGTCATAGGTATTATGTATGAAACTATATGCCCCGTTTTCGACGTCCAACAATCGAACTGGAGCCAAAAAGTGTTAGCGGGTTTCACGGTAGGGTTATCTCAACAAACCCTTCCTAATAGAATTAACTCAACACCAGAGGCTAAAAATTCCTATGGAAAGGTAGAGAACCAAGGTAAGAATCTAATCCTTCAAGAATCGTCTCAATCGGAAGTCAGACGGGAAAGTTTTGGTCAAATGGATCCAACATGCTCGTGGCTCTACTCATGTTGGAATAACTTTGTTTTTAGACGGTTTGAAAGAAAACTTATAAATCTATAACTTTCATGAAGATCTCATAGTAAGATTCAGCCTCTAAAAGAATCAAGAATGGGGCAGAAGGTATAAGATGAACATTGCATAAAACTCAGACGAAGCAAAATTTCTCAAGTGGAACAGTCTAAATCGAAGGAAAACTAAGATGGAACATTCTAAGATGAAGCGTCTTAGTTACAAACTAAGATGAAACGTTCTAAGACGAAGTAGAACTAAGGCGGAACGATTCTAAGATGAAGCAGAACTAAGACGAAACAGAGCTAAGATGAAGGAAAAACTAAGACAAAACGGAGGTCAAACTAAGATGCAACAAAAGTCCAACTAAGACGATGCATCTTAGGTCCGAAAGTAAGATGAAAGAAAACTAAGACGGTGCTGACGTCATACTAAGACAATGCTAATGTCATACTAAGACGCTAATCTGAGACGAAGCATCTTAAGTACCAAAACTAAGACAAAAGAAGACTAAGACGATGCTGACGTCATACTAAGATGCAAAACTGAGACGAAGCGTCTTAGGTACCAAAACTAAGATGAAGCAGACCCGGTCAAACTAAGACGTAAAACTAAGACGATGCGTTTTAGGTACCCAAAAATAAGACGAAGCAGACCCGGTCAAACTAAGACGATAGAAGTCAAACTAAGACACAAAACTAAGACGACACATTTTAGGTACCCAAAACTATGACGAAGCAGACCCGGTCAAACTAAGACGATAGAAGTCAAACTAAGAGGCAAAACTAAGACAATGAGTCTTAGGTACCCAAAACTAAGACGAAGCGGACCCAATCAAACTAAAACAATAGAAGTCAAACTAAGACGATGCGTCTTAGGTACCCAAAACTAAGACGAAGCGGACCCGGTCAAACTAAGACGATATGGAGTTGATTTGTCTGATCCAACTTAGATTATTCTAGATTTTTCTCCAAGAGCTTAAACTCGAATTCTACCCTTATAACAGACCCAAAATATGGAATGCAAAATAAAACTTGGAAAAAGAGATCACAAGCAGAAGAAATCATATTTCATTTACAACACTAAACACAATTTGAATTTCAGCTTTAATTACAAATTAACACGCTCATCAAAAGCTCAATACGATTACATATGAACGCTCAATGTTTGATGTGCTTATAAAGCTATCCAAATGCTACTAACTTAATACAGAAGAAGCCTAGCTAGCTCGGAGTATCCAATTGCCCTACAAGGATCACTGATTTCCTCGATCTGCACCTGAGAAGGAAGTGCTGGGGTGAGCTACACAGCTCAGTGGCTAATATATTTATACTCATGGCAATTGACCAAAGTCAAGCATATGTATGTATATATATATAGATAGCATTCATACTTTATTCAAGCAATTTAAACATTCACCAAAATTTGCTCAATGACATAACACTCAATATGCTTCATGCTTGATCATTTAAAGAAGCAGTGCACAACAAATGACTCGAGGGTTCCATGAAATAGAATGAGAAAACCGAAGTTTACCCTATGAACAGAATTAGTCCATTTCGGAGCTCATATGCCACAAGCGGACAACCGGGAGAAGGCTCTTGTCGACGTGCACGTGACTAACAGAATGGTTTCACTCTCGCCTAAACAGAAGCACATAATCATGCTCAGAATCATTTTATCAAAATGATATACTTTCATGCTTTTTCTTCTTTCTTTTCATTTATACAGAACGCTATGACAGATATCAAGGCATAACATTGATCGAAAATCATAAGTTAGTTAGATAAAAAATCTTGCTCCTTTCATGGTATGACCAAAATCAAATATCATCATAAATTTTCAACAAATCATTTTCAAACAATTAATCACATAATCAAACAAAATGTCATGCATCTTTTTAATGCA
>JAOTIZ010000001.1:11013669-11036524 GCA_027123425.1 Erythroxylum panamense
CTCAAGTGATCTCCCAAAAATGTCCTTATTACATCCTTATTACATCAACACTTTACTTTCATTTATCCATTCAACAAATCCTACTAACCTTGGCACCATTTTAGTTCCAAAAATTAAATTTATCTAAACTCCAAAATTATTTTTAAATGATGCTTACTTAAAGAAAAAATTTTTGGGGTCCAACAATATGCATGTAACTTATGTTGATTATGATGATGATTATATTGGTTTTGTCCTATAAAACATACAATGATTGTTTTTTTACATAAAGGAATGTTTATGAATTTCAAGCCATTATTTCATACATATGTGGATTCATTTGTTTGATTTTACAATTAATACCATCATGAATTATAGTATCCCCAAATTAGATGAGGGTATATATAGGTCATCATTTAAACTAAGTGCATGCTATCGATTACGAAGATTGATGATATTATGGTGCATGAATTTAAGAATTCCATGTCATATAAGGAAAATTATACAAGGGATTGAAGATATGTTTACTTCCAAGTCGATCTTATAAGATTCAAAATACCATGGTTGTGAATTATATTATGAAAATATATTGATAAATGTAATGATGTAAACATTAGTCTCATAATTAGTCATGTGACCTTATATAATAATAATGCCTTTTTTAATATAACTTCTAAAGGTTTTGGCATATATATTTGTTATGTTTGCTACAAGCTCATGTGTTAACTACTTATGGATCCTCCAATCGCTGATCAAAATCATATAATACATTGAGCATGTATTAATGATTGATGATTGACAAGAACATCTAATATTGTATTTAAGTTGTAAGCTTTGAATTGCATAATTTATTTAGATGAAATGCACATATCACTCATGTTCCTCTATGATTGTGATTCTTTGTTGAATTAGGTTACATGCATTCAAAATTTTCCATGGCATATAATGAAAATGAGAAAAAAGGATTCTTAACTTCTAATTTAGTCTTATAAGATTTAAAATATCATTAATATAATATAGTTATGACAATGCATTGATGAATATAATGACATACATACTAAAAATATAGCCGCTCATATGATCTTAAGTTCCTTTGTGAATGCAAGGTCTAAAAGTTTTTCAACAACACTGTGTAGCAAATTTTTTTCCCATTTATAGATCAAATAATGGTTGACCATAATTAATGTCAAGTTGAGCATGGACCAATCATTAATGACTAAAGTTACCTCTTATAGATATAATTTACATTTGAGTTACATGCTTTTAAGTATATAATTTAGTCATTAATTAACCAACCTATTCATCTTACACTCCCTTTGATTAACGAAAAACCTTTTAGAATTTAGAAATCTTACGCCTATGATAGTTAAATATATTGAATTATTGAAGCACTAGCAACCGAACGATTTTTAGTAATCTTTCATATGCTATTATAATTTATGTTATTTAAATGTAAAAAGGATAAGAAGTAAAATGATTATAACTCTATGATAGAATTCTCTAATAACTAAGGTCCTCAAATCTTTCAACAACAAGAAGAAAATCCACTTATATAAAATTACATGTTTAATGCAAGACCATAAAATCAAATGTGTTCTTGTTTAAAATTTGAACTAAAAATGTGAAGAACATGATTGGCACATGACAATGGAGGAAACTATTTCCAATAAAGGTTTTGTTCAATATGGTTATTTACACGACAACGTAGTTAATGATATTTTAGTTTAAAATTTGGTAGGCATTCATGCGTAGACTATGTTATGATGTCATTCATAATCCTTGTTATGGTGTCAGGTATTTACAATAATTCATGGGACCTGTCATAATCTATAGGACCTTTTTATTTAGAAAGGAGAAGGGAGTTCATGATAATTGCCTTTAAAACGTGTTTATAAATGGCAGCATAGGGCCAAAAATTTGTATATAAGTGTCAACCACATACTAGACTAGTAACCAGGAACTCACATCAACTGTTACTACTAAGAAGAGAGCATGAACAGCAAGATGAAGCGATAAAGAGTACAAGCATGCTTAGGGGTTTGAAACCATTTCCATATTAGGACCAGTTGAAGATTGCCTAATTGGAGAAGTACATGAAAATTATACAAGGAAGCTAGAATGCTATATGGAATGACCATATGAGCTAATGGTGTGTGTGACATAATTGAAGGCAGGTGAAAGATGGATGGATGAGGTGTTATGCAGGATGGTAGGATACCTTGAACTCAAAGTACCACTTCCATTAATTAGAACTAACCCATCATCATCCACTCTGGTAGCAATACCTAAGGACACAGAGTTCACAAACATTCTTAATATTTCGAATGACTGACGAATACAAAGGTAGTTCAAAATGCTAAATTATGGTCACCTTATTTTTATTTTTTATATTTTTCTTACTTTTATTTAATATTTTGTTTTGTCTTAATAACTATCAAGGTAATGAATAGTAAAGATGGCAGAAAATAAAACAAGGATACAACTAGCAAAAACTAATAGAGACAAGGTCAAAGCTAAGAGGCTAGAAACGAGATCAAGATAGATAAGAAAATAGATTTAAAGTAGGAAGTTAGCTTGAAAGGAGTACCATGCTAAGCATATTTTTTAGTTATCATTGAGATAGTTAATCTAAATGAAAATTACATATTATTTACACATTTGAAACCCAAATGTGAGCTTTTAAGTCACAAAGCAATAAATCATTATATTATTATCTTTTTTTGTTGTGTGTTTATCATGCATAGTTGGTTGATTTTAGAACTTGCTTCTATTATTCAAGATGAGACAGTATTGTTAAATTAGAGGAATAAAAATAATAAAGACATGTATATTTAACCATTTATTTTAACCTATTTTTCTTTGGTTAGTACATACCCTATCTATCCCTTAAGAGTAATAAATTTTGAAACTTGGCTTTTCTTTGAAAATGGCTACATTAATAGCCAATTACCCCATTTTTCTTAAAATCTTTTCATCAATTTTTGAGCCCTAAAGAATTTACATTTACTTTATTGCTTAAAACTTAGATTTTATTGAAGAATTTTAAAGGGAAGGTCCAATGTGTTTATGATTGTTGATACCCAATAATCGTTCAATTTATCTTTAAAGTTTCCTAAAGTAATTCAAGTTGAAATTTATTTATTGCGATCATATCAATTGAAAAGAAAAAAAGAGTGAACAAAGAAAAAAAAAGAAAAGAATGCTTGGAGAGTGAGAAGAAATATTTTTATGTTAATTTAAATATTTGCTTAAAGGACCTAAGCTATGAAGAACCAAGTTTTATGTAATCTTAATTATGTGAATTTCCTTGACTTTTCTACCTTTTAATTATCTCTTATGTACCTTTACCTAAGCATAATCACCCTATTTAAAAGACCTTTTGATTTTTTTGTAGTCTTATTAGTGGTGAAGATGTGATTTTATTACAAGCTTATAATTAAGAATCCTCCTATATATTTATTTGAGAGTTTTTTTTTCATATTTTTCACTTTAAACATTTTGAGTGCCTTGAGTGAATCCTTTGTGAGAAAGTGAATTTTTTTGCTTTTGATTTTAGAACGATTATCAATGTGATTGCTATTGATATTAACTTATAAAAGTTTGTTTTAGTATAACTAAAGTCTAATTGTAGGCTAATTTGGTTAATATAAAATTGATAATTTAGGGTGTGGACGAACAAGTTAAAATTGAATAGGGATGGATGTTTTTAAGTTTAATGATTTGGATTATGATTTGCTTGAGGACAAGTAAAAGTTTAAGTGTGGAAATGTTCAATAAATGCTTAATAGATTATGTTTTCATTCCCATATTTAGTATGTTTTGCATATTTGTTTGAGAGTTTTATGTTGTTTTTAGTACATATTTGGTTCTTAGTATGTTTGTAGCACTTAGTTGCCTTTACAGATCAAAAAGAGAAAAATTAGGGCAAATTGAGATACAAAACAGAAGAATTTGAGCTATTTTAAAGTGACATGCTAGTGTTGATGAAGGACATGCTTGTATAAGTCATTTACATGGTCATGTGAAGGATGATATAAGTCTTTGCGAGCACGTACGACTTTGAAGATGTTACTTCGCCTGTGTGAAGGTGGACATGCCTATGTAAGTCATGTAAATAGTCATGTCCGCTACCTATGTAAGCTTCTGGGAAAATGTCTACACATGGTTTTGAAGAGTTTTTTAGGGACACTGTCATGCACACAACACTATAAAAAACCCTAATTTTATATTATAAAAGGAGATTATAACTGACATTTAAAGGAAGTAAAAGTAGAATTAAAGCTAGAGTCGAAGTTAAAAGCAGAGTGGGAGTTCTAAACACACTTTCGAAACATAGGATGGAAAAAAACACAAAGCTTACACCAAAGATCTGATAAAGGGCACTCTTCCTATAAGGCCCCAAATTACACCTTAATTGGAATGATACATGTCCATGAAAATAAATGAGATATGTGTTAAAATTGTGATATGAATTGAATGTGAATTGTATATGTCTTGAATTTCTGGTTTAATGGATCATACTTAGTGACTTGGAATTAATTGTTACCATTAGAGAATTGAGGTATTAAAATGTACATTTGAACAAGAAAAATGTTAAGTGCCAAGACAAGTTAATACATGAAAATTTGGATGACTAAGCCTATACATTTAATGACATTTGTCATAGGTAAATAAGGGACAAATAACAGTATAATTGAATGACAATTGATAGCATTGATTAAGTGACAAGTGGGCTAATAGAATTAAGACATTTGGTGGCTTATATGGTGGACAAATGGGACAAATGCAATGGTGACAAATGCCATGTTGTGAGAGTGACACCTAGCCACTTAGGTGTTAAGCTTGCAAGAAGTTTTTGTCCACCAAAATCGTCCCCTCTTCTTGATCTAAATTTTATTTCAATTTTGATGTAATATCACACTAAACTCCTTACCATATATTGCATTAAGAAGCTACCTCAAGCTATCTTTTATGTTGTTATCTTTTGTGTATCCAGATCATCCTACACCTACCTAGATTTTGGAAGTGTATTGGTTGCATGAAGGGCTGGTTTGGTTAGTTCTTTGAAGAAGGAGCTTGAAGTTAATTAGGGACGGGAATTCTAACTTGAAGGCATATTGTAACATGAGTTCTACATTACTTGAATTGGAAGGGAATATGTGTGGAATTGATGATATAATAAGGTCTAGAACATGATGCTTGTTTGATGGGTTTTGCTACGGATTTTGTTGCATGAAAGACAATGATGTGTGAGCTACCAAATGAGTGATTTTGAATTGAAATTAGATATGAAATTGATGAGGAGTTGGCATATAATTGAGGTATACTTGAAGCATGATTTAGGGATTGTCATATTGGTGTTTTGAAATTTGAAAGAAGATGTTTGGATCTAGAATTCGCAGGAAAATAGGTGGTCTACGATCGTGGCAATCATCCCATAATCATGAGTAGATGCATTAGTTTCTGTCACGATCGTGGGAATGTACCCCATGTTCCTGGGCAAAGCCTTAACATGGTAATCTTTGTTTTATGTAATTGTTGAACCATATTAGGATAATATATCTTACATTGGTATAATTGAAGCTTATTAGGGTTTGAAAAGAACCTAGTTTAAGATTAGATTAATTGGTTAAAGGTTGAATAGGTTTTAGATTTTTAACTAAGGTAATAACTTATGGAAGGTGTTATTATGATAACAAGTATCTAATTTGGAACTTATAAGTTATTAAAAAAATGAAGTATACTTATGAACACAAATGCGATTTAAATGATATAAGTGATGTGTTAGTTATGATTGTTTATGAATTGGGAACTTAGGTGAGTACATGTAAAATGTAATTACTTAATGTATCCATTGGTGCATCATTGCAAATGCTTATATTTACAAGGCATATTGAGTTTGATCAAATGTGAATGAATATGTTCAAGTTGAGCAAAATGGAATAAATTCATGTGTTTTGCTATATAACTTTTACATAAGGATTCTGAAATGTAAATGTTTTTGTTTTAAAACTGTCAAGTTTTAGTTGTGGGTAAATAGGCATGCCTAAAAGGGTTTGCAACTACTCCTGTAATTTGACACTAAAGTGTCCCCTAATTATTGATACTACGGTGTTCCCTGATTTTGAGACATAAGTCTCTTCTGTTCTATAATACCAATCATAGTATCTCCTGTTCTGGTCCCATTACTCACTTCTGTAAAAAGGACTAATAGGCTAATCTGTCTGTGTTCTGATATATGATCAGCTCTGATGCAAGCTAAATTATGTTATGACATAAATAAGTATAATTTGATACAAGTTATGTTCTATTCTGACACAACGATATACTGTTCTAAGATTTTGAGTTCTAATATGAAGTAATGATATTTTGCTCCGATACTTACATGTTTTGTTCTGACACAAGAATATATTGTTATGATCTATTATAAGTTGTTCTAATACAAATAATGTTTGGATTACTCTTTAAATTGAGCAATTAAAGATTGTTTTTGATGTGACATTTCAATACATGTGAATGTTAGATGATTGTTAAAGCAATCGCCATTTGATATCTTATTTAGTTATTCACTACTAAGCTTTATGCTTAGCACGGTAGTTTTGCCTCCATGTAGGTTCTGATAAGAAGGTTTAAAGATGGGACAAAGACAACCGTAGTGGCTAAGAAGAATTTGTTTTGTTCTAGAAATGTTTAGTCCGTTTTTGGGTTTTACTCATTATGACGAGACCTTTTGTATTTTGTGTATATAGTTTGTAATAATTATAATACAGGTTGGATCTGAATTTAAAAAATGTATTTTGATATATATACAATGTGTATAAGGTTAATTATTGTGAAGAACAAATGAAATGTAGTATATGTTTGCATGAGTTTCTTGAAAAACTTGGAATGCTATGGATTGTTTAGTTCTATTTTATGTGACACCTGTATATCCTCTTGGGGGCGGGGGATGTGGGTGTCACTTCCATCAAAGCTAAAGGGGATATATAATTTATTTTCTTCTTCTAAGCTTTTGGTTTTGTTTTCTATGTTTATGAAACAAATTTATTTTGTGCCTAGGTAGGATGAACCCTAAGTTGGGTTAGCCCTTGTGATTTGATTATTTATTTAATGCAATTTGATTTTTGATTCATTATGATTCATTTATTTGTTTTAATTCATTAATTAATATATTCGAGATATAATTTGATATAATTGATATTAAGAAACTTTTTTGTATGAATAGACCTAAATCCTGTAGATTAGGGGTCAAATCTAATAATGAAATTCATAGATTGATTAATGCAATCTTAAAGGTTTTAACTAGAAAGATATTAACATGGGATAGGAATTTCAACTTTTTAATGATCAATAATTAAATCTCATGATAAAGGGTTAAGAAATTGTACGGAGGATCTAGTACCTAGGTAATTATTATTTGATATTGATTAATCTTAATAATCATATGTGTTTTTGTTTATTATTATGTTAAACTTTAGTTTAGTTTTATTTGTTTTAATTAAACTATCATCTTAATTTGTCTAGTAAAGTTAAAACAAGGGACTAAAGAGTAAAAATACCCGAACCCTCTCCATTATCTCCATTTCCGTACGTTGAAGAAAAAAAATCACAATTCATTGGCCTTTCTGTTCATCTTAGATGGAAATGCTTTTTAATGTTTTTAAAAGATGCTCTTCCCTCGGATGGTTGCTTAGTGCTATTGTTTTTTTTTTTTCCTCCTTTTGATCCAAAAAAAAGAAGAAGATGCTGTTCTCTTCGCAATAAGACGTAGGAAACTATTGGCACGTCTGCATCTTGGATGCAAATATCGCTGGATAAGTTTTACTGTCCTTGGTTCTATTGTTACAATTCTGATCTTAACTTACGTTTCCCAAATTGGAGACATGTTAAGCCATGAAAAACAAGACATACGAGGTAATATATAATATACACGTAGCTATAACAACTCAATCTCGAGTCATTTATGAAACATGAGAATAAGTGTATATAGATTAGTTGCATGACTCCCTAGATTGCCACAAAGACATTTTCTTTTTGTGTTTAATTACGAGTTTGGTAAAAAGAACAGAAATGAAGATCAACATGTAAACTATGAATGAGCCATTTTCCGAGAAACAAGGCTATCCATCATTGGCTTACTTCTCTTGCATATCTGTCTCACCCCATTGGCCACCACTTAATAGAAAGAAAATAGAAAAAAAAAAAAAAAAACTCTTTCAGAGACACAGAAAAGAGAAGGAACATAGAATCAAGATCAAGAAGGGTTAGAGAGAGAGATTGTCAGGTATTGAGAGTTACCATCACCCCTGTAGAATTTGTCAAATCCCATTTATGCAATCGCTTTCAGCTTCTTGGGAAACAACCTTGAACCATATCATTCTTAATTACCAGCAGAACCTTACCATCTTTGATATATACTTACCAGTTCGGTCAATATGGATGCAGCAAAAAGGGCCATGTGTCTAGATGATCCAATTAACCCTCTCATTACAACCACCCTGCAGGCTTCGAGCATTCTTGTCCTATCCCACTTTTTTCACCTTCTCTTGAAGCCCATCGGACAACCTGGACCTATAGCTCAGATCATGGTAAGTTTAGCATTTCCTGTATATATTATATATAACTATTGGTGTCATTAAATACGGGTTCCTGATGCATTCATATACGTTGCCCAACCTACATATGTATCTATTCCATTTAGATTGGTAGTAGAAGAATGAAAGTTCCAGCTGCCATCTTTTTCTTCTTTCCTGGAGTTCATTTTTCCAGTTGTAGGCTAAGCTTGCATTGGACTGTAAATTTGTGTGCCAACTTACGCAGATGACATGATTTCTTATTTACCAGGCTGGAGTTGTATTAAGTCCAACCTTGTTGTCCCGCATCCACAAAGTGAAGGAATTCTTCATCCAGTCTTCTTCAGCAGAATATTATGAAGTGTTTTCGTCAGTTTCTGCCATACTTTTTATCTTCCTGATCGGGCTTGAGACAGATATTCCTTACATAAAGAGGAACTTGCATAGGTCAAGCATTGTTGCTCTTGGTGGGGTGACCGTTTGTGGGATCTTCGGGCTTGCAATCTCTTCCTTTATCATCCAATTGTTGAAAGTTCAACATGACAAGCTCACTTTAGTCTATGTTATCATGATAACTCTAGCCAACACAGCCTCTCCCGTGGTGATTCGGTTGGCAGTAGAGCTGAAATTTGCGACCTCGGATGTGGGAAGATTGGGAGTATCGGCTTCTTTGATCAGTGAGATGTCCTGTGTACTTTGGTTCTCTCTATATTTCGCTCTTAAGTCATGGAAAATGTTCGGAAAAGGGATTCTTTTCCTGCTTATGACTGTGGCACTTATCTTTCTGAACAAGTATCTCAACTCTTGGTGCAACCAGCGAAACCAAACCCAAAAATATGTCACCAACGCAGAGGTCTTAGTCATCTTGTTTCTTCTTATAGCCCTCGCATTTTTCATAGAAAAGTATGAATACAACAGTATGATTTCTTGTTTCTTCGTCGGTTTGATGTTCCCTAGGGAAGGCAAAACTACCCGGACATTGTTGCGAAAACTCAATTATGCTGTTCACAACTTCATCCTCCCAATATACTTTGGTTATGTAGGATTTCAGCTCAATTTAAACTATCTCAACAGTTACAGGAACATAATTGTGGCTGGACTTCTGATATTTTTGAGCTTTGGGGGTAAGATAATTGGCGTGGTTGCTGCTTGTCATCACCTAAAGATTCCTAAAGTTGAGGCCGTTTTCCTAGGCCTTTTACTATGTGTGAAAGGGCATGCTGAACTTTTACTCATTCAGACGATACCAATTAGCATTGTGAGTTTCTCCAAACCTATTCATAAATGACTAGGGTTCTAAAGGCAGGATGGACCTATTATAGCCATCTGAATTGCCAATGCATATAATTAAATATTGTTTTTCCGCAATGAGCTGATATCACATTTGCTTTGTCTAATAGTTGAAGAATATCTGGAGTCAAAATGCACGCAATTTGGTTGTAATAGTGGTAGTGCTTGACACAATTATCGCGGGACCAGCGGTGGCTGTCATACTGAGGAAAAAGGAAAAGTTCTTTTCTCACAAAACTATCCCACTTGAGTTGCATGATCCAGAGAGTGAACTTCGATTGATGTCCTGCGTCTATGGCTCTCGCCACATATCATCAAAAATAGGACTGACCATGGCGTTGAGTGGATTTCCGAAAGCTCCCAGCACGGCGTTCTTGATGCACCTAGTTGAGCTCCCAAAGAAACGCCACAAAAAGAATCTGATGTACCATCAGCTGAAAGATGGAGACCAGTACAGTGATGAGGAAGACTATGGTGGGAATGATGTGCTGGAAATCAATGATGCTGTGGATGCTAATAACATGGACAAAGAACTTTTCGTCCACCAACTAAAGGCTGTTTCGTCCTCAGCGAAAATGTACGAGGATGTCTGTGAGTTTGTTGAGGACTTGCGACTGTCCATAGTAATAATCACATTTCACAAGCACCAGCGTCTTGATAAGAAGATGGAGAGTGGCAAGGAGGACATGAGAACCACCAATCAAAAGGTTCTCTTCCATGCCCCTTGCTCGGTAGGACTCTTTGTCGACAGAGGGCAGACAGGATTTCAGCAACCAAGACCTGAAGTAGTGCAACATGTTGCGGCATTGTTCTTTGGAGGACCTGATGATCGGGAAGCATTGGCATGTAGCAGAAGGATTGCTTTCCATCCATATATCAAATTGACAGTCATCCGCTTTCTAACATCATCATCGGCAGAAAACAATGGACAGAAGGATTGCATTGATGACACAACTCGCAATAATGATGAAGTGGTAATGGCTATATCAAGTCAACAGATGGAGACTGAGAATGACAATGCCTTTCTAGGTGACTTTCAAAGCAGGTACCTAACTAGCTAGCTACAATCTCCTTGGCTGCATAAAGCTGTAATTCTAATTATCTTTGCTTCAACAGATACGTGACGCAAGGTTCTGTTGGATACATAGAAAAGTTCACCAATAATGGGAACCAGACAGCGGAAATTCTGAGAGAAGTTGCTGAGACGTACTCATTGCTCATCGTAGGGAAGGGTGGTCGAGGGCAGTGTCCCATTACCACTGATTTGAGCGACTGGGAGGAGTGTCCTGAGCTTGGCACAGTTGGGGATCTTCTGGCTTCTTCAGAATTTAATATCAATGGTTCAGTTTTGGTCATTCAACAATACCGGCACTCAGATGAATGACATTGGAGATTAGCTATCATATGTGTACATATGTTGTGCATATAAATGCCATTGTACAATTAACTTCACGGAATCTGGTGGTCGCTAAGCTGAACAAAATACAGGTCTCTTGTATAATTTTGTTACAGGAGATGTAAGTTGACACCAAAACTCAGCGGAGGATATAAAATTTTGGAAACTGTTAACATCTATCCGATTGTCAATGTGTTCCCAAGTATATACCATCTTTGTAGCATATACTTTAATATATCATCTTGTTTAGTCTGTCACATTTATATTTGGGTGAAACATCCTCTCTAACATGTAAAGATAAGGTTGCGTACTATCAGACTCACATAAATCCTGCTACACTGCAGGACTTCAGAGATTGATAATGACGACGAAGACGACTTGTAATTTGTGCACAAGAATCTTTTGAGAGGCTAGTTTCTCTCTTTTGCAATAGCGAGATACACTAAATTTAGCAGCAAGCTTGTTACTTCTTTTTTATCATCTATCTCTACCGAATAAAGATTTTTGCATTTCTTTTCCTCTAAATATTTGGTCAAAGTTGGAAGATTTTGGTGCATCAGACGAAGAATGCAAGAAAAGAAAAATGGCATCTGAAAGCAAAATGAGAGTATAATTTTATTCTTTGGCTTCCAAGTTTGGTACCTAGCATAAACTTGACACACGAGGGAAGTGACAGCCATTATACAACTCACCGCCCGCCCATACACACCCTGTGCCATGCACTTTCAAGTATAGAGAGTAGACCTAAGAATTTACAAAGTGGCTAAGCATAAAACCATTTCCTCAGGACTCGGGTTGCTCCGATTTCAATGGTCCCTTGGGTGAGGATGCACAATTCCCATTTTGAAGGTTGAGGCTGTTTGCCACCATAGAGTCACTAACCAAGCCAACATCAACATTATCCAAGTTGAGCGGGCCTCTGATCCTCCGATTACTGGCAGATGTGAAACCATCAAAAGTAGCATTCATTAGAAGACAAATACCAATTTGATTGTACACACATTTTAGGCTGTTGTCAACATGAGAAGCTTACCCATTCAAGCGGTTATTGATGGCAGTCAGGTCTTTTGAAGGGCTCTGATATGCATGAGTACTTTCTCCAACACACGCATAATAACTTTTTGAGTTACTTGAGATCAGCGCATCCATCTATGACAATCAAGCAATAAGAGTTGGTGAAAACAAAGCATGTCTCATACGATAAAATTGACACTCAAAACATCACACTGAACCTTTTTACAGGGAGTAAAAATAGGCTATTACATTGACCTCCAGGTTTCGCAAATGTTAACTCCACTTTGTTGTAAAAAGAAACAACAGAAACATAATTCAATAAACACAGAGAACAAAGACATATACATACCTTATTGCTCCGCAATGGGGAAACATACACGTTGTGGGATGCAGATACTTTCTTTGGGGACATGTCAGGGAGACTTGGAAATGGAGACACTTTAGGAGATGCGGGACATTGACCTAATTGACACCCAAAGAAAAAAAAAATAAAACAAAAACAAACTGTGTTAAATAACAGCTGGAAGAACAGTGACTGTAGACAACTTGTATCAATATAACTCAAAATCTATTTTATACGATTACCATCTTTATTGTTACTGCTTTCAGAAACCTGATTGCCTTTTGTGTTTGTACCAGCAGAATCAATCTCCACCAACAAAGGCTTTACAGCAGGAATGAATATTTCGTTGTAGAATGTTATAATATCAACGTGATCCTGCCCTGTCCTCTTTTTCCAGACAACCAAAAAGGGTTAGGAGTAGGCAAAAGAAGACAACAACAGAGGAAGTTCATGGTCAATGGCATACCCCTTTATGAATGGCTACTGACCAGTCGACATAAACACTGCGAAAAACTTGTGTTTTACACTGTGGCTGCTTTCTATAGTTACATATAATTTCCCTGAATGTCAGATTCACCTTAGATATCTGCAGACACACCACACAATATGAGAGGAAAATATGAGAATAAGAAAGCTTGATTAGTAAGGAAACAAGTTCCACAAGTTGTAGACATCCATACCTTGGCAACCCCATAGAAGCAACAAAGGACAATTTGGTCTATATGACGATTAAAGAAGAGTGAAGTCCGTTGATTAAGTATTTTTTGAAAAAGGCGATAGACATTCTCTCTTATATGCTGCTGTGACTGTTGTAATCTTTCAACCATACCATTGATTCTAATAGCAGCCAATTTGATAATCTGTGAAGGAAGAAAACGATGAAATAAGTAAGCACAAGAACCAAGTAAATCAAGGAAAGGAAATAATCAAAGTTAAATAAAATAGTGGCTTGCAGAATTGTCACTCAGAAAACTCAGAAAACAACATTTTAGTCTTATAAATCTCAACATCGCTTTATGAGAAAGGGCATGGGCGGTCATACTATCTATAACATCTTGAAACCCATGTGACCAAGTTTGTGAAGCATAAAAGTAGCAACCACAAAGTTCAAACTACAAAGTCAACTTTCCATCCCTAGGTCTTTACCCCAAAATGCAGGTAGAAGGCAAGAAGGTCTTACATCCAATATATTAAGCGTTTGCCTAAGTGCATACAAGCTCATCTAACTATCTTGGCATGGCACACAGGAGAAACAATAAAAGATATAATGAAATTTGTCTAGCACCTTGCTAAAGAAGATATTTATCCCAGTTTCCGCACATGTTTCCCCTCCTCCTCCAGGGATTGGGCGTGTTGGACTGTAGAAGATCCATAATTAGAATGCAGAAAAGAAGTAATAAAGCAGGTAAACAGATATCCTTCTTTTGATGGGTACCACACAAACAGATAATGTTGATTTTTATGGAAATGAAAACATCAAAATTACCTAGCAAATGCTGACTGCAAAGGTGGTGCAGATAACTTGGATTTTAAATTATTGTAGGCCAGTCGACGATCTTTCACTGGTGATGTGAAGGAGTTCCTTTCCACTAGTACACTCCGGTAATCTGTGCATGGTCTCTTTGGAGATCTTACAACACTATTCTGACCTGAAAATGATTTTTAAAGAAATATGGCACGGTATGCAAACATCTTGAGAATTATGAATACAATTAAAAGAAAATATCCAAAGCAGAAGAACTATAGAATGGAAATTACCAGGACTGCTTTCATGTTTAGGCATAGCTGACAATTGTGGCAATCCTCCAGAAGAGAGGTTCATATGCATGGCAATTGCATCCAAAGATGGCATTGGTTCTGCTAATAAACCAAGACGAGTAATCTCCTCAGACAGAGTTGGCCTCGCAACTGCCAAAGAATTGTACATTGAGGAACCCTTTTCCCACACCATACTCTCCAAAAGTCGCTCTTCCAAAGAATTTAAGTGCCGCCGCAGCTCCCTTGGGAGAGAATCTTCATGTCTAATAAAACTCTCTATCACTTTACTAAGATCAAAAGCTGTGATTCCAGTTCTTTCTAAAACAGCAGGAAATAACATTGTGATGGTCTTATGTGTTGCCAGAACAAGCTCAGCAGAGCATGCAAGCATACACCTGTGGAACCTCTCATTAGTTAACAAAGAGGTCAAATTAGTTGCATGCAATATTTGAGCCTCTGCTGTACACATTGCTTCCAAGACCCTATAATATAGCTTTAGTGCCTCTAATCTTCGATTTTTTGCCCATTCATCATCTGTCAGGATCGTACTCTGCAGACCAGATCCATATCGGTCACCAAGAGCACAACTTGGAAATATGGCCTCCAATATTATGTGTGCCCTACGTATTACATCATCAGTTACATCCCTGTCACATAATGCTAGGAAGCGCTCCAGCTGTGCTGAGGGTTTTGAAGGAAGAGAGCAGACAACTGTCCGAAGCCATTTTGCAGTTATCATTGCAGTGCTCACTGGCGTAGCAGCCATCTTGGAACATGAAACACCAAGTATACCATTGGAATGAGAAGCAGGAGAGCGATGGGGAGACAGCGGACTCGTAATAGTCTTTGTTGGGGAGGCCATATGATCAAATTTCCTCTTTGCAAAACAACGATTTAGTGACTAAGATTAGCCCAAGTTAAAGTTAAACCAAAAACTATAAACAGATTGCTTCAACATAAGGGCCTTAGAAAATCATGTGCCATGCACTCAACTCACCTTGGTACCACTTATACAAGGTGAACCTCCAGATAGATTCCCTGAACCGAGTAAGACATCCTCCTCATTTATAAACACCCTCTCATCAAGTTCACCCTTATCACGAACCGCTTCACTGTAATCCTTCTCTAAGATATCCAAATTTAATTGCAAAGACGATTCTTCCATTAAATCTTGAAAATAGATCAAACCATCTGCACCATAGGGAACAAGAATTCAGTAATATTGGACAGCATGATTCCTCCTAAAAGATTGCAGCGATGCATATGAATAAATACAGTGCGGACCTGTGTTGAGATTTGCTATATTTTCATTTTTATTCTCAGTCGCTGAAATGGGCATTTTCTTCAAAATGTCTATTATTACGTTATTGGTCTTCTCCACTGTTCTCCTCAGCTCATCTTCTGAGGCATCATATTTGTTGCAAAGAGATGCAAGCAAGTCAACACCTTTATCACCTCTCCTTACTGCAAATATATGTATGCAACAATCAAAAAGAGTCAGAACAAAACATTCCAAACTAAAAATTAAGATACAGCAATGGGCAAGGTTATTACCAAACCATTGACAGTTGTCGTAGCTGAAATTCCTCGAGCGAGCAGGAATATGCATAATCAAAACAGCCTGATACAGATCTCATTACTTAGTATGAAAATATATTTGTGATGAGACAAGAAACTTAGTTAAAAAAGAAGGTAAAGATCATACAGATTGAACACATCCAAAAGAGAGAAAATTCATATAATTTTAAATTGGACAACAGAAATAATTGCTCCTTCATTTTGTGTAACTAGAGCAGTATGACACAATATTGAAGGAATGGAAAAGGGGAGAAACTAACCAAGACAGATGCCAAGCCATTTGTGCAAGTAACCAAATCTTTAGAATGGCTGAATCCATGCACGCGGAGTGCTAGAAACAGCATCCATCCAAAACGATAACAATTTGATAAGTATGTTGAGTCACCAGAAACTGCCGACAGCTCATCAAGATTTGCATCACCCGTCAAGAAAAGTTCACGATATGAACGTTTGTAATGCCTTTGTGACATTCAAACAGGATATAAAGTGTTACTAAGTCAAATATTTAACAAATATAAACACTTTGAAAAATTATAATAAAAAATGCAAGAAATGGAATAAATACTAAATGTCATGTGACTGCACTCCATAATAGGGCTGCTCAAGGGGTGATCAGTAAAGAGATTGGAAGCTTTAGGAATTCCATCAAATAAATCTGAGTAGTTATCATAATGATGAGTTTATCTGAGTTTTTTTTAATTCCTAATATTCAGGATTTTTATCAAATAAATTTACAAATATATCTTTAAAATAAGTTTAACTGTACAATGTTTACAATATTCCTAAATTTTGAAAAGCTTTACATATTGACGTGCTTATGAATTACTTACTAAAATGTGTACAAATTAACCCAGTGAATATTATCTGTAAATCAAGCTGTAAATTGCTATGTGGTGATTATTGATGCAAAGAGAAGAACAGTGATACCTACTTGCTCAAATCGCTCAAGTGCTCAAAATTAGCTTGCAGCTCCTTTGCCTAATGGGGCGGTAAACACCAATTCATAAATCTATAAACAATTCTGCAAGACTATACTGAACCCCTTTCAAAATTAGACATGGTAAATACCTCAAGTCTGCTCTCCCAATCTCCACCATACAAATTACTTAGAGTTGGACCAGTCTTGACCACAAACTGAGGTAGCTCCTTGAAGAAGTCTGCAACACTACAAGGTTTAAAGCAAAATAGTCAAAAATCAGCTGGGAATAAAAGTTATTAAAATTTTTCTGCACCAAAAGGAGTCCATACTTCAACTTGGCACATCTCAGTATTCTGCATAGAGTGAGCCCAGTATCATCAGAATTCTGCTTCTCATTAAGTCTTTTCTCCTGGCTCAACCTCTTTAAAGAGTATAAAACAAATGCATGCCAAAACCTCTCTGCTTCCTCGAACTAATAAATAAAATTCAGCCCCATCAGTTTTTCAAACTATTTCCTAATGAATAGATCAAAAGAAACATTAAAGATAAGTTGCAAAACTTACCGTGCCATTACCAAAAGCTGAAGCACTAGTTAGCAAATGTTTTGTTTCTCTGAAGAGCTTCATAGCTTGTGTATAAGTATTCTCATCCAAAGCCAAACCACTCTGCCAAGAAATCCCAAGTTATACTCAATAAGCAAAAAAGAAGAAGACATAGTCGTAACCACCAAATATATCTTGACAATATGAAAAAAAGGTACCACCCATAAAACCAAAATTGCAACACTTCAAATAAAAAATCACAACGGTTTATACCTTGCAAAAGACTGAGAAACGGGCTTGTATTCCATCACTTTCCCCTCCATTGTCACGCGCATTACTGGTTGTTGTATTGGAAAATTTGGGGTCTTTTTCCATGTTATCTGAAGCCACTGGACTCATTCAAAATCTTGAAGAAAAAAAAACAGTTTCCACTCAAAGAAAATTGGAAACAAAAAATAGAGCTTCCACAATGAAAAACGCTATAACATACGATACCCATCAAATCCAGAAATTAGAACAATAAAAAATTAAACGCCCCAAAATCGAAAACTTTACACTACATATACATGTAATTTCCTTAATTTAACACCCAGAAGTCCATATTTCAATAAGTACACAAACATACACACAAGTGGAAGCCGAATTTGAACGGAGAATACAAAGGCCGATGAATTGGTACACAACAGGAAGGAGAAACATATGGCTTTGAAAAAATCTGTTAAAAGGAACGCAATTGACCTGCAGATCCAACTCCAAACAAGCCAAACCCTAGCTCAAGCTCCTCCAATAATGGTCTAAACTTTCCAAAAAATCAAGCACTACAACAACAAATCCAGAACGTAAGAGGAAATCTAGAACTATTAACCCTCTCTTTTTGTTACTTCCTCACTTTCGCTCTCTATCAGAGGACTCTTTCTCTCGCTCTCTTTTTGAGGAAACCCTATCACAATCTCTCTCTCTCTAGAAGCGCGGGAAAATCCAACATGGATATGCACATACATACATGTCATGGCGGCAAAGCATGCATCCACATCCAATTGGGAGATGCCACGTCTCACCTTTTCTGTTGTTTTACCGCCAAAACAACTCAATTGTTAATAAAATTATTCTCCGTCTAAGTCGCCGTTATCTCGGAGAAGGTGAAAGATTGACGGAGTCAGTGGAATAGACTGTTACTGGCCTCGGGAATTGGAGACGTCCGTTACTTTGTGTGGGGGCCCAAAGCTTTCCGTTGGGTTAAGGAACAACAGATTTGAAACAAATAAATATATATATTTTTAATCTTTTAGTTTTGAATTACTGAATTGATCAACGAATAATAGGTTAGAGACTCCATTTGCGATACAGCGTCGCATCTTCTGTTCTGTGAGCTTTTCTTTGTTTCGTTTGTTGTGCTGTGTCGTGCTGCGTGCACTTCGGCTTCCAACTAGATCTCTTCCTGATATTCTCCGTCGCGGCTTCCGGTCACTTCTCCGCTGGGGATACTCTACCGTCGTCACCTCTCTCTTCGACGTCATCCTCTCGCATTTAATCTCATCTTTTCCTACTTCAACACCTTAGTTTCTCTGAAAATAGCTCTTTCTGTCTCTGTCTCTGGATAGACTGTAAGGGTTAGTTTATTTTATGAGTACGTCAAGTCTATTTCTATTTGGTAGTTGCTAATTATGCATAGAGAACCTTAGATGAAATGGGAAGTGCTGGTGTGAGGTAGAAATGGGTACTTGCTGATGTTAATGGTTTCTTGATATTTCTCCACTTTAGTAGGTTGAAAGTAGTTGGGAAATTGGGATGTTAAAGGGAAGTGCTAATGTGGTGGAGAATCTGGAGATGAGACTGAGAAAAGGGGTTTTCCCCAAAAAGTGGTCAAGCAACAATATGTCTCTTCTTCTTTGTTTAAGTATACCGTTGAAAGCTGAAGCAGACTACCCGACTTTTAATTTGAATGGATCTATCACGAAGCAGGGATAGAACAGTTATAAATTTCCTCACTCTAGTACTTAACAGAGCCAAAGTGAAGATTTTTTTGTGTCGGACTGCAATCGGGAGATGAGAAATAAAAGGTTTCTTTTTTTCGAACCTAGAGAACATCGGGGCAATAAAGTCTGTTAATTTCGAAATCAGGAGATGTAGGTAACACAATGGAGTAACCAAGTTAGAGTTCATGTATGTGCAGAAATCATGTTTTTTTTTCTTTCCCGTAATCTTCTTAATAGTATTTGTAGCTGCATTATCATAGGTGGAAAACTGGTGGGAGTGAAGGTTCCAACTTGAAGAATTATTGCCTTTGCCTTTTATCTGTACTAACTTTTTCGAAACCCGAATCTTAAAATATACAAAATTGTTGTCGGTAAAATTCTCTTGGCCTGTCGAGGCCGTGGTTGTGTGAGGCTTCTGGGTTTTAAGTGAAGGTTGTTGAAGTATAGCTCAGGAACAGTGTTAAAATTTGGAAAGACAAGTGATGCTAGGGAGTGTTGCCAGCATTACCTATGATTAAACTTTTCTTGCAAAGTCTGTTGATGCTTTTCATAATTTGTTTTGCAGCATGAAATTGTTAAATATTCATACACTCTTGCTATTCTCGGCAATTTTCCGTCTCATTTTGATTATGTATGGAGAATGGCAAGATGCCCATTTGGAGGTTAGATACACAGACGTAGATTACATTGTCTTTTCTGATGCTGCTGCATTGATGGCTTCTGGGCAATCTCCTTATAAAAGAACCACATATCGATACTCGCCTTTGCTTGCTCTCTTACTGACTCCTAATTCAATCATTCATCATTCTTGGGGGAAGTTCTTCTTCTCTACTTCTGGTAATTAAACTTCTAAACTTCTGGGAGGTGGTTTCATTTCAGTCAATAGTCTTAGATGTTTATGATTGTTTACCTTCCAGATTTGCTTGTTGGATTGTTTATCCACAACATCTTGAAGCAACGTGAGGTGCCTGAGGTTTTATGTCTCTACTCTGTAATGTTATGGCTCCTTAATCCATTTACTTTCACCATTGGAACTCGAGGAAACTGTGAGCCTATCGTTTGTGCGATGGTTTTGTGGATCTTTATCTGCCTTATGAATGGTATGTTTCTGCTTCTGTTCTCAAGAAGTTGCTTAATGTGCAGTTGATTTGTCAAGATGTTTTCTTGTTAATATATGGCAAATATTTTATCCATATCTTTTTTCTAAATTTAATGAAGTAAATGGAATCCTACACGGTAGCAATGTAGGATCTAGTTCCGGTTTCCATTTGCAAGGTCTTATGGGGAATGTTCGCTTGCAATCTAAATGTTTCTTCACATTCTTAAATTTCATTTACTTTAATGTTTCAAACTTAAAGATACTTTTCTGATAGAAAAGGATGAGAGTTTAAGAAAATTTTCTTTATTTTATGTTATGGCTCTGAGATGGCCAAGAAAGGTGAAGATCAGAACTTTGGGAGAGGAAAGTCTTTGTTTGACCTTAAAGGTGTTTTATGGTTGATTCCAGTGCCCATTTAACTTCAATGTTTGCTGTTTCTGCTGTCCAGGTAAAGTTATACAAGCTGCAACTTGGTATGGCCTTCTTGTCCACTTTAGAATATACCCTATAATTTATGCACTTCCCATCATTCTGTGTCTTGATCGACAATTCTTTCAATATGGACAAAAGCCTCTCCTTATGAACTGGAAACCTATTCAAAACAAGACACATCAATACGGCATGAAGTTTTCCAGTCAATACAATGTATCCGCTGCATTGAGAGACTTGTTTACAAAAGAACGAATTATGTTTGGACTTGTCTCAGGAACTGTTTTCATCCTTTGTACTGCTCTTTTCTTCTATATGTATGGATGGGAGTTCTTAAATGAGGCACTCTTGTACCATCTTACTCGCACAGATCCAAGGCATAATTTCTCAATCTACTTCTATCACTTGTATCTCCACTACGAGCACGAGTTTTCATTGATGGAAAAGCTGTTTTCTTTTATACCTCAGTTGATAATACAAGTTGTTTTCATTTGCTGCTTTGCCCAAGATCTTCCATTTTGCACGTTTCTGCAGACAATGGCATTTGTGGCATTCAATAAGGTTTGTCCTCTATGATTTTGATCAATCAGTTATAAACTGCTAAATTTTGCCTTTCATATCTATTAGATATTGGAAATGGGGAGAAGTCCTCTTTTCACCGGTGACACATAATTGCACAATCTCAGTGATCAATAGATCGTGGATCGGAATGCAAAATCTCTATTGTTATAAATGCTAAGTATGTCATGTGGCTCTTCTCTTTAAACAGGTGATCACTGCACAGTATTTTGTCTGGTTTTTTTGTTTGCTGCCACTAATATTGCCGTGGAGCAAAATGAAACTGAAATGGGAAGGCATGTACTGCATGCTACTCTGGATTGGAGCTCAGACTCATTGGTTGATGTGGGGTTACTTGCTCGAATTTAAGGGGAAAAATGTGTTAATCCAGCTGTGGTTGGCAAGCTTGGTTTTCATGGTTGCCAACACCATTGTATTGATCATGTTTATAAGGGGGCATAGATATTCTCCAATGTTTAAACAGTTACAGCCTGCAATTTCCAGAAACGTAGTTAAATCTGAATGAGCATTGAAATCTACAGGATCTTTGGTCCTGACATGGAAACTTGAAATGTTCATCTTGTGCGGAGGATTTTGCATTGTATCATCTTATACGAATTTCATGCACTTTTTTTCCCCTCTATTTCTTGGCTATACCGTCAACAATTATACAATTGAACACAAACCCCAATTACTTGAACAAAAATAAAGAGAAACAGGCTTTTGGAAGGCCCAATTTCCACCAAGTGATTGTTTTAGTGGCAATATTTGGATATTTTCAACCTACAGGAATCTGCCGAAGGCCTGTCAGAATTCTACCTCATTTGTGAAGGTTGAGTTGGTGGCCGGAGCATTCTTCCCATTCTTCAACATTTCATTAAATATGTAATGGTAAATAAACGTGATGAAAATCATTAAAAAGAAAAAAAAAATGGTACATGTAATGCATTTCATATAACGTCCAAGCCTGTCGTTTAGATTTGCCAACCGTCCTTCAGGTCAGGTGACATGGTGACGAAGAGAGTGCATTTCGTATCAGGCAGTACATAGGATTTTCCTGACCCCACTGGCTATGTAGAATCTTATGTTGGATAAAAAAGAACATTGCCTGGTAATTTGGTTGCTCCCTGCAGCAAAATGTTTCTGTAAATGTCTGCTGACATCATTAGAAGTTCAAATAGTATACGTTGAACAAAAACCTAATGGTGATAGGAACTCAAAGTTTTTTCATGCAACGGTTCGTGTCCGTAGAGAGAAAGTTTTGATTGAAAGGTTATAAAAAGAAGATGGAAGAGTGGTTACTGATAGAGCTGAGTTAGAAGAAGAAATTAAAGATTATTTTGGGACGATTTTTGAAGGAGGGATTTCGAATGGTGAAGACGTTCTCAATCTGGTGTGGCC
>JAOTIZ010000001.1:11097394-11107919 GCA_027123425.1 Erythroxylum panamense
TAGGCATGAATGAATGAGCATTGAAGAACATGAGATAATTATGAATGAGAATTGGGTAATTGTATGAATATATATTGTTCGAAAAGTTTGGTGAATGTATGATTGATGAATTTGGAGTAAATCAAGCTTACTTAAGGTATAAACCTGATAGCAAACTAGTTATATACAAGCTGAAATGTTTGAATGGTCAAGATATTTGTATAAGAATACATACCCGAAAAGTCAATTGAGCATGCATTGAAACATGAAACATCTACATGTGCATGATTGTATATTCATATGATTAAACAAATTAGTGATTTGTAAACTATATATGTATTATATAACGATGAACACGTAAGGCGATCGTCAACATTTAAATATTGCTGGAACATCGAGGCAATAACTTTTTTAGAGCGCACTGTAAATTAACTTAGATGTGTAAACTCATTTATATGTTCTTCTATATGAATTGTATGTTTAATATGGAACGTGTGTACAATTGATTGATAAATGTCAGACTTAGATCCGGAGAGTTTGATATATGTGGCATGAGTACACAAAAATGAAAGGAAATGAAACCATAGCATATGAAATGATGTATCTTATCACATTGAAATGCATGACCAGATAAAAGAGTTGTGACCAGAGTGAGTGATGTGTAGAAAAGAGTTTTGAGCTCAGGATTATAAAAAAGAGCCTCAGGCTTAGAAGATATGAACCCAGTATCCATAACAAATACGGGCGAGAAATGATCTCAGTAACCACAACAGATACAGGATAGTAAATTAAGTTGATAGGCATTTGGTCACATCAAAACAAAATGAGAAGGGAAACATATGTGCGTTTACATATTCATCCCTATATGTATCAAATGATTGAATTGAAATGAATTGTTGAATTATTTTGAAATAGTGAATTACAGTTGAAGTTAATGGAGGATGTGTTGTGATATGTAATGATAGCTTACATGATATGCTTGTGGAAGTATGATAAACTTTAATATACTTGTTTTTGTGATCTGACTTGAGTGAATACATCGATGATGGTTCACTCATTGAGTTCACAAATTTATCAAAATGTTATTTTTAGGTTTAAGGGAGTTTTAGCTACTAAAATGATATAGTAGAAGTGTAGTGCTTTCATTTTGGGGATGAGAATGAATCAAAGGTCTGATCAATTGCATATGAGGAGTCTAGTTAGAGTCTTGTGTATTAACATCCCATTTCAGGTTATATATTTGGTACTAAGATTAAACTAAAAAAAATGCGGTGTACTGTATATATGGATTATGAATTGTAATGACACATGTAACTTTTATGTTTGTGAATGAAATAGGAAGTAATGAACATTTATAATGCTTATGATATGTTCGATGTACATGATATGTTTGATGCCTTTAATGAGTTAGTTTGATTATCCTAATATACCATTTTCTTAGAGTTTGTTCTCGAATAACCTCTGGTACGTTCGGGCTTATGCTCTATAGGAGTAGTATGTTACATTGTGTATTTCATCTTTTCCTTTTTCATAAGGTATTATGTTAATTATCTTGTGCTCAAGCTAATGCGGCCACATGTCATACAAAAAAAAGTACCCTTTATTCCATATAAGACAAAGGGTCAAATTTGATAGTTTTCACTATAATTTAATTTAAACTCAAATGTTTTCACTTGTTTAACAAAGGCCTTAATGCTTCACAAACATTCAAGCGGTATCTAAAAATTAAAAAAAAGTTTTTCTCTCTTTTCTCTATTTTCTCTCTCCTCTCTCTTTCTTACTTTTCTTGTTTATTCTACTTCTTCAATTAAAATGGATCAAGTGTTGTGCCTATAATTGAAGGAAAAAAGCTTAAGTTTTTACATTCACACACTCATTTTATAGATGAGGTTGATCAACAGTAAAAGAAATAATGACATTGCTAAATATACCTAACTGAAAGTTTGTTTAGTAATGTAAGTGTCAAAAAATAGAGCTTGCTAGACATATACAATCTTCTAAAAAAACTTTGGGAAACAAGTAAATGAAATCAATCTTTCAATGGCATAAGAAACTTCTTGCGGCTCTTTAAGCCATCTATGATGCAAGGACTATTTACAATAAAGGAGTAGGAAAATACCATGAATGTTGAGTGAATTTTTAGAAATGAAGGATGATGATCTAAATAAACGAATGCCTTTAAATGTTAATGTGACCATTTTAGCAAAGGACTATCCTCTTGCGGGAACTATTAGTATTTGTGAGATAATAATAGTTTATTTTGTGGTCACATGTTGTGATCTTAGCTCTATAAGCCCAATGTCTCACTTTATAAACATAACAACATTTTACAAGGCAGTACAATATAATGAGGGAATTTTTCTTTATATTTTTATTTTTAAGTTTTTGTAACAAATGACCAACAAAAGAAGGCACTTTATTTCTTCCAGGGCAATTATTTTGCTTGCTAAAGACATTGCAATGTTAGTATGTAATGTCCTAAAAGAATATAATGGCCTCTAAAATGAAATTATTCATTAAAATGGAGGGATATAGACCATTAGAGTTAAGAGACTATTAATGCAACAAAAATGTGGATTTCTTACGAATAAGAAATCATTTTAAGGCATATATAATGATAAATATAGCGAAGGCATCCTAACATGAATCTCAAGTTAGCAACTTCAATCAAAATCAAACGATACAAGCCCATATATAACAACTTACGTTGTTACACTTCTTGTTATATGATTGGTAACTTACATGTTGGTATAATTCAAATCTAAGTATAAACATAAAGATGGGACCCTGAATTAGGGGCATTATAAATGTTAAAGAATAGAAAATATATTCCAACTACTTTCCATATCATATTCCACATCAATAAGTTATACCTAATATCCTTAAAGAATAGACATGTCTTTTCTTGTACCCAAGCAAAACTAAAACTATAAAAAAAACACTCAATCATGCATTAATACAATGTATAATGACATCAACTCTTATGAAATTAACTTAGCCATAAACCTCAATCAATTAAAATCTTCAATGTACTAACTTATTCCATTCATGTTCAAATGCTTTAATTTAAATACACACGTCAACCAAAATATTGACACCTATTTATACATATATGATAGTTGTAAGCATGCACTTATTCTTAGATAATGATTAAAAAGGTAGCCCATATCTATTTATGAAATTTATTTTGACATTTAAGAAGACTTTCCATATGTTCAATTTTATTGTCAACACCATATTATCAAGCTTGGTTGAAGTGTCATTCTAGTGTTTTAACACAGTTGAAGTGCCATTCTAGTCTTTTAACACAAAAACAAACATTTTTTTAATGAATGCTCACAATTACTCAGCTATATCACAACTGGTCACTAGCTCTATTCTTAACCCAATTTTTAACGAGTCAGTACATTAGGAAATGTATTTAGCACATTATTACAACATATTATTATTATATTTTGTTTGCCAATTTTACCTACATCACTTCTTCTTAGTTAATCACTCCCACAAAAAGGTACTAGTAATGTCTACCAATTTAAATGAATTTAATTAAAAATGTATCCAAACAAGTTCCATAAATTGATATAATAATACAATATTCTAACCAAAATATATATTCATCTTAAAAAATACTTTAAACACAAACTTCACAAGCTAATAATTCTTCATAAATTAAATAATCATGTTCATAGATAAGATAATTCATTTCAATTTTATGCCATTTACATATTGACACAACGTACACATCATGCAGCAAAATGTTTACACAATGCTTACATAATAAAAAAATAACACAATATAGATGCAAATTCACACATAAATCATGTGTAAACACATATATGTCCTTGTAGTTGAATAATAAATTGTCTTCAATGTGAAAAATGACACAAAATTTAAAACAACATATATAACAATCAAAAATAAAAGGAATAAAAAAACAAAAGAGAAAATACTTATAGGGATTGTGGTGGTTGTGAAGTTAGAGAAAGAACTTAGATACACTTCAAAAAATAACACAATATAGATGCAAATTCACATACAAATCATATGCAAGTGCATAAATGTCCCCATACTTGAACAATACATTATCCTCAATGTGACAAATGACACAAAATTTAAAATGACACATATAACAAACAAGAATAAAAGGAATAAGAAAGCAACGGAGATAATACTTATGGGGATTATAGTGGTGATGAAATGAAGGAAAAAACTTGGATACACTTCATGCCATGAACATTCATCTTTTCACTTACTACAAAATAAACATAAAACAAAATAAAAAAGAACTTTCAAACACAAATTACGAAAAACTTAACTAAAACATAAAATGCTAATTTTAAGGTCACTAACTTGACCATTTCTGCTCAATTATTTTAACCAAATCTTCTTTTGACTGTGAAGGTCCTATGCATCTTAATAGTAGGACTTATGCTTCTTATATCAAAAATTTTCCATCTTATATCTCTCATTCACTTTCTAATTGTCTCCATCACTCTCGTTTCTTATTCCCCACTAGTGTTTAACTCTAGAAAGGGTGGTTTCTCAATTGAGGGTGGCACGAGTGCTTCCATCTTTACTAATAATTCTTGTTTTATTTTGTCACCTAACTTATCCTCCTCTAGCTTTTTTGGATCTTCATTAACCACGTCAATTTAATGCAGGCAATCCCCTTTGCTGGATTCTTTAATGTTTTGTTCATACTAACCTACACTTACTCATGAGTAATCCAAAGAACTAATTTCCCATCATGACATCAATTAATGTTATTTCAATGTTCATAAATGGCCTCTTGGACATTTTCAATCCCTTAAAATCTAAAACAATGTCTAATACATCCTCCACCACTCTAAATAAATTCTTGATTGATTACTCCACCAACTGGATAAAAATAAATGTTGACTTCACGTCTTTCAGTACTAATTTCCTAAAAATGGACAAAGACATTAAGATAATGATAACCCCTAAATCACTTAAACATTTGGGAAATTCAATATTACCAACTACATAAGAAATAGTGAAACTCCCTGGATCTTTCAACTTTGAGGGCATGTGGTTGTCCTCCTAAGTACTCTTACTAGTTAAGATGTCCTTGAGGAATCTGGCATACTTAGGCATGTTCTCTAAAACCTCTACAAAGGATAAGTTAATTTGCAACTTCTGCAACTTTTCTAAGAGTTTAGCAAATTATGCATCTATTTGAGTCTTCTTTAACCTTTATAGGAATGGTATTTTCAAAGTATATGGTAGTGGTGGCACATAAGGTTTCTCTACATTTTTATCCTCCTTTTTTCTTGGCTTCCTTCTTTATAGGGGATGGCTTCCTTCTCTTTTGATTCTTCCAACTCCTTTCCACTTCTTTGTTTAATAGCCTTTAGTTGCTCCCTTAGATTGACTTCTGTGTTACTTGGAAGATTGCCCACGTTAATTGTTGACAATGTATTAGTAAGTTACCTACCTTATACCTCCTAGTTATGAATTAAAGGGGAGTGGTTCTTTACTATTTAATCAAATTTGACTTCCATCCTCTTATGACGTTCATCTTGGTTATTATGCTTGGAGCTTAGCACATCTATTAACTTGCCCATCTTTGACTCCAAGGATCTAAGCCTATCCTACTGAAATCTTGATGAACTTTGTGCTCTCATGTTATTTACTGCATTGTTAGTCCAAGAAAAATTTAGGTAGTTCTTTCACCCAAGATTATATATGTTAGAGTATGAATTGTTAATTTCCCTTTGTACCCATGAAACTAACTTATTTTATACTATTGTTATCCATAAAAAAAGCTATCATATAACTTTCTTACCCATTTAACTCACATCTATGTTGTACTGCCTTCGTTAGGTTCTGCCTTCGTTAGGTTAAAAGAAGAGGCCTATTAGTTGCTTAATTGCTTAGTAAGGGTTGACATTTAAGCCTACAAAGTTGTCACTAAATTCTTAGCTATCACTACCTTATTCTCTTTGAAATTTTATTGTTTGCCCCTCTCTGTTGTCCATAGGAAGCTATTATTCAACATTTCTATAATACGTTGTGTGCGACATCAATTATTTTTCTTATTAAAGAAACACTAGCTACTACATATATAATCTCTCTTATGAGTGTATTAACTCTATTATAGAATGTTTGTAATAAGAATTCCTTTGGTAAGTTATGGTGGATGGTAATTTTTTAATTCATGCTTCATATAAGGACTCTTTATCACTCTGATGGATATTTATGATCTCTTTAATGATTCTTGTGGTCTTTGTCAATGGAAAATATTTTTCCAAAAAGACTTGTACTAATTGCTCCCAATTTGTGACATTCTTAGGATTTAAAGAGTTCAACCACGCCTTAGCTCGATCCCTCAGTGTAAAAGGGAACAACATCATCTTTGCAGCATCTTCAAACAACCCATTGTATCTAAATGTGTTGCATATCCCAAGAAGCTTGCCAAGTATGCATTGGGTCTTTATTAGTCAATCCATAAAACTACACATGAGTTTGTAGCATATTTAATAAGGCTAGCTTTATCTCAAAGTTGTTAGCTAAGATAGGGGTATTGTGATGCCCTGTTGATTCACTTTAAAACCTGGCCTCATAAAATCCATAAAGGGTCCTTTAATGTCCTCTTTGATTTCCTTTTTTCATAATTGTTTTATTTATAGCTTCTTGGCACTTTGCTTTTTGAATTTCTCTTTCATGATTAGTGATGTCAAAAATTGATGTATCTCCTAATTTTCTTAAGCTCCTTATGATTCTTATGTTCATGCACCTGAATTCACAAAAGAAAAAGTATCAAAGTCCTTAAATTAGCAAAATTCAAATTGGATAAGTTGTTAAAATTGCAATCCCTGGCAATGTCACCGAAAATTTGTTTGCTAGTTTTATATTATATTGTAAGTATACTAGTTATATATTGTAGTACAAATGGTATTGTTCTCAAAAAGATTGAATATAGTCACCTAACACTTTGAATTATAGTTTGTCTAGTTCAACAAAAGATTGATTAATAAAAAATTAAAGTAAAATAACAAAACTTGATCACTGAACAAGTAAAAGAAAAAAACGAAATTAAAGTTCCCTTCACTTTGTGAATTCAACCATGGTTTATCCTAGATATCCAAATGTTTTGATTACCCTCTCTCAAGATCTAATCAAGTAATCCCAATTGAAATAGATAAAAGTTGAGTTGCGATCTCTCAATTTCTTAAAACTACTCATAACTTGTCAATTAGATTTGAAGCAATCCTAAAAATAATTAACTCAAAATTAAAATCTATCTTAGATTGCTTATTAACCTAATATTTTTTAACCAATTATCATTATACATCTTAATATACATATCTTGATTCAATATCTTGATTCAAATTAAGTATGAGCATAACAAATATCACAAAGGAATAATATATTGAATTCAGTAAGGTAAAATTTATACAGAACAATTCAAGAATAAAGTCCTAATATAGATTTAATCATGTCCACAACATAACTATTTAGATTTGGCACACAATGCAATGAAATAAAAGAAGAAAAGAGAATGAAATTAGCTTGAAGCCTTGATCTAGAAAGTAAAGCTAGAGTTGATCTTGTTGTTTCCACTTTGGATATTCCTTTTTTGTGAAGTGACACCTTCAAGTGGTATTTTAAGCTTGTTTATATACTTTTGATTCTTCTAGGATTTTTTATAGGACTCTACCACTTATATATCTTCAAAAAATAGCCCCAAAGTGTCAAAACATTTTATCTTAGAAAACACCCTCCATAACATGTAGGGTGTTTTCCAAGATGCAATTCTAGCGTTTCAGTCTAAAAATATCAGGTTAACAAACAATTTAAGATAGATGTTATTGCATTGTTTTACAAAAATATCTTTATCTTTTTTTGAAAGGTAAAAGAATTCATTAAAATCATAAATGTCATATCGTGTCTTTACAAAGCTTGATTAAGCAAAATCAATACAATGCATATACTTTTAATCTTAGGAAAAAAACTAAGAAGTTAAATATTCCATTGTCCTTTTTAGAGAGAGAGCTCAGATGTTCTTCAATATGATAGGCTGCCATAGTTTCCCTTATCCAACAATGAAGCTTGTGAATTAAGACATACTTATTTGTTATAACCTTGTTGAACAATCTATGATTCCTTTCTCTCCAAATGGCATATACTGCACAATTGAGGCTTAGACTAAGGGAAACTCTATCTTTCCTTATTAAATTGAGTTTATAATTAGCCTATACCAAAATTCTAGTCCAATATGATTCTTGACATTATAAATTGAGAGTATGTAGAATGTTTGCCTAAATAGAGAAGGTGAAACTGCATTTAAAGTATAAAAGGTCTATAATTTCTAGCTCAGTCCCGCATAGTTTGCATAGCTTATTATTAGAACCCATTATTTTGCCCTTAGTCTTCAGTCTTCCTTTAGCTGCAGGCCAAGTAGTGAAGGAGGCTTTAAGCTTTAAGGACCCTTTTCCAAACAATATTGTACTAAGTGATGAGAGGATTAAAAGTCTTAAGAGCTTTTATGCATAAGGATTTTGAGTAGTCTCCATTGTTGCTTAGAGACTAGACAGGCTTTTCTGGAGTGTATGGATTAGGCCGATGGCTATGAAAGTAACTCTAGAGCCTCTTAACACCTATAACTTTAAAATGCCAAGAATAGTGATCAATCACACTGCTAACTCTTGCCTGAAGTGGGATTTTTGAAAGAAAAGGAGAGACATCTTCCTTGAGGTTAAGAGGAATTTAAGAAGTCCAATTATCAAACCAAAATAATACTCCTTGATTCCTTATCTACCATTTGATGAAACATTGAGTCTATTTCTTAGAAGTTGGATAAAAGGCCAGGAAAACTCTTATCTTTCAGAAATTTGCCATAAGGTGGTTTCCTTGAGATAATACTCATTGATCCATTTACACCAAAGAGATTCTTTATCCTTAAACAATCTCCAAACTCTTTTGGCTACTTATATAGATTGAAAAGTTTGAATTGTTGTAAGGCCTACCCCTACCCCCTTTACTTCTTCCAACAAAGATTTCATATTTGATTTTAACTCCTTTGGCATTGTCAATTTTTCCTAACCAAAGGAAGTTTCTGATGCATTTTTATATCTTCTTAATAATTATCTAAGGAAGAAGGAGATAAGTACTCCAATGAGTATGGGGATTGTTCCAAAAAAAATGACAAGTTAAACTCTACCTACTTGAGACAAGATTTACTCTGCCAAAAGTTGATAGTTTTCTTGTATTTCTCCTAAATTTTCAAAGAATCCTAAAATCTCAATTATTTTTGCTGAAATGGGAACTCCTAAATAATTAAAAGGCATTCCCTAGATGTTTAGATCAAAATTTCGCTGGAGTCTCCAAATGATTGTAACATATTATAAGAGATATATTCCACTCTTCAAATGATTAATTTTTAATCTGAGATTCTGCAAAAGCTTATAATGGATTGATGTAGGGCAGAGAAAGAATCTTTATAAGATCCAAATAATCTTTATAAGATCCACAAAGTAAGATCAGATCATCTAAAAAAAGATAGGATAGAGACAATTATTTTCATCTACGATGAAACTTAAAATTAGGTCTTCTAGCTATATTAAAGCAAATGATATTTTTCAAGATTTCCATAGCAGTGATAAAAAGATAAGGCGATAAAGTATCTCCTTGTCTATTGCCATTAGAACCTCTAAATTAGTTAATTGGAGCACCATTGATAAGGATGCTACCAGAAGGGGTTAAAATGCAAACTTGCATCTTTATTAAAGACAACTAGGAAGACAAACCATTCCAAAAAAGTAAGGATAGAGCTCCATTATAGCCTGTTAAAGGCTTTGGAGCAATCAATTTTAATAAAGTAACTTTTGGTGGATTTGCCTGAGCTATAATCTCTCATCAACTTTTACACCAAGAGAATATTGTCAAAAATAGATATGCTAGGATAAATCTCCTTGAGCATCATGAATGATCTTATTCAAATTCTCTTTAAGCCTATTAGCAACTAGCTTTGAATTAACCTTGTAAATGGTGTTACAATAAGAGATTGGATGAAGATCCTTAAGGCAAGTTACATTAGGAAGTTAATCAAACAAATGAGAGTAGCATTTATTTCCCTCAATATTTTCCATGAACTAATACATTCTAGCATTGTTTTCGTAAGTAGCATGCTAATAATGTGTCATGTTTTCTGGAAAAAGTAGGCATTAAAGCCATCAAGGCTTGGTGCTTTCAATGGATTAAGATTACACAAAATAACTTTGATCTCCTGCATGGTGAAATCCTATTGAAGCTTCATTAATGTCTCCTGAGATAAAGAATAGGGAGGGCCAATAAGATATGCTAACTTTTGAACATTAGAAAGACCAGGAGAGTTTGGAACACCAAGTAAGGATTCAAAGTAATTGACTATCAAATTCCTTATAGAATTGTTGTCTAAAATCATATGGCTGATCGCGGCTTATCGTTCAATTAAAGAATTGATCCTCGGAAACCGGTCAAATAAAATTTATACCAAGGATTGCAGCATAGGATGCAACCTCGGGTCGTCTCTCAAAGGAACCTA
>JAOTIZ010000001.1:11112738-11123223 GCA_027123425.1 Erythroxylum panamense
TACAAAGTCTTGAACAGACATTCAAGCTCAACAGGGCAGTAGCTGAAGCTTCCTTCTTCAATCCTTGGAGGGAGCATTTTTCTACATCAACTATGCTAGAGTATGCATTTTGGTAATTTCCTTCACTGGCTTATCTGATACCATGCCTTTTGTTAGGTTAAATGAGGATATGGAACCCTTTGAAGACAATCTGAAAGCCTCGTACACATGGAAGCCACAAATTGACAAAACGCAAAAGTGGGTACCTACAGGGAGATTTTTCAAAACTGGCAGTTATCACGAGGTAAGTTTATCAACCAATAAGAAGTATGGTGTCAATATTCAAGCTGAAATCTATTACAGTAATGCCAACCAAATGCCTAGTTCAGCAGTTAATGAGGAATTAGCAATCGTGGACATTGATGAAAACAGAAAAACCAGTTATGCGGAGACTGATGTGGGTAAGAATTCTACTCCAGACTTCACTTTAACAAATATGATTGAGATGATGATGGCGAGTTCATAAGTCACTGACGTCAACATATTAAATGTTCGATTAACTAGTTCAACTGTTCATGTGAAATCAATAACGGTAGACACTGATGAAAATAAAAATACCATTTCAATGGAGATTGACGGGAATAGAAATTATATCTCAAGATTCCACTATAACTGATGTTTATAAAAAGATGAGGGCTAGCAAGGAAGATGTTTCAGATCCAACACCAGTACCATATTGTCTCATTGAGGGACTTCATTCTCTGGAGAAGTCTAGCGAGGAAACTATTTCAGTTCAATCGTATGTCGTATTGTCAACATAGAAGGAGGAGCTAAATGTATCTACTATGTCAGTAGAAATGCTTGGAAATTCTGAGAACATTCACACTGCATCTCCTAGTAAAAACCAGCGGTTGGTATAATCACTAAAGACGCCAGAATTTGAAACAGTCACACGAAGGAGATCAAATCGCAAGAAAAACACTCCCTGGGGGAGGCAGATCCATAATCCTTCTCACTTGGAACATAAGAGGGCTAATACCCCTAACAAACAACTAGTGATCTGCGACATAATCATGCAGAAGAAAGTCACTATAGTTGGCATTTTGGAAACAAAAATTAGAAGGGATGATTGTAAGCTGCTGACGTATTTTCTAGCCAAATGGCAATGCATTTCTAATATGTCCAGTTATCCAAATGGTAGAATATTTGTCCTCTATGATTCTATTACTTTGTCAGTTATCTCTTCATGCATTACAAACCAATTGGTGCACTTGGAGATCTACTTGAGACAACTCAATCAAAGAGTAAGCATCTAATTTATCTATGCACATAACAGTGCTTATCAAAGAAATTTCCTGTGGAACCACATCAAGGATATTGCCAGCACCAATACAACTCCATGGATCATTTCTGCAAACTTCAATTCCATATTAAAGGTTGATGAAGTTGATGTTCTGAGGGCCGTTTATAATCCATGTAGGGAACTTGGAAGTTGTTTAAAAGAAGAGCAATGCATTGATATTCCAATTGGAGGTTGCTTTTACACATGGACTAACAAGCAAACTGGTTCCAATTTGATAAGGAAGAAACTTGACAGAAATGTTGCAAATATAAGATGGTTTAATATGTTTCCCAATTGCTTCTCAAAGTTTGTTACCAATTTGTCATCAGATCATACTCCCATGATCACCTCTTTAACTGCTAAAAGAAGGGTTCATCCATTTAGGTTCAATAATTTTCTCACAAAACTAGTTGGGATCAAAGAGGGCATATGGTATGCATGAGGTATAATATCAGAGGTTCTAAATAGTTTATTTACTCCAAGAAAATGCAGTTAATCAAGCAGGAGATCAAACTATTGTTCAAAACAAATATTGGCAACATACACCATCTTGTCGATTCAACAAGAAAAGAATTGGAATCCATATCACAACTCCAATACTCCAACCCTAGAAATCAGACATATGTTGCAAAGGAAAGGGATGCATTGCACAACTACTCTCATGCTCTTGGTTTTGGTTACTCTCTTTGCAAGAAAAGAGAAAGAGTAGAATGGATGAAGCATGGAGATAGGAATACTTCAGTTTTCCATAAGGCAATTGTCTCAAGAAAAGCTAGGAACAAAATCATATCTATCAAGTACATCAACAATATTCTAGATACTCAATCACATCTCATGCAAAGAGCTTATGACTACTTCAGTGAGCTTACGAGAAAACCTTCTGAAGCACACTTTTCCAAACTTTTTCTTAAACTAGTTTTATAGGATACCATTTCACCAGAAGATGTCTCTCTTCCATCTAGACTTGTTTCTATGTAGGAAATCAATGATCTAATAGCATCTCTACATTCTTATAAAGCTCCTCAACCTGATGGGTTCAATATCAATTTCTTCAAGGAAACTTGGTCTCTTACAGGTAACTTGGTTTCTGAAGCTGTGAAGGAATTCTTTGATAAAGTTACCCTACTCAAAGAGATCAATAGAACTTTTATAACTCCGGTTCCTAAGACTGGTGAGTTGAATACTTTCTCTAATTTCAGACCATTGTGGGTTGTAATTCGTTTTTCAAGATCATCTCTAAAATCCTGGCTTAAAGATTTAAAGGAATTCTTAATAAACACATTAATCACAATCAAGGTGCATATATATCTGGTATGATAATTGGTGATAACATTTTAATGCTTGAAGACCTTATTGCTAACTATTCAAAGAGGAGAAGCAGACCTAATTGTTGTATCAAAATAAACCTTAAGAAGGCTTATGATAATGTTGATTGGTGCTTTATTACAAATCTATTACAGCCTTTGGGTTTTCCATGAATCTTTATACATTGGGTTAAGCAATGTTTGATAACTTCCTCACATAGCATCTTGGTGAATAGGCAACCTACCAAATCTTTTCAAAATTGTAAGGGAATTAGGCAAGGAGATTTATTATCTCCGTAAATATTTGCCTTAATGATGCAATCTCTCCATAAGATCATTAAAAATGTGGTCACAAAGATGCACTTCAAATATCACTCACGGTGTGGCAAATTTAAACTAATCAATATTTGTTTTACAGATGATCTGATATTACTCTCAAAGGCTGATGCAAACTATACCTCTACTTTAATGAAAGCCTTAAAGGTCTTTCAAAGAGTGTCTAGATTGCAAGTCAACTATTCCAAAAGCAATGTTTTCTTATCCAAGAATGCCTTAAATCTTCAACATATTATTCCAACCTTAACTAGCTTTTAACTTCAAAAGTTCCTAATAAAATATCTAGGCATTCCTAGATCTCCATACAAATTGAAAGCGAGGGACTACACAGAGCTACTTGAAAAAATTCAAACCATAATTTTAGCCTAGAGTTCAAAAAATCTATCAATTCTTAACTCCATTAACAACTATAGGGTAGCCCACTTAGCATTTCCAAGTGATATCCTGAAAGTCATTGACAACATGTTTAACAATTTCTCATAGACTGGCAGCACGAGGAGCTATAAAATTATGGTGAAATGGAGAGAAGTATGTACACCTCGAATTCAAGATGGGTTAGGTATTTGCTCAATTAAAACCATGAATATAATCATGTTAACGAAAAGACTCTAGAGATTATTAGCGGACAAGTAATCTCTATGGCATAGATGGATCCATATCTATTTCATCAAGAATAGAAGCATATGGGCTATAGATTGTACACATTTTTCCTTTACTACCCTCAAGGCCATCCTAAAGCTAAAGGAGAGGTATATGTCTGCTTTCATTACTCTAATTGGAAATGGGAAATCTAATAGACTTTTGTATGATAATTGGCTCTCTATAGGACCTTTGATTAAGTTTAATGATGCTAACTTTCTAAAATCCTCAAGTCCACTGAATGCATCTATTGCCATAGCCATTCAACAAAGTAAAGTTCTAGAATACATCTCTACCCTCTTCACTTGCTAATGAAATAAGTGGAACTCACTGTAATGCTAAATCTGATAATTATATTTGGAAACACTCATATGATGGCAAGTTCTCAAGTTATTCTTAAGAGGTGGCAGTTTAAATATCTTCCTAAATTTTCCTAGGCCAGAACTATATAGTCTACCTATCTTGTACCATATGCAATATTTACTTTATGGATTATTATGAAAGGTAGATTGAGAACAATAGATAGAATTAGCAAATAAACATACCTTACTAACTGGTGTTGTCTACATAAAGATGATGAGGAAATATCAAAGCATTTATTCTTCAAATGCCATTTCATTAAAAATATATATGGGTTAAGCTACTTAATAAATGTGTATTAGATGTCAATGTAGATAGCTTCAACAACGATCAGATCCAACATTTGAACTATAGAAACAACATAAATAGGAGATGCTTTTGGATAGTTTTATCAACAACTGCCATGGTAACATGGGATGAGCAAAATCTCATAATTTTTCAGGATAAAAGCACTCAAATGGATCAATTTTATGGGCAATTGATACAACAAATTAGATTGCATATCCCCTTATAAAAATAGAAACTTCCAAACCAGCAATACCTCCTCACCTATTAGAGTGTTTAGATTTCTAATTCTTGATTAAGACTCTTTAGTTGAACTTTTATATGTCTTAATTGTCACTAGCATAGAGCATATTCTGATGTACATTTTGGATACTTTTTGAACTGACTTTAAAGACTTAATACATTCAAATTCTTCAAAAAAAACCATGAAATATGCAATGCAACCATGACCATGACCATTATCACAATTTAAAACCTTGATGTTATTTGTTTAAAATGATTTTACATATAACATACCACAAGTATAATAAAGACTCTTAATTAAGACTAACATTGGATTATATTTGATATTAACTAAAAATTAATATATTTTAATATTACAAAATGAAGTTTGAGTTAATTTTAATAACTACATTAAATTTACAGATTAAAAATATTTTTGTAGATAATTTGTTTCATATAACTTGGCGAATCTATAGTCATTTTTTCTTTATATGGGTATCTAAAAATAAAACATTCCTACAATTGCCTTAGGTAAGATTATGTTCACTCCCCTTATTTGCTTAATACTCAAATTCATCTTTCTTATTTATATCTATACAATTAAGTCTCTTTAAGGTAACTTGAAGGTTTAGTGACCTTTCTTTTTTATTTTAAATTAATTGAAATTTTATGTTTCTAAACAACAAGTGCATGGTATAGTTGTAGCTAGCACTGACGAGTACATGTCGATCATATGAGAACTAGAATTGCTGGTACTCACTGTCTTCCCATTATTTAGCCTAACTAGTCATTATGATAAAGATAAATCAAATGAAAAATTTTAAATAGTAAACTAAAATAGATCAACATAATTAACTAACTAGAATGAAGATTAAACTAAGCAAAAATCAAAGAAACCACTGGTACTTGGATTTCTAATCTCTTATGAATTCTTATGCAATCATGATTTCACTAATCAATTTAATCTTTAGTTTATTCGACTACGAAAATTCCTATTTAACGTTAATATCTTTCTTGATACTATTAACACCTAACCTTTGGTTGATTAACTAGAATCTCTTTATATTTAAAACTCATAAGATCACATTAATTAATTTAAGAATTTCACTGTTAGGTTTGACCCTAATTTAAATGATTTAAGTCTACCTATCTTTAGATTTGCAAGCAACTCCTTTCAATTATGGTAGATCTATTCATAGAAAAGAATTTCTTGATATTGCATGAAATCATATATGAAATAATACACTAGATATATTAATTTAAGAATAATTAAGAACACATAATTGAATATCAATGAAACTAAATAAGGAATTAAATTAAAAGAAAATCACTACATAGTATATCCCATGGTTCATCAAATCCAAGTACTAATAGAATTTTAGCTTATAATCCTAACATTAATACTAAAGGAAAACTAAAAAAAGCTAAAAGAACCATGATGAGATATGCTTTAATCTTCTAAAATTCTCTTTAGGTGAAAATCAACTCCAAGATATGTTTCCTTACTTGTTTTTTGTTCTTTCTATTGTTTTAAGCCATCAATATGTGTTTCCCTAAGCCTTTATTACAGAAGTACTAGTAATAGGTATTTTATTGTTTCTATTTCTATTCAAGTGGCTACTATTGTTAAAAATGCCTTTAATTTGTAGTTGTATTACTTGATTTATACATTCTCTTGATTTACTTTCAATAGAAATCATTTACTTTACTTCCAAAAAACTCCTAGTTGTAAAACGTCTAAAGGTGGATAGATAATAGGGGAAGGAGAATCATTGACATTAGGAATGACTATGAGCCTGTCATGAGGCTCATAGTCCCTAACTACCTTATTCCAAGCTCTCATATGTGTACAAGCAAGAGCATTAAAAGAAGAATTTTTAGAGAAGGGAGAGTTACAAGAGACCATTGAAGGAGAAGTACCAGAGTGACCAAGCACTAACGAGGGAGGTAAAGCTGAGGAAGGATGAGTAGCAACAGGAATAGAAGTGGCTATTGAAGAAGGTATAGAGGGAGCTTGAAGGAAAGGAACAATAGAAGAGAGGTTTTATTGCCTATTTAGAGAACATAAATAAGTTAAAGGAGCTAAAAGAGCTGAGAGAGGAGAAACATTTACCTAGAGAGGCAAGGAGGAAGACTGAGGAAGAGGAAGGATACCTAAAGTGGTGGAGAAGGAGTTAATCTAGAGGGGGAAGTTAGAGTAAAGGCGAGGTAGTGGACCAACATCTATCTCCATAATAAATATGGAATAAACATAATATTAGAAGCGGGATGAAAAACAAAACAGGTAAGTTGGTTAACAAACAAGGAAATTTGACTAAGAGATAGAGTGGTTAACTTTAGCGAAAAGTTAAGTGAGAGGGTATAGCTTCTCTCTCTATAAAGGCTTTCATAATATGTCAAAAACTAATTTACAATCTATCTTAATTGATACAGTTGTTGTTGTTATTGATATAAATGATTTCATGAATCAAACGCTTTTTTTTTACTATAATAGAATATAAAACAACAACAATAACAACAACCTAGTAAGAATCTCATTGAGACAGAAGGTTTGGGATGTCCAAAGTTGTGCAATCTTACTCCTAATTAGTAGAGCAGTTGTTTTTTATGGACCGATTTACAAAAAGTTTTTGAAAGTAGTTAAAAAGAAAAAAGAAAAAAATTATAATTAAATAATTAAATATAAAGATAAAGATAAGTAAATAAATAAACAAATGACAAAAAAATTGAAAGAGGAAAAATAAGAAATAAAAATAAAATAACTAAATAAGCTAGTATGATAATAAAAGTATTAATACTAATAAAAGTCCTAAGAATTAAAAGAAAATGTTCAAAAAGGCCTATGATAACATAATTACTTCTCTATATAGTGTCCTCTACTCATAATCTAGTTTGCCAAAGTTTTCTATTAAGAGCTAGGTCCTCGATAAGCTTTAATAGGGCATATCATTCCTAATCACTTCTCCCTAGTTTTTTTTAGTCTTCCTCTTCTTTTCTTACATTCCCTAAGTATAATCACCATCTTACTGGGGCGTCTAGATGTCTTCTCTTAACAGATCTGAATCATATAAGCCTTGTCTCTCTTAATTGACTATCAATGTTAGCCACCTTCATCTTGTCTCTTATCATTACATTATTGATCTTATCTCTTCTTGTAAGGTTGCACATTTAATAGAGTATCCTCATCTCTTTTACCATTAACTTTTGACTATGCACCTGTTTGATGGATCAACACTCTTTCTTATAAAGCATGGTAGGTTGAGTGGTATCTTTTTGTCATGTAAAATTAAGGTGCCCCTCTATTTAAGCCACCTTAATTTTATATGGTGCACTATGTTGTCCTCTATCTCACTACTACTTTGGATAATGGATCCAAGATACTTAAAATAATCTTTCTATTGTATAACTTCTATTACTTAAAATAATCTTTCTATTGTATAACTTCTATTCCAATCCTGATTTCCAAATCAGATGCAACCCTATAACCTGAAAAGTTACACTCTAAGTCCTCAGTCTTAGTCCTATTCAATTTAAAGTCTTTTAACTCTACTGTATCCCTCCAAAGTTTTAGTTTGACATTTCATCCACTAAAATAATGTCATATATATAGTACACATCAAGGCACATATCTTTAGATATTCTTAGTAAGCTCATCCATAACTATTATAAATAGGAAAATGTTTTATATCTTCTTTTATCATCCTTACACCAGTCTTCACACCTTCATAAATATCTTTAATAACCTTTATATAAGTGATAATAACTATCTTGGCTTCTAAACATTGTCATATGATTTCCTAAGTACCTTGTTATAAGCCTTCTCTAAATAAATGAAAACCATATGCAAGTCCCTGTGTCTATCCCTATAATATTCCATTAATTGTTTAAGGAGATGTAACGCTTCTGTGGTGGAACTCTTTAGCATGAAACTAAATTGGTTCCTAAATAGGTGCACCTTTCCTCACTCTCTCCTAGACATTCATGGTGTGATTAAGTGTTCGATGCCTTTATAATTATGACAACTTTAGATGTCCACTTTGCTCTTGCAGAGAGGAATTAGTGTGGTAAGTCTTTACTTATCTAACATTTTGGCAGATTTAAGGTTCATATTAAAAAGCTTGGCTAACTAAGTAATACTTTATTCTCCTAGGCTCTTCCACACTCTATAGGTAACTCATCAGGTCCTACCACCCTTCACTCTTCACCTTCTTTAAAACTCCTCTAATTTTTTCTTTCGTAATACGTTAGTAATAAGTGAAGCTACATGTTGCTCAGAAGTGCTAATTTCACTCAAGAAAATGATGTATTGAGTCGTGCTACACTAGGAAACTAAATGTATTAATATGCATAACTTGTTATTGCATTTAGTTTTGTTTTATAAATTTTACATTTTTAAAATGATTTTCTTTCATCTTACTGCTCCCTGCTCAATTTTAGTTCTTAAAGACATCAATAATTATTGTGATATGCAAATTAATTCTTTCAATTGACAAATAATTTACAACTTCATTATTCTCTATAACATTTCATTGTCAAATAAGGCTTCTAGCAAAATAAAAAGGGAACAAATTTTCTTACAATAGAATTCATATTGCTTAATTTTTATTTGCTTTAAGTGACAATAAAGTTCCTCTAACTACTCTACATGTGAAGAAAGTATATCAATGAAATTCTATTAGGATATATCTTAGGTTTCGTTGAAACTTCTTTTAAAAACTTTGCTAATCGGAAGTATAAGGACCATATCTTATAGTATCAAAAGTGTTGTTCCTATGAGAATTTTATTAGTCACCTACTAATTTTTATACACCTTATTTAACATAAACAATATGATGAAATAACTAAGAATTAAACTAAGAACAAAAGAATTGATAATTGAAAGATGAAACAAGCAGTAGTGAAACATTTGATTAATTAATGATGAAAACTTAGGAATTACTTCTATCCTATTTGTTTTCATTTCACCTTCTTGATTTAATCATACTTGACACTAGATATCCAATAATTAAGATTACCCTCTCTCGATACCTAACTAAGTAATCCTAATTAAATAGATAGAAATTTAATTATGACCTCTCGATCTATCGAAACTCTTCCTAAGTATCCTATTGGATTTGAAGCAATCCTATAGGTAACTAATCAAAAGTTAAGATCGCTCTTTAATTGCTTATTAATTTGATGTTTATAGGTCTTGGTACTAGCTCTTGCTACGTAACACAAAATAAATAATTTAATCTAATCTCTCAATTCAATTTGAATATGAAACAATAAACATCATAAAGTATATTGAAAATCAAATGAAGAATGTAAAAGTTTAACAAATAATTCAAGAGTAATCCCTAAAGGAAATTTAGCAATACATATCTAAAAATATCCCAATTGATTTATCATTAACATCTAACAATAATAAGGAAAGAAATGAAAGAATTAGAGGTTTGAATTCTGAAGGTCTTATCTTCTTTTACCTTGAGCTGGAAAATTCTGCAACTTATGTTCTTTAACAGTTTTGTCTCTTTGATCTTTTTTTTATGTTTCCAACTGCCTCTTTGTTATTTTTCTTTGCCTCTTATACTTCTTAATCCTTTTAGGATTTTCACACTTGTTTTTGTTCCAAAAGTAGGCCCACAATATCACAAATATAAAATTCTCACTATCTGAAAAACTGCCTCTTGCACAATTGTGCACAACTTCTTGCACCAACCCTCTATAATGATTGCTCATGGCTCATGCTGTGTTATCTAGCTCATTCTTCATCTTTTCTTAAACTTTTCAGTCTCCACTCATCATCAAATACACTAGACATCCCCTAAATCATACAAGTAAGATCACATTCTTGTCCTAACTAAAAAAATAAAACAAAACGCATAAAACACTAACAAAAATATAAATCTGATTCCTAAACACATGATTATCACTTAAGAAAACACTTAAAAACACACTTTAAATGTAACATCCCGTTACCGATGTGAGGGCATATCGGTAATTTGGATGGCTTGAGCAGTGAGTGCATTCATGACT
>JAOTIZ010000001.1:11141122-11157483 GCA_027123425.1 Erythroxylum panamense
CAATGGCAAATTGTATGCTCTATGTTTTTATGAATTCTGATTTTTTTAATTTTGAATTTTATAATATATATATATATGCCGTGTCCGTGTCCACTAAATTTTAGAAGTTGGTGTGTCCCCGTGTCCGTGTCCGTGTCGTGTCCCGTGTCCGTGTCCGTGTCTGCTTTCTGTGGACATTTGTGATTGGAAGTTTCATTGCTCCTCCAAAAATTCCACTTAGTTTAACTGTCAAATTGTACTACAGAATTGAAGTCTATACAAGCTCCATCCACTGTGATTACTAAGACAATGTATACCTCAGCCTCAATAAATCTTAGACCCCCACCAAGTGATTCCCATAAATCATTTGACGAGAATGATTTTCTGAAGAAGCCTGCTGCTGTAAAGAAACCTGTTCTAGTTCCTGTCAATGTGACCTCATATTCAGTAGCAGATCTGCAAGTGGCTACTGGCAGCTTCAGTGTCGAAAATTTTCTTGGTGAAGGGTCATTTGGACATGTTTATCGTGCTCAGTTTGATGATGGGAAGGTTTGCTTCTTTAACCTGAAAAGTTCTCGACATTTCACTTTAGGGCCCCAAAGAAGAAACAAAAAACATAGGATAGTTTAGGTTTTATATACGTCTTTTCATAGTACATGAGATTGAAACACATGCATCCTGATACTTGATGTGATGTGCTAGCTGAGTGCTTTTTGATGGCAAATCTTGACACATGCACATCTGAATGACAATTGTTTTCTGTTTATGTGGGTTATTCCAGTTTGGAATTTTTAGTTCCGAATTTTGGCACCACACATTTGGAATATTCTAGTACATTATCTCATGATCCTTTACTCTTTTCGCTTTCCTTTTGGGACTATGTTGTAGGTTCTTGCAGTGAAGAAAATAGATTCAGCTTGTACTGCCAACAATATGGTTGAAGATTTTACACAAGTAGTGTCCAAAATCTCAGAGTTACATCACCCGAATGTGACTGAGCTAGTGGGTTACTGTTCGGAAAATGGACAACGACTACTAATATATGAGTTCCATAAGAATGGATTATTGCATGAGTTCCTTCATGTACCAGATGATTATAACTAACCTTTGATATGGAATTCTCGTGTCAAGATAGCTTTGGGAACTGCCCGGGCATTGGAGTAAGTTCATCACAAGAACATCAAAAATTCACAAATTGACCTTCTAATATCAAATTTTGTTATCTAGAGATACATTCCCTCCTATGCATAGATCTCCCTGAAATACCTCCATTCTTTGCTGTTGGTGGAGTGTAAGGACCAAATCCTCCTTTACCTGAGTGGATGATTGAAGTGTAGATGTTATGAGCCCCATGAACACTGGCATGAAACTTCGTACCAACTTGTCATTTCAGAAGCATAATAATGACTTGTTTCAAAGGCAGCAGTACCTCAAAGGGATAAATTTAGGATACGTAACTGTAGTTGATGTCAAGGCATATATCTAGTAAATGAATGAGGAGAGGTGATGCAATTTTATACGAGATCAGTTCATCTAACATCCAATGGTGGTACATTAATTCCATAGTTATTTTAATATTTTCTGATGTTTGAATTGACTCTATAGTAGATGAGATTTAAGTGGGATTGGTGGTGTACATTTAAATGAACCCACACCATTTCCTGCAATATTTTTATCATTGCCTTCATGGTACCATTTTTCATGTACCTGCATGAAGTCTGTTCTCCATCCATTATTCACAAAAACATCAAGTCAGCAAACATACTATTGGATGCTGAACTCAATCCTCACCTTTCAAGCTCAGGCCTGGCAAGTTTTCTCCCAAATGCAGATCAGGTGATCTTTGAGTTTTTTTTTTTTTTGATGTCTTTCTAAGAAAGTTGTGCAAGCCATTTTCTGGTTGGCTCAGAATTCAGAATCGTAAGTTTAGGAGGATGTGAAGTTTAAAAAAATTGAATTTCCTTATAGGAACTACTAAAATTTGGTGCAAACAAGTCCACAAGTAAAAGAAAAGTGCTAAAAGAGATGGTTATTAACTAGTTTGGAAGTTGAAATCCTTGATTTCCTATGTGATGCCTTTAAGAAACAACTTAATGGATGTTCCAAATTTTGTGGACTTCTGGCTCATTGTTCTCGTAGTGTTGCAATGGACATCAAACTCAGTCTACTCGTCTATCTATTTTTGGTTAGGTCGGTTCATTATTGCACCACTTTTTAACTTGATGCTAGAACTTATCGCTTAATGTGTGATTTTGGTTTCTATTTCCATTTTGCAGATATTGAGCCAAAATGCAGGTTCTGGGTATAATGCACCAGAGGTTGCTATGTCTGGTAATTATACTCTTAAGAGCGATGTTTACAGTTTTGGAGTGGTCATGTTGGAGCTGCTTACTGGACGTAAACCATTTGATAGGTGATTGGTTGATTACAAAACTGACTGCTGTCATTATGTCCAATAAATAGCACAAGTAAAGCTCATTGAGGTAGAAGATAAGAAATTGGTTCCTAGTCCTTATTCTTTGTGAAATCTTTTTACAGCTCAAGACCAATACTGGAGCAATCTTTGGTACGATGGGCCACACCTCAGCTTCATGACATTGATGCTCTATCCAAGATGGTTGATCAAGCACTTAAAGGGCTTTACCCTGTCAAATCTCTATCTCGTTTTGCCGATGTCATTGCCCTTTGTGTCCAGGTAACATTGTTTTTGAGATGAAGGAATTTGCAGGTTAGGATAGGATATATAAGACGCTCCCTAAACTTGCATATCATAAACAAGGTGGAATTTGTGTTACTTAATTCTGTTCTTTTGTAATAACCTAGAGGCATACTCGTTTTACTGTGACAATGTGGTCTGGGGACTCATTTTCATTGTTTTGCTTCAGCCTGAGCCGGAGTTCCGACGCCCTATGTCAGAAGTGGTTCAGGCATTGGTACGTTTAGTGCAGCGAGCTAATATGAGCAAGAGAACAGTTGGAATTGATCAAGGGGCATCTCAACAAGCTGGCGATCCAAACACTCAAGATTACATGTCTTAAATGGCCAAGAGATTTGTTTGTACATGGCTTTAACAGAACCGAAGTTTCAAGTTTGCTGAACTTGCTGTGACAGGATCAGAAGGTTAGAACAAACAATCTACGGCTGTGCTACTTTTTGACTTGTCACATTTCTGACAATGTATGCATATGATCCTGAGTAGCTTTGGAATTAGAAAAAGAAAACGCAGAATACATGTAGCCAAGGCGTAGCGACCAGCACAGAATTAACCAAAGCTTAGCTAAAACAAACGACCTAATCAATATCATTCATACAGAATCAGGGTGAACGTACTGCTCTTCTTGCACTCGAGCTTTTGTTAGTTGATGTTGCAATTTAAGGATTATATTTACCTAAAGTGATGCGTCTTTTGGCAAGTAAACTTGTGACTGACAAATAGAATTCCTACTTCACTGAATTCAAAACCAGAACAAGATAATATTTTGGCATCAAGCCAGCTTAAAGCTCCCCCTTTTATGTATTGTCACAGTCCAACCCACTGCTCCACTCTTTTATCTTTAATCACATTCCAAAATCCAATTGGGGAAAGACCGAAAGAGAATCTTCAAGTTTCGTGTCAGACAAGATCCAGTTACCTACAAACTTGGAAGGATAAAATCTTGCTATCCACCAAGAATGAGCATCAACATGTTATAGTTCAAATGCCAAAATTTACAAAGGAAATTAGGAACTACATCGTATGCCTGAATTTCGTAACGTCGTTAATGTTTAAGCTGAACTTTTTGCATATATTTGACAAATCTGAATCAGTAAGGCCATCATTCTCGTCTCCACAGCTAAGAAGTTCTTGAAGCTCCCGCGATGGCTGCAATACCTACATATAATTTCAATAAAGAATATGATTTTAGTTAAAGGGCATAAGAAAGAACTGGTCTTGCAGCTAAAAATGTGAAGGTCCGCATATGCTAAGACGTTGGATGCTCTATCCAATGTTAATCATTCTCACAGAACAAACATGAAAACTTAAACCAAAGTCTATTTGTGCAGTCATAGCCACCAGGGGAAAGAGGAGAAAAAAAAACTAGAGCTAAAATTGTAGACATCTATTGTTCTTAAAAGGAAGATTCGCAATGCTGTGAACTCAAAAGTTGAGATATTTCATGAGAAGATATACTAGGAACTGCAAGAAAGAGATTATTCTCCAAAATTTTACAAGAAGACTAATTCCCAGAAGTCATGTAACCATATTCAGACATCAACATTATCAGTACAAATTTCAGATCTGCAATAAGAGGGCTTACCCATAGAACTCTTTGCGAATTATTATTTGTTTGCTTAATCCTTTCTTTACCATTTCCAATAACATTTGCTACAGCTGGATCCTCAGTGCTGGAGCAATCTGATACAAGCTGGAGGAGTTTTTCACTTCCCTAAAGAACAAGGATGCCAAATTGGAACAGAAGAAACACGTGAAATTCTAAACTGAAGGATGGTATGGAGTAATTTGAACCTAACTCTTCATAGTAAATGATACACATCCATTGTAGCAAATGCAACATATTAACATGCTTACTGTAAAGCTGTTTCCTACATGCAAACAACATGATGACTAATCTTTTCAAATCATAGTAGTATATAACACACCTTCATAGCTCGCCAATTGGAATAAGTGCGAAACAATATCCAAAAGAATGGGATGTTGGGCAGAGGTAAAACCTATATGAGAACCAAAAAAGTAATTATGCAACTGAAGATTAATTGACCAAATAAAACGTTAGACAACTCATGGAAAACATATTAGAAAGACAAAGATAATATCTAAAATAGCAGACATACTTACAGTAAATGCACTTGTGAGTGGAAGTAATGTAACTGAACCATAGAAATATTTCCTGTGGATGGCAGCTCCCCTGATGATTTGGACATCATTTTAGACAGATATACTCGCTATAGCAGAGACAAGAGTTAAATGCATTGTCAAAGACATTAAGGCTTTATAGGGAGAAGAAAGATGACAGTGGTAAAGATTCATAAGCCATTTCAACAAGATTTGTAAGGGACAAACATTTTCAACAGACAATAAGCTAACTAAAAAAAAAGTGAAAGAAGTACATTTTTACAATGGTCGATCTTACTATTAATCAGAACAGACAAACATTTTCCAACAGACAATATGCAAACAAACAAAAAAGTGAAAAAAAGTACATTTTTACAATGGCCGATCTTACTATTACTCAGACATCAGAGCTAGAATTTTGAACCCATGAATTTGATTCTCCATGCTAATTCTTATAGGAGTAACAAAGAAAGAAAAAGTGAGATGTGGCGGATCAAAATACATCTATAACATGTAAGCAAATAACTACCTCACGGCAATATGTCGCAACCTTCTGCGCACAAGTCGCGGATTTAAACTGCAAAACAAAAATACGAATTACAACAGAATCATATAAGGTTCTGTTTGAATCCAGTCAGAGTGCAGAGATGATACAGAATATGAGAGAAACAATCCAGCATAACTTCAGAAACTTCAATCAAGTAGTTCAAAACTTCGTCAGCAAGAAAATCACTTCCTATTACAAGGATGCAATGCGGATGGCTTGATTAAGTAAGTATGAATTTATGAATCATGAAAATCAATTCCTTGATTGTCTAACAGTTTAGGACATCATAATTAGAGACGTTTGATTGTAGTACCCAAAAGAATAAAGCTGAATTGTGTTTAATTAGAACAAAACGAACAGAGTTAGGGGCTCAAAACCTGGAAGGGTATGTAATTTCAACGCAAGAAACCTCTTTGGAAATAGACTTTAGGAAAATCTCAGATGGTTTAACGCGTGCCAGAAGCTTCAATCCCAGCCTGTACAAGTCGAATCAATAGTTTTACTGTACTTGCTATTATCAAAATGAAAAAAGATGAAGAAAGATAAGGAAATAAATTTAACAAACATGAGAGATACCCATGAATCTTATTCTTCAAGGTGCCCTCTGGCGCCTTCTCTAGACCCACCCATGCTCTATTCATCTATATATACAGTAGACACAGAAATGTACTTACATATCAAAATGAAAAAAAAATGACCCATTTTGAGAACGAATGAGAAAGGCAAAAAACAATAGAAAGTGGGTAATCGAAGACCTTATTGGAGACAAAGTCGATTACAAGTTCGGCATTGTAGGCATTAGATTTAGAGGAAGAGAAGCTATTCCATAACTCGGTGACAGTGGAGGGAGTAGCGTTTGATGAAGCTGAGGTTGTCTCTCCAATGGAAGAAGATTGGAGAATGGATCTACCAAAGTACCAATTCCTACCTCTTACAGGAAACACCACCAATCTCGCTCTCATTATTGAAATCTTCTTTCTTCTCCAAAACCAATCACGAGAGTGACAGCATACTACTTTTCTCTTGATTAATGCAAAAGATGGAAGGACATGTGTATATTCTAGTTTCCACGGTCAAATCGAATCTGCGTCAACAAAAACTTTCGATCTATACCTAACTAATTTCGAAAATGGAACTGAAAAGTGAAATCTCGGTGGCGGCTGGCTTTTAACACCTCCTTTCTTTATAAAGTAGAGGAAGCGAGAAAAGAAAACGCAAGGCTTACAGTAAAGCTATATATATATATATGTTTTTGATAATTGAAATATCATAAATGCAAATAATATGAAGCTACCTAAGGATAGGTTACGTTATGTCAGTTAAGATCTTGTATTGTACGTAAAATCTATAGATGACATTATAATAAAAAATTTGCAAGAACAAGATTGATTTATCATTAACTTTTCATGGTTGAATTGTAGTTTGCAGTAAGGATGGCTCTTTAAGCTCGTGAACAAAATAAAGGAAGCGAGACCCTTCAATTGCTGAAAATACTTCTTATTCACTGAGGCCTACCCAACCCTAACTCAGGAACTGAAACTATGAAAGTGTAATTTATGTGCAAAAGAACAGGATTAAAAGGAAAGAAGAAAAAAACACTATAATGTGCCTATACAAGAGGTGAATACGACCAAAAATAGTGGCCCAATTTTCTGTGTTGTCTTCAATTATCTTCTGCTATGAAATTTGGCAGCTCACCCTGGCAGAGGTACTCATCACATAAGGATGCAGAATGCCAATCCTTACGCAGCCGCAAGATATCCTCAGTAAAAGTGGATCCAGAGGCTCCAATGAACACATTAGACATGGCACAGATTGTCTTATCCAGCATAGCTTCCACCTTCAAAAACAAATATTGAACAAACACTGTGAATACAAGATGTTCACGCCACAGAGGTGACTTTGACATTGTTAGTTTCAACTCTTGCCTCGTGCATGCAGAGTATGGAATTCGGAGGTTATTGTGCATATCTAACTTCAGAAAGCCTCTATTTTTCCAAACTAACCTGGTAAATCAAATACCATGATATGCTTTGTGACGTAACAGTTTCGGTATGAATCCAAGAAACCCCAACCTAGACAATCCAATTTAAAATGATCCTCAACAATAGAAAACGAAGCAAATGATACTTTACCCCCCATTCTCCTTCAGACTTGCATATAAAGCAATTATGAACCAAGAATGCTCCCTTTTTCCCCCCACTCTTTGACTTAATATTTACATCCATATCAGAGGTAATAAACATTAGGATGTAGCTTTAACAAACTCCCCGAAATGTAAAATCACAAAGGTGATAATTCGAGTAACCACTACATCATCCTGCAGGACCAGGCATCACAGCATTCATTTATTTCAGAAGACACAATTAACGATTCTCATCGTCTCATTTTTGGCATAAAAAGCTAACATGACATTAAGGAAAATAGGGGATTAATGTGTCTCACCACTGATCTAATACATAAAGGTCAAACAGAAATTTAAAAAAGTTGAAAGGATGAAAACCAGCTAGGCTGCTCATACAGACAATGAGAGGTTTGATAGAAAGCTAGACCAATCTTGCCTTCATAAAAATCAGCAAGAACCCTACCCCACATTATCCTAGGACCAAGATACCTCATTACGAATTGAACAGTGAGAAGTATCTATTTTACATCCCTCTATTTTGGATGAACTTTTGATCGATCTTTTGGGATAATCAATGAAATGAACAATCAAAAAAAGCCAATATCAGATTGTAGATTTATAACAATCCAGCACAAATGGTGATAAGAAGATAGAACAAGAACAACTTACCTGAGGATCATGATGAAGACCATGTCTATGCAAGAAAGCATCCCACTTTTCAGCAGAATTATAAGTTGGACGCTTTACAAGTGGTAGAGTCTTCCCATTTGCTACAACCAATGACTGTAGCAACCCAGTTTCACTCTCTGCGGCATCAGTTGAAAGATATATAACTGAAGCATTGGCCCTTGCAACAACTCGTGAGATGCAATCAGCAGCTTGTGGAATGGGGTAAAAGCAACTAGGCTTTTTTGCATTGCTGGCAGAATATGAAATGAGGATAAGAAGCATCAACATAAATCTATACAGCCTCATGACAACTAAGTGCTGACAGAACATGCACCCTGTTATGCCACAGATCTATGCATACTAAACAACCAACTAAATCAACCTATAAAACAATAGCTACCAAAAGTACTAGATTGTACCACCATCACTAAAAGACTTGAATGTTTTTTCTTGGATCATGGAAACAAGTCGCTCAAGTTAATTTTGGTATTCGGAAAAGCCATGAGAACTAATACTCTTTCCCTCTGCCTGTCTGGACTGACCACCTCTCATCAGGAGAGGAATAAGCGTAGGAAGCAAATCCATTGGTTTATGAGAGAAAAAGAAAGGTTGTTAACAGTTAAGGACAATAAAAAAAGATACCAGAATTTCAAAAATCCATGACGTCGAAAATGGAGAGCAACAAAATTCTCCCCTAAGAAGGTTTGAACAAAACGCTGAGCAGTAATGATGATAGTCCGACTTGGTTCAATCAAAGTTTTACAGTTGTGTGCAAGCGGACCACTGGGTTGCATCAACCAATTCTTCTCCACATCAGCATAGAACACATCTCCAATAGCAATAACGTCGTCATCAGATTTAAACTTTGCTTCAATGTCCTGAACACTCTTTTTACTTGGTTTCTTTGTATCCTCCTTCCAAGGAGACTCAAGCTTTCCCATAGAAAGCCCCAACGCCTTCAACCTCTTAACATGCACCTCATCAACATAGCATGGATTAGGCAATGAAAAGTAGCAAATAAACCGATCAATATGGGGATGGTTCTTCATCACTTCCATGAACTCTTCAAACGTAACTACAACTTTAGTCCCCAAACATTCATTAATATGAGCAATATCCAAGACCATGTTGTACTGATAGTCAAATTTCGAACTTGGAATAACCAAAACCCTATCCAACAAAGCAGCAAAAAACATATGCTTTTCTAAGCAAATCAAATGGTTGCTCATCTGCCCAGATAAACAAATTGCAAACAAGAACTTTTTCAATCTCGGCTTCCACTGAATAGTTTTCCTCTCTGAAAACCTCTGATCCACCTTTTGACACATAGAATCCAAGAAAAACCCGTCATAATCAGATTCTGAAGATGCATTACCCGATTTATGGATTGACAACAGAACTTGCTGAATTTCTTGGTTTAAAGCGATCTGCTTTATCAGGAAAGATTTTAAATCTCCCAAGAACAAATTTTCACCATCAGTGGGTATATTCGAACCGACATTATCTATAGAATTAGAAAAGGAGGAATTCACTGAAGATTGGTTCCAGAGAGAGAAAAGCGCGAGCTGTTGTTGTCTGAGCAAGTAAAGTGCGCGTAACTCAGACTCTCGCTTCCGGTCCGGATAGGAATCGGACTTGAGAAGAGACAGGTCAGGGACAGAGAACAGGTTGCGAAAACTGGCAGAGAAGTAGAGAAGAACAATGAGGAGAGTTAGAAAAACGGCTAACAAGAAATAGTACCGTTTACTGCCACTGAAGTTGAGCTTGAAACCAGAGGCTCGCCGCCAGAGGCTCGAATCGAGGTGGTCGTCAATGTGAAAAGAGGAGGAACTATGGCGGCTGTTGATGTGGTCATTCTGTTTAATCTCGTTTTGGTCTATCAAGTTCTCGAGATCGTCTTCTTCGTCCGATAACGAGTCTATCTCCACTTCTGAATCTTTCATGAACCCAATTACAAAATTTATTCCCTCTTTGCTGTTCTAGTGGGTCAAAACTTATCGCCGAGAAGGTGTTTGATAGAATGTCTAACAGACAAGACAATACACCGCATTTATTTTAGGCGCAGCGGAATGGAGTAAAAATTGTCCAAGTCCTCTTGCGGCATTTTAGTTCTCCAAAGCTCAACTCAGCTTTCTCTCGTCATCGCCAATTTATAAATCGCTCTATTTTTAACGTCGCTCAAAGAACTTCCTACTTCAATCAGAATTCTCTCTCAAAGCTCTAAATTCTTTACATATATGAAAGGGAAAACATAAATTACAAAGTTCGCCCGTGGAGGCTAACCCCTGCCATGTCCTCTAAAAGAATAGTGACACACTCAAAGGGTGCGCTATAAAAAATGGTGAGCCCAAGGCCCAAAATAAAAGCATGAGTAGCAAGCCAGTCAGCACACCGGTTACACTCTCTGTATGTGTGGCGAGAAAGAACAACCCAATTCCGGACAAGTAACTCGTTAATGCCCCGGACAAGAGGATTGAGAGTGAGAAATCGCTGCGGGGCATCAGAGAGGAGCGTTGTAACCCTGAGGGAGTCCAACTCCAACACCACACACCGAAAACCAAGGGTCCAGATCAATAGGAGACTTGAGTAGACCCCCCATAGTTCAGTCGAAACAGGGGAACACCTACCGATTTTCTGGGCAAACCCACCTAGCCAGTCCCCAAAGCTGTCCCAAAGAAGACCTCCCACAGTGGCCAAGGAGGTGTCTCTGCAACATGCGCCATCCGTATTCAGTTTGACCCATCCTGGGGTAGGCGAGCACCACCCAATACATCGGTCAGATCGCAGGTGAGGGGCTAACCTGACACGACTAAGCGAAGCAGAGGCCTGGGAACTCAAGCAGACATAATTAAGAACGACCGGCACAGGAGAACTCGGCTAGGAAAACTGGTTGTCGAAAAGGGCTTAATTGCGCCAGGTTCATAGGAATCAACAGGCAGTCCCGAAGAGGGCTGCCCAATCTAGGCCTGAGACCAAATGATGGGTCTGGAGGTTAGTGAAGAGCCATTCTTGGCGGTTACTAGTGAAGAAGGTGGGAGGGAGGGCTTGGCGAGGGAAGGTAAGCCAAAGATTTTGCGCTAGGGGGCAGTCGCGAACGATATGGAGCGAGGTCTCCTCCAACCGGCAGTGATAACAGTCCAGGCTCGTAGTAAGGTGGCGGCGAGCGCGTTGCTGATTGGAAAGGAGTCGATCTTGAGCCAAAAGCCAAAGAAAGGAACGGACAAGCTGGGGCCCGGTACACTGCCAAATGGACTTCCATAGGCGATCGGGGTGAGCCCGAGGGGCCTCCATGAGTAGCGAGTAGGCTGAAGCGGTCATGAAGATGCCGGAAGGGGATGGGCCCAAAACTAGTTTGTCAGCTCCAAGATAAGGCTTGGGGGGAAGGTTCCCGCAATGGCCAGCTAGATGGAGGGAGGAAGCAGCGATTGAAATTGAGGCCAGACCCACTGGTCATTGTGATCGACGAACTGGTGAAAGCGACGGTCAAGGTCAGAGGAAGGGATAGGGGTGGTACGATGCTGGGCGAGAGGACCCACATTGGCCACCCATAGGTCAAGCCAAAATCGAGTCTGGAGCCCGTCACCAATTATCCACCGCATGCCAGTGATGACGTTGGGCCAAATGGCCCTGATGCTCCACCACACCATGGAGCCACCTGTAGGAGGAAGAGCTGAAGGGATATGATTAGCATCAAATTTATACTTGGCCGATAAAATTTGGACCCACAGGACGTTGGGTTTAGTGATCATAGCCCACCCTAATTTAGTGAGCAAAGCATCATTAGTGGCTTGGATGTTCGGATCCCTAACCCACCCAATTCCTTCGGTTAACAAACTTGAGTCCAGGGAATAAGGGGAATCTTTCGAGTGCCCGGGGAGGAGCCCTATAAAAAGGTACAAAAGATCTTCTCCAATTCATCACACAACCCCCGAGGAAGGCGAACCGTTTGCATCGTATAAGTAGGAAGTGCAGAGAGGACCGACTGGATCAAAGTGACGCGGCCAGCAAAAGACAAGAGGTTGGCTTGCCAACCAGATAGGCGGTGGTGGACTTTGTCGAGGAGATACTGGTAAGTTTGTTTAGTGACTCGTTCATGAAGCAGGGGAACTCCTAGGTATCAATCGAGGTCCGGTGTCTGTTTGAAGCCCATCGTCCGGCTAAAGGTGAGTGCCGTATTTGGGGAAATGTTCCGGGAGAAGAAGATGCGGGATTTGTCCTGACTAACTCTTTGACCCGATGCAGCACAAAAAGTGGCCAAGGTGTCACAGATTACGGAGACCTAATCTATAGAAGCCTCAGAGAACAAGATGAGGTCGTCGGTAAAAAATAGGTGAGAGATGGGGGGACCAGTGTGGCTAAGAGTGATAGGCGCCCAACGTCCAAGAGCCACAGATCGGGAGATGAGATGGCCAAGGCGCTCCATGCACAGCACAAAAAGGTAAGGCGAAAGAGGATCACCTTGACGGATGCCTTTGGTGGGGGTAAACTCATCGCCTAATGCTCCATTCCAGTTAATCTGCATAGTCACCGTGGAAACGCACTTCATGATAAGATTGAGGAGGGAGCTCGGGATGCCAAGGTTGCTGAGAGTATCGTGGATAAAATCCCAAGAAAGCTGATCGTAGGCTTTATCCAGATCGACCTTAATTGCCAAAAAACCCAATTTATCGGTATTACGCCGCATGGAGTGAACGACCTCCTGTGCGATAATGATGTTGTCAACAATGTGCCGGCCAGGGACAAAGCTACACTGAGTCGGGGCTACAAGCTGGTCGAGGTGGGGTTTGAGCCGATTGACTATAACTTTGGTGATAGCTTTGTACAGGACCGTGCACAGTGCAATAGGGCGAAACTGCGTAATCAACTGTGGGGAGGGGGTCTTGGGAATGAGAACCAAGATGGTACGATTCAGGGCTTGCTCCCAAATTTCATGTCGAAAAATTTGTTGGATCAATAAAACAAGATCAGGCCCAATATGATCCCACTGGGATTGGCAGAAAAGTGCAGGGAAGCCATCAATGTCGGGCGCCTTGTGAGGATTCATGTCAAAGAACGCAGTCTTGACCTCCTCAGGAGAGATAGGTGCAAGCAGATCCGTATAAGCCTGGCGAGGGAGAGGGGGGAAAGTACCAGCAGGGAGAAGGGTAAGCGGTGTAGACTGGCAAGTGGTGTAGAGGTTAACAAAAAAATTGCGGGCTATCCATTGAATGCCCCCAGGATCCGAGCTGGGACACCCATGTTCATCGCGGATGTAATGACAGTGCTGGGTACGGCGGCGGCTTGTAGTGATCGCATGGTAGTACTTGGTGTTCCGGTCCCCCTGTGCTATCCATTGGCACCGCGATTTTTGGTGCCAGAACAGTTCCTCCTGAATGAGGACCTGTTCCAGCTCCCGTTGCACATAAGCTTCCAGGTCACGCAGAGATTCGGAGGGACTGTTCTCTAGGTGGGATTGAATGCCCCAAAGACGCGCCATAAGGCGACGTTTACGTTGAAAAATGTTCCCGAAAGAGCTGGAGTTCCACTGCTGAAACTCGGTAGCCAAATGATCGAGCTTAGCAGGAAGAGACGAAAAGTGGGGATGCCAGTTGTCCTTGACCGTTTGGCCAAAACTGTTCATGGGTCAGCTAGGCAGACTGAAAACAAAAAGCTCGAGGAAAAGGGGAATGTGCCGAAGGGGTTGCGAAAGTGACCAGGAGGGGCCAATGGTCAAATTTTAGGAAGGGAAGGGAATGAACAGTCGTGTGAGGAAAGGCCGTCACCCAGGGACCCGACCCGAAAGAGCGATCCAGGCGGGCGCGAAGGGGACCCGGTCGCCAAGTGAATTTAGGCCCTATAAACCCAAGATCATGCAAGTGACAACAGTGAATGCAGTCTCGAAACGGAGGACTCACTCCAGAACGGAGTCGGGAGCCACCACGTTGATCATCACTATCCAATTTGGCGTTAAAATTGCCCCCTAAAAGCCAAGGTATAGAGGTAGATCGGGCAATGTGTCGTAAATGGTCCCACAGGAAGTGTTGAAGAGAGTAATTCGGACTAGCATAAATAGCAGTGAAGAAGAAAAGAGTATGGGCCCAATGGAGCTTGACATGAATGAATTGGCGATGGGTGATCAAAATTTGAATAGGGGTGCCTGTATCCCATAAAAGCCAGATGCCCCCGGAGAAGCCGACAGCCTCCACTCTGAAGGACTGGTTGAAGCCCAAGTTCTTAATAACTTTTTGGGCTCGAGAGCCACTGATACGAGGTTCCAACAAAGCGACCAACATCGGTTTGTGAGTTCAGATGTACTCCTTGAGGATGGGCTGGAACGATTTACCCCCAGCGCCTTGGCAATTCCAAAGGAGAATAGACATAAAACACCCGAATAAAAGAAGGGGCCTAAGACTCAGGGGGGCCAACCCCGGGGCTAATATGGGCCTCGTCAGGAGAAATTGTAGGAGACTCGACGAAGTCATTCATCAGGGAGTCAATTACTAAAGGCGCCTCAGGGACGGGAGAGGGAGTGGTTGTAGGGTCGGGGCGCCGCGGAGGGGGAGTGAGGTGTTCGGGTGACGTGAGGGAAGAACTCGCTAATTCTCCTAGGGGGTCTTCCTCCATGTGGGATAGGGTGGGGCCGTCAGCGGAAGGGGTGGCACTAGGTGGGTCATGGAAAATAACATCGGAGTGGGAGGCCAATGTAACAACAATGTGGTTTTGGGCGGGTTGGGAGAGGTCTGTGGGCTTGGGGCCCATGTCCAAAGCCTTAGGTGTTTGGGGGGAACCTGGGCTGAGCTGAGGGGACGGGCATGTTGGTCTTGGTCCAGGGCAGGAACAAAAGAGGGGGATGGGCCGAGACTGGAGGAGGGAAGGCCAAGGCCCAGGCGCGCCTGGTGGGCTCGCGGGTCACGCGAAAGGGAGAGTCCAGACACGCGTGTGGCCCGGCCAGTCTCCTGGTGCGACGTCGTCCGCCCATGGGACGTGCCACGATAAGGTCAAGAAGGTTCGGGAATGGATGAAGACGCGGGAGGTGGGCACGAGGTGGAAGTTGCAGAGTCTTCGTTGGCGAGGGGGTTGAAGCGCGAGCCCGGGGTTTTCGAGTGAGTGTCAAAGCGTCTCCTTTCGCGTCCCGTCGTGTTACTGTTGGGAGTACGGGTACCGCGCCTCTAGACTTGGATCCAGGGGCCGTACAGGTCATGGGAAAATGGAACCGCTGAGGGAGAAGGGGACGCATCCGATGGGGAAGCTGGGAGGTAGGGCGGTGGGTGAACGGCTAGGGGGGCTACCAGGGGGGTGGACTCGAAAGAACCGGCGGGAGCTGGGGAGGTGACTATTTCTGAGGACAGAGCTCGATTTCATGTCCGGTGTGGCCACACGCAAAGCAAATCAGTGGTAGGCCCTCATACGCGACCTTGATCCGTTCTCCATCAAGCTCCACCAGGGATCGAAGTGGGGATTTCAAGTCAATTTCGACCGCCACTCGAGCGTATCGGCTGCGCTGAGCTTGTTGGGTAGTCGAGTCGATGCAGATGGTTCGGCCAATCAGGTTGCCAAGGGCTCTTAAGATAGTCGGGTGATAGAGCTCCACGAACAACTCAGGGAACCTGATCCAAGTGACCACATGGGAGACCTCACCTGTCGATGGCCGGAAGGGTGGTTGCCATGCCTGCACAGAAAGAGCGTGCCCCATGATCACCCACGGCCCACCGGTGAGGGCATTGACGTAGTTTGCTTCCTGCACAAAATTAATTAAGAGAAAGTCATTCTCTAGATCAATGATTTTCATCGAACCTGTGAGTTGCCACATGGAATGTAATCTTTGTTTGAGCAGGTTGAAGCCTATGTGGCGGCCCAGCAATTTGACCACCACCGCCATAGCCCAGCGCTTGTGAAGGCGACCTTTGAGGGAGGTGGAAAGCTCAATGCCTAGGCCAAGCTTGCCTTGTACCAATGTGATGTCGCCCTCCTCGACTTCCACAGGTTCCTCATCTGGCCAGGTAAATTCTTCAAACTCAACTGTGTGGGATTGCCCAGAAACTGTTGCGCTATAGTTGAGGGGAAGGGGAGAGTGGCCAAGGGTGGGAGGAGGTGGCTCCTCCTCCCTTTCACGAATCCGGACTTTCTTAGTAGCATGTCCAGCGGTGGACTGAGAAGTGAGATCGTCACAGGAAGAGTCAGCTCGTTGCCATGGTGGGGTAGTCGTGGGTGGAGGTTGAATGTCCATG
>JAOTIZ010000001.1:11171609-11183071 GCA_027123425.1 Erythroxylum panamense
GTTTTCTGGTGAAGGTAGGGCTGCGGAATGCAGAGGGAAAAACTAGGTTATGATTTCGTACCTCTGTTATGAGAAAACAATACCTTATATATGATTTCCTGCTATGTTTTAGGTCTTCACGTTTCTTACATACGTGCATGGGAGGCTTCCTCATACCAATGAGCTGTGGATATGTGGATTAAGCCCGAATCAACCTATGAGGAGAGACTGATCGATCGGCCCATGAGAATGGACTTGGGCCCGATATATCCGACCCAACCAAATAGTATTTTTAATAAATGTGAATTGGATTAGGATATTAGTACTTTTAAATTAAATAATATTAATAAAATAAAATTTTGGAAGAAAATATTCAAACTAATACTTTTGTTAAGTTTATATGTTTCAATCGAATGAATAAAATTAGGTGGATCTATAATAACCAAAATTAACGTTAGCTTTATCTTTCTTTTAGTAAAAAAAAACCAAACAGAAGTTTATGCTTTTCTTTTTCTTACTGGAACTTTGGTGGTGATTTTTCCCTTATATTCTTGTTTTTTAGGTCAAAATATCAATACATTGTGATCACTTCTATTTCGTGAATTGCATCATTGAAGAGAAGAAAATGTCTACCAGACTTGATACTTGGGTAAAGATAATGTGACTAAAGCTAAAGGTTAGCTTGACGTGCAACCTTTTCGTTATCTATAAAGTTGTCTTTGTGAATGAGAAGGAAACCTTATCCTCAGATCAAGTTCGGCCGATGTTAACTTGATATACAGCCACTTTTAAATCCAAACCTCATTTCTTCGGTACTCTGCCTCGCTGAGCCCTTCAACACAACTTCTAAACTACAGTTGACATGTAGCATTGTTACCCCCATACTTTCTATTTGGTTTGAGTTCAGCCCTCTTTCTTGACTTTATAAGACAAACAAGAGAAGAATGAATCTTACTCGGTCCTCGACATCCATAAGGAAAGATATCACACACCTTTTATCTTTGTCTACATCTCCTTAAATTCTTATTCTAAGGTTGTAAAAGCAGGCATGTATTAATAATGTATTGCCAATATTGAACCCAACTGTTCTCTAAACTTGAGAATGACGAAAGTTGAGGTCCAAGTCAGTTGACTTGACTCGGTTGCCGTCACGATGACAAATTCAATAAAGCCTACTACTTCCTTTTCCTCTGCTGCTTGTGGCAATTTAAGCTTCTTTCTCTTAACTTCGCAACTCCGTAACCAAACTTCGAAAGAAGCAAGTTGTGTCCTTCAAGGGTATGCACACCTGGTCTGGTTTTACGCAAATCCCATTTCAACTGTATTCCCATCTCTGAGTTCTTTGCCGTCTTCATTGTGGACAGGTGATCGCACTACTGTGCTTGACTTCATCTGGAAAGTTTGAAACTTTAGCTCTATAAAGTTAGAGAAATGTTGCCCATCTTGCTTGTTTTGATTGTTAGCGTCTGCTTGTTCTATATTTATATCAGATGGTCAAAGAAATCAGGACGTGTCCATGGAGACATGGACAGGAATAGCGGTAAGTACAATGACTGTGTTGTTTGTTTGAGCAAGATCTGTGACGGTGAACAAGTCATGACTCTCCCATCATGTAAACATAGCTTCCATGTGTCTTGCATCCAAGTATGGCTTCAAATTCGTTCCACTTGTCCTCTTTGCAGGATTAAGGTCAACAGCCCTCTGCCTCCTTCATCATCACATCATCGTCTATCTGAATTCCTTCATTGTTTGTCCATTTTGTGTCGATACATTGGAATGTTGATGCAGAACCCGAAGTTTGAGCTTGCATCAGCATTTTGTGAGAGTCTCTGTTACCTTTGAAAGGCAATGGTAGTGAAATTCCATTTTTTGATGGCCATGCTCCAGGAAATTATTTTGATCTTTGCAGTAAGTAGTCTAGCTTAACAGTCACAGTATCATTTGAAATCTCCAATTCTCAACTATGTCACTGAATATGGTTACGTATGTAGTGAATGATGTATGTTCCTATTGGTTATAGGTTTTAAGGTGGCAATGGAAATTTCAAAAAACCATTTGTTTATCAGTTCATACTAACAATCAATCTTAGTATGAATGAAAGGGTCTGATGTAGAAAATGTAATTACGAAATTTGCAGATTCTAACCTAAGTTTGTTCCTAAATTTGCAACTAGATTGTTCCTAAATTTGCAACTAGATAACGAGTTGACAAGAATCTACTGGGAAAGTATAACTTGTGCTAAGCTATGGCATTCTTCCGCGAAGTTTCCAAAAATGATAAAGAAAAAAACTTTCATAAGCCCTGAAACATGACCAATGGAGATTCTATAGTTCTGGCTTGGCATATCAATATCATCATTTGCCGACTTCTAATTTTAACGTTAAAAAGCCTCAAAAGTATGTCAAAGGAGATGGATAAAAATAAGTTCCAATCCCTGTACAAGTCTTTGAATAATTGTTGGCTCCTCTTCTATAAAACAGTAGCCAAGGTGACAGATATGCGTCATTTTATGTGTGTACAACTCAAAAAGAAATAAGAACAACTCAAAATGCGTAAAGCTAAAAATCTCATGTACTAATAGTTCAAGAACACCCAGAAATATGTTTTTTGGCACGAAAACAACCAGTTTGATCTACCTTTCTGACCCTATAGCCTTGACCAAGTGGGCAGACGCTCCTAAATAGAGAGTTTGAAGTTTAGTACCTGACATTGGACAGTTTTTACTTCTACTCGAGTGGGCAGATAGGAGTTTAGATCTGAAAGTGAGCAGAACAGTACGTAGTCTAATAATTCCAGTTTATCATCATCCACTCAAAACACTATTGTATATACATCCTAACTAATTAACATCCTACTCCATTGATTGAGTTCTCTTACTATTTTTCTTTCTCTCATTTTATTTGCCTGCAAATATACGGCACGTCCACTTCCCTCTTCAGTCTCGGTCGTTTCTTAACCTGTTAAGGCAGCGACAGGTTGGCTATCACAAGTATTCAGTCAATTTCAAGCAGCTGAACTATAATTTCTGAAGGATTCCTCCATGCAGCTCTAGTCCCACTCAGAACAAGTAACTTTCGCGATCTTAAGCCATTCAAGCTTTCGTCCATCCATTGACCAAGCCTGGATACCGCGTTTTCTGGTGCTGACCTCTTTTGGAAGACATGAGATGATCAAAGCACAGAATGGGAGCTTCCATAATTCTTAAGAGTCCTCTTCCTCTTTATTTTTAACGTCCATCCTTTTTATTTTTTACAAATTTTTATTCCTTTTCAATTTTTTCATTTATTGATCGCCACTTTTTTTTTTTTGGGTAATGTAGAATAGGGTTTCAGACTAAGTGCATCGCATAATGTATTCATGAATTTTACTACCTCAATGATGTAAAAATGTCAACTTTCAAGGCTATTGTACAAGTTTACGTCAGCTGCCTACTGCAGTGCGAAGGCATAATCTCGTTTAGTCGAAGTAGTCATCAACTGTCAACAACTTAATGATTCTACAAGTATGATTCATGACAGCATCAAAGCTATCTCAGATACTAATTCTCCAACGAACTTCCTTCTCACTATGCTCTGTGAACTTTCCAGGTTATTATACAAGTTTACATTAGCTGCCTACAGCAGTGCAAAGGGATAATCTAGTTTAGACGAAGTATTCACTGACAAGAACTTGATGATTCTACAATTATGATTGAAGCAACCATGAAAGCATCAAAGCTATCGCTGCTACTACCTCATTCTCCAACAAACTTCCTTTTCACTATGCTCTGTGCTGCTCAGAAGCAAAACGAAGAAGAATGCTAGAAAAGTCATCATAGTTTTAACTTCTTTGCCGAAGCTTTTGATGACCTGTCATCTCTGCCTCGCTTCATGCCCTTCAGGTCAACCGAAAGAAAAGGCCTCCGGCTCACACATGGTACTTTCTTCGATGCACCATTGATGTCATAACCCGCATGAGATTTTTTGTTTTTCATCTTCTTGTTTTTTGTAGTGGCGACTTTGCCAAGCATGCCATGTTTACCATACTTCTGAGAAGCCAGATGATAATCAATCTCTTCTCTGATTTTATTTACTTCTTTGGGGTGTGATGTGTTGTTGGAACTATAAGCAAGGAAAGACTCCTTTCGGGAGGACTTCGGTTCAAAGGATCCAAAAGTAGCACAAAATTCGTTGTAAGCTGATTCTTTCGATACTTGTTTTGACCTCCACTGATCAGGTCGATTAGCATACCTGTTACAGTATAACAAAGGAGAAAAGAGCATCAAATACAGCTGCACTACCTAATCACGACCCACAAAAACCATAAGCGAGTCCACAATAAAGAGAAGAAATTCAATGGTAGCATTATAACTTTGTTTGCTTAACTACATAGAACTCCCAGACACAAATATCATGTTGCATACCCATCAATATCTAGTCTCCTGAGCAGATATGGCCCTTGCTTAGTCTTTGAGAGCTCAAGTTTAACAGCTAACAAATCTGATGCTATATCCTCCCTTAGTGATGCATTACTGGCGGTGAAACACTTTTCAACAGTAAAGGAACCAGATGAGTGCATTGCAAGCTCTCCAAAATGTCCTCGTAGCCTATAGATATTCAGCATAATCAAGTAAAAGAGGGAAATTAAATTGCTGTTAATAGCCAACTAGATTGCAGTTCCAGGACATCCAAAAGGCACAAAAAATCAGATCAGGAATCATAAAGTATTTGCACCACCAAAAGCACATAAAATCAGACAGCAGATAGAAAAATACAGAAACGGGCTTTCAAAAAGGAGGACAACCAAACATAACACTAGAACATACTTCATAATTAGTCTGCGTTTAAGCTTCGCAGAAGTATTTGAGTCTAGAAAAGCTTCAATAACTCGTGCCCCTCCTCCATCTTTTGCCACTTCAATGACATGTTCAACTTCCATTGATGTTAGACTCGTAATATAAGGCTGTACAAACTCCTGCTAAATAAAATTACGTAGTGTTAGCATGAGAAATTGGGTGCCAGGACACCTTCTACACAACTCAATTACATAATATGGACAAATTGGACGCTCCCAAGTCCTAACTTTAAATGGTAAATCGTGTTAAACAGAAAAGAACTTCAAATTTTAAATTTCCATAGCCAAATTATAACTATAACCAGGAAGAAAAAAAGGAAGAACAGCTCCATTTTGTAGCCACTGGCAAGAAAGAATCAACCAGAATGAGACCAATTAACCAAAGTAAATGGAACTTATTGTTCTTTTGCTCCCTAGAAATAAATGACATGAGGTACAAATCTCCTTTAGAGTACACAATTGCGAGCGTGCAAAAAAAAAACAAAAAGAAAATCACCAACATACACTTTGAAATCTGAAAATTGCTTGCAGAATAAGTGAACCCATGACATGTATCTTAGCATCGCTGGGCAAGTTCCAATTGGCCTTGTCCCCACAGGCAAAGTAACTATCGAGAAACAGAATTCGAGGAATAATGCATCCTGGACCCTCATTTGGCAAACGTATTGCAGCAGCAAGGGCCTCACAACACTGCCAAACAACCAGAAAAAAAGGAAAAAATTAATATGACATGATAAGTCATACAAGTATGCAAGTATCAACCTCCCCAACTAATTCAAATCTTGGTAGAGATCATTTAAATTTATCCCTGGTTAGTTGTTTAGAATTTGAATCTTGCCAGTATAATCAAGAAGAAAAAGAGTGAACTAAACCTTTTGTTCATGAGTATGAAGCCTTTGACTAGCTGCAAAGAGAGAAGCAATGACTCCCGACCGGCCCATTTCAAGAAGATCACTAAATCTTGAACCAAGTTCCTCCCAGATCAAGTCCATCTAAAAAGTCAAATGAGTCAACATATGCAAAAGGTAACTAACTGTTGCATATGAAAGCATATTCATTATATAAATGTCTGACGACCAAGCAAATATTTGAAAAGTAGACATATTTGAATACCCAACGATGTCAAACAGTATGAAGCATTTTTAATCTTCGTAAACATACAATGTCCTGGCACATACTTGGTCAGGATCTCTTGCACGAGAAACTAAAGCTTGAACAACAAAGTTGCCACAGTGATGAGATGAAAGCTCGAACAATGAATTTCTGAAAACTTTTCTAAGCATTTCATCATACAAGCTGTCAGGAGTCACATCCAAGATTACCTGCACATTTGCAACAAAACTTAGGTATCTATAGAATATTAGAATCTATATCCACAAACGGAGACCACAATACTACAACAATGCTATGCATAAAGAGGATACACCGTAGGACAGCAATGCAATGTGAATATTATTACAAAAACAATAGCTGCAAAAACAGGAACCATTCTTGATGGAAGTTCAACCCTACAGAAAAGTAAGACAGCATTTTCCTATAATTGTCAGCGGAACAATTTAGAACAAAGGATGTGTTTCATGTAGCAGAACTCACATGCACAAGGTGACATACTAGATTTCCCAAAATGGCACCAATAAAACAGAATCTATCTCAAGTACTTGGACAGAAAATTTTCTACAAATTGTTTTGGTTAAATTGCAAACGTGTGTTTGAGAGCATATATATCATTTGAATGAATCTTACAACATTGATTCAATCTACAATAGACAAGAACTTACTTGAACTAAGAATTTATGATATGAAAACAGCAGAAAAGGATTAATTTTAATTTGGATTGATGTGTAATTTTTGTGAAACAAAATGTTCCTCACCTCCATCAAGTGACTAAATGCAGTTTCCTTCATCAGTTCCACAATGGCATTTACTCCTGTTTCTATGAAGTTCCCTTCTAATACATTTACATTTTGTAAGCCAAGAATATTTGGAATCACGTGGAATAACTCTTGATCATGCTTAGCTAGCAATTTCAGAGCTGTCTGTAAAGAGAAAACTGTTAGCAGCTACAAGGAACACAAATTTTATGTAAGTGAAACTCCATACAACAAGAAGTGACCATGCAAAGAGTCCTGATACTTGACAAACAAAATAATTTCGAAAGGGAAAAACATATAATGTAGACTAATAACAGAAGAGAAATGTCCAAACGTGCCTGCAAAACCAAACTGCTATACTGATCAAGTTGCAGGATCTTGACATCATTTCTGGTACATTTTAACATTTCTGACACAACAAATTTTAGTAAAGTAGGAAATTCCCGATGAAGATGTCGTGAATCATTCCCAGCCAACCGAGATGCCCCAAGGTTTAAACGCTCTGCCAGAATTGATGATGGCTTTCTCCCATGAAACTCAGGGGAATCTAATGGTACTCCTCCTAGAAGACACAGAAGACTTCGAAGAACATGAGACCCATAACGGTTGCACATAATATCAACTGGATTGACAACAACTACCTGTTAAGAATAAAATAATCAGTGCTCTTGTTATGAATTACATTTTTCATCTTTTTCTCCTTAAAGAAGAAAATATGAAATGATTTCATTTAAATTTCGCTACATTAAACAATTCCATAAACTGCGGCTGTTACAATCATCTAAGCTTTCACAGAAACACTACAAGGTAAACAGCAATAAAAAGTGAACCATACTGATAAAAACCAGAAAGAACGCATTTGACATTTGTTTGTGGACTTGGGTTTACAGGTACAATAAATAAAACTCATCTTGTCTTGAAAACAACAGATATGAGTAACTTGATACCTTGCATATCATAGAAAGAGTATCTTCAATAACCGAATAGGCTTCATTATCTTCAAGATGAATAACTAAAGACTTGAGTGCTGTTTCAGCAACATGAGAACCAGACCTATCCATTGCAATCAAAGGGAAGACTTTCCCGCAGCCTCGAAGAAAACCACAGAGGTGGTCCACATCACAGCCCTCAAGGAGGGCTTGCAAAGTATGACTTAAAATGTAATCAGTTGCCAATTCGAACTCTTTCCCTCTAGCTTCTTCAAGAGCATTGCCACATATAACAGCCCGCTCATCCAAGTCAACTTCCTTGCTTTCAAAAAGATTCCAAATCTCTGAAAAGTACTTGGCTGTGTCCGGATCAACCTGTTTTCTACATGTCTTACTCAAGTCACTAACAATCCCATAGAAGCCACAGCAAAAGGTACAAGAAAGGAACACCAGAGTAGCAAGACAAAAACTTATGTATTTCATAAGGGATACTGGCGTATAATGGCCGACATACCTGACAACTATTGGTTGTGACTCTGATGCATATCGATGCTTGAAGGATGTTTTTGGTCTCACATCTGCATCTGTTGCCAGTCCAGAAACTTTTTTGTTTTTATCAAAACCCAAACATTCCCCCTTGGCTTTCCTATCCATACCCTTTTTCTTTTTCCCTTGTTTATATAATCTATCTTCCTCAGCCATTGAGCTAGTCTCCACTAAATAATGGCTTCAATGCCACTAAACCAACAGAAACCTTACAACTATCAGCAGCAACACTTCCCTATAACAAAAACGAAAAGGAAGGCCAGGAGAAAATAAATCAGAACTAAATAGCAGTTGGCGAAAATACACAACCCAATCCTGACAAAGGCCGCAACAGTAGATAAGCAAAAAGACTAGAAAGCTACAAACCCTAAACACAATGTGCTAGTGAAACAGCAATCTGACGCCAAAATCAATGAACAGACGGATACTAATAAACAAAAACAGACCCAGAAAAACAAAACAGGAGAATAAACATGAGAAGCAACCGAAAACACAAAGCTCCAACTCCAAATTATAACACCTAATTATCCTAATCCACGTAAAAGCTATCATTAAAAAAAAACTTGACGAAAAACACGACGCAGGCAAGAAACAAAAGATCAAAAAGTAACGACCTTGCAAAAGAAAAAGCATTCAGACCATGTGAAACGTCAGAGAACGCTAGAAACCATGAAACTAGTTTATGAGAAATTAGGTCTTGCCTTAAAAAATATGGGATAGGAAACACAAAAGAGCTTCAGATTATGAAGCCAGGGGCTTGAAATTGAAAGAGCGGCGGAAGTTAAACCACAGCTGCTGTTCCGTTGCCTAGAGTCATAGGGACATCAGTAATTTAACAAAATAATTATAAAATCACTCAATTTCTCCTTAGGTTGGGCCTTGATTATGTCTATATATATATATATGTCATCGAGGGTCCATGGTCACTACTGCTAATCTTTGTTTTTAGGTTGATTGGAATATAATAATAATAATTTAAAAAAATGTGAAAGATAATTAGCGGTTTGTAAAATATGAAACGAGGGACGCATATTTGCTCCTCGAGATAGTCAACTTCCCTAAACATGAAACGAGGTAATTACAAAAAGAGTTTATGTTTTTTCTTAAATATAAAATAAATATTTAAAACTAAAAAAAGTGATGTCAAAGAGCTCCTTATGTAAATAATTCTTGTTTTATTTCTAAATTAGAGATTAATAATATGAATGATATGTGTTAGTGCCCGTATTGTTTGGAATTTTATATATTTCTTTTTTGATAAAGAAGGTTGTTAAAAAATCACAAAAATTATATATAAAAAGGAGATATAAATAAAAGTAAATACTCATAACTCAATTTTTTAAATTTAATAAATGATATTCTTTTTTTTAACATCACTCATTCTACACCTTATCTATTCTCTTCTAAGATATATTACAAGTTCTTCAAAATTTGATGTCTAAAACCCTATATTTGAAAACTACAATTGGCATTAAAAAATTGGGAATGTATAAATGAAGCTTCAACCATATATAAACTGTATGTTCCAAAAATACAAAACAAAAAAATCATAATCTAATTGTGTTTGTCAAGGTTTGAGCAGCTTCTACCCTTGTACCATGTTCATTCAGGTAACAGGTTGGGCTATTTCCTATCTTTTTCTTGTTGAATTTGCTTACTTTTTCATTAAAGAGTTAGTTTTTGAATGGGTCTTTACACGTTTCTATCTTTTTTAGTTTTTGAATGTAGTAAATGCTCTTTATAAATTTTATGAACATTTTTTCTAATTTGTCTCCAAGATTACCTTGTGGTGCAGATGACATCACTGATTGCACCACAGTTGTGCCGAATTTTGGTTTCAAGTTAATGGTTATACCATGGCTCAACTGTTAGATAAGTTTAATTCTCTACTATATTTTTATTTTCCTTACAAGGAAGATCAAGACATAATAAGTCCACATATTTATTTGTAGATCTGGTATATATGGGGAATGACTTTACCTGGACAAAGAAACAACAGAGTAATCTCTTTATTATAAAGAAGTTAGAAAGAATTCTAATTAGTAAACAATGGATGAAGAAGTTCCTATATTCATTTTCATGGTTTTGAGCTCCTATGTGTTCTAACCACTCTATATTAAAAGTCATGAGATTAAAGAATCTCACCCTTCAATCAAATCCCCATTCAAGTTTTTTAATTACCTTACAGAAAAGGAGGGGCTCCCAGAATTAGTAAGTAAAGCATGGGAGGTGGATATAGTAAGATGTAAGGACCATCAGGTAATGTAGAAATTAAGGCATGTTTGAGGAAAACTCGAAGAATTCCATAAAAAGAATGGTCTTAAAACTGAGCACAAACTCCAAGTTGTAAAGAACAATTTAAAAAGAATGAAAGAGGATTACTATGAAGAACCTCACAATTAGCAGCTTAAGTTATTTGAAGCTAAAAGATTAGAAGAATTTAACTTAGGCTTGCTTGACCACAACTCAATGCTAAAGTGGAAGGCTAGAGTGAACTAGCTAGAAAGAGATGATATGAACACTAGTTTTTTCACAATGCCATTTTAGTTTGGAAGAAATAGCAATAAGATCAAATGCCTACTTGATGAGGAAGGAAACCCTTGTATAAAGGAAGATAGAATTGAAGGTATAGTTGTCAAGTACTATATCTAGGGACTATTGGGAACAGATTTAATAAGCACAACTACGAGTTAGGAAAATGCTTTATATATGAGAAATATTATCTTATATAATACTAAAAAAGCTTTAACTAGACTAGTTTCAAATTAAGAGAGTAGGGAAGATATGTTCGGCCTAGATCCTTAAAATTTTATAGATTTTAACAGATTCAGTGCTCATTTTTTTGAAGCTACATGGAATATTACAAGCAATCTAGTGACTGAAGTAGCCAAAGAATTCTTCACTAGTAAATAAATGTTAAGGGAAGTGAATAATACCCTTATATTCTTGACTCCAAAAATTTCCAACCCTAGTAATATGAAGGATTTTCACCTAACCTCATGCTGTAACACAATTTATAAAATGGTTCCAAATTTATTGCTAAAAAGCTCAGGAATTCTATAAAAGATGTTATACACATTACACAAGGAGCTTTTATTCTTAGTAGATCATGCTCTGACAATATACTTATGGTGCAAGAACTGTTGAAGGAATATGAGCCCAGGAGGCCCATTAAAAGCTATGAATTAAAGATTGAATTTGGTTCAGCCTGATTCTGACGAGGCTGTACGTTGCCGTTTGGATCCATGAGGTTGGTTAGCTCCGGCTTGAAGGTTCCTGCAAAACAAAGAAGGCACGTCGGGGG
>JAOTIZ010000001.1:11194508-11211975 GCA_027123425.1 Erythroxylum panamense
ATCTCAAAGAACTAAACTTCGACACTAGGAAATTTTATCAGGCACACATTAAAAAACTCATAGATTAACGTATCTTTTTACTGCAGATGTCAATACTAGACATGTAAACTATTTTTATCTTATCTGAAAGAAAGTCATTTCATCTTAGATCTTTTCCCAACGGATGATTATTTCATTACATTTTCAAATTATTGTTTAATTAACTGTCATGTCAAATTTTGCCCAGCGTATGAATTCACTGGGCACTTTCACTACGCATTTGCGCAGTGTTAACCTGCTAGTATCTGTAAAGGGTGGATTATGGGGTGATGGGAAGAGGAACGATGATTGTTGTGGAAGACTTAGAAAAACAATGCTAGACTAACTCAAACGTTGTCGTATGGTTAGCTTGGTCAATTCATGGGTTTAACAAGTAGGTCCAGTCTAGACTAGTCTATGTTTGGGTTCTTTGATCGGTTAATGTCTAATTTGACCTTTTTGCCTAAATATGAGATCCTACCTTCTTGTGGGCTGTTACAACCTTTAAATATTTTATATCAAGTATGGATTTTATTGAAGAGTTGCTAAAATTTGAAGGGAAGACGTCGCTATGATAATAATTATTGATTGTCTCAGTAAATATGTACACTTAATGACATTACCTCACCCCTATTCACTATTAAATGTGGCAAGACTATTTGTAGATTAAGACTATGTTATGATAATTAGCGGATTACATTAACTGTTTATTGATTTTATCAATGGTTAGCTGACAATAGATTAATATGACTGATTTGACCAGCAGATAATATTAGTTGTTTATTTTAAAATGTTTGATAAAATTAACTATTTACTATTACCTATTATGGGTAAAATAATTTATAAGAACATGATTTAAAAAAGTTTTATAAAGACATAAGTATTATATTGGGCATTCCTTGATTCTCTGTTCATGTAATGTACTCGATCCTTTCAGTTGTCTTTATATTTACTTTCAAAGTTAAAGATTGATATATATAATAAGATGATAACTATTTGTATATTCTGACTCAAAATTGATATTAATTCAACTTTAAAAATTAAAATTAAAATATTAAATTAAAATGATAAACTGATTATCTATATCTTCATCTTTATCTCTTGGAGTAATTTATAATAACTTTTTAATATAATAATCTTTTAGTTCCTTAATTTTTCAGTCGTTAGAAGAAAACACTTTTTGTAGGAGAGTTTTCAAAATCAGTGGATTGAGTTCAACATGTCAATCCAATCAATTGATTATCAAATATAATTATCAGCGATTTGAGATGATCAAAGAGCTAAAAACTCTTCAATACGTCAAAAAATAGTTGGTAAGCTATTTACCAAACAAGTTCCAAGATATATGGGATACCTCAAGTGACAACCCTATCTGTAGAAATGTATTTTGGCAGAAACTTTTAGGCGATAACTTTGCAATTTTCAATTGCTTTTTACCCTCAAATTGATGAGTGATTATCCCTGTAATGGATGCACTGACTTCCACTGATAGGGTTGGTAGTACAATACGAGCTATCATTCAACCATTTAAGTGACAATGCTCACCACCTCTGCACGTACATTATTTAACAACCTATTTTACACTGGATCAAACACTTGAAGATAGAAAAAAAGCTTTGTAATTGGTAAAATCTCATAAGATGAAATAGGTAGCGTATAGGTGATGAACTAAAAGGAAGTTCAATATAAGAGAATGAGTACTTGTTAAGTTTCAAGCTTACTGATAAAAAAGTGTGCACAAGAAGGTCCACTACAAATTTGTCTCCTTTACATTTTAGTATCGTAGCTTCATCTCAGTTGGCGGAAATAACAGACGATTCACCGAGTTTCTTAACTATTTTAGAAAGTAGGGTGATAAAACGAGGAACTCAGCCTACGATGCAAGTACTGATCTACTGGTCGAGGGATATCGACAATAATCATCTTGGAAATTCTTATACGACTTAAAACAACAGAATTCTAAAATGAACTTCATGTGCAAGGACGCTGAAGAGGGACGTGATGACACACGAGAAAGAAAATGAGCTAAGAGATGTCATCATTGAGGGGAAATGAACTTCCAACTTTTTAAGGGGTCATCAATGGTGGTGGAGAGATGATAATGTGTTAGCAAACGTGTCGTGTGTTATGTATATGGACAAGACAGATTAGGCGCCAAATAAGTTGCTCCAATCAAAACAAAAAAGAAACAGAACTGCAGAAGTTGTACAGGCTGCAACACTAATTACATTTTCTTGTACAAGTGCTTCATGAGGAGGCCATCCAATATCATCCTTCTCATTGATTCCTGCGGCTTTAATAGCCTTGTTCTATCATCTTCTAACAATTAATTATACTTCCCCTGGTCAAAACTATATATCTCCTACCAAAAAGAATTAAGTATAAGAAAAATAATGAGGGGAAAAATAATGTGCAAAGAGCATAGTGGATGTACAATCACAGGGGGTAGCATATCATTGAACTGAAGTCCCACCTGGGATGTTTTCTTCACCAACTTCAGCCTGTGATTTACTTGTCACTGTGCATGGAGGAGACCACTGATCTGGAACCATCAGAAAGTAGGTAGTCATAGCTTTCCTGAACCTTTTCTTATATTGCTTTGGAGAAATAACTGTTGGAGATAAATTCGTATTTCCACCAAGTATTCTCGAAGCCTTGACCCATGTTTCCAGGTGCTTGTCCCATGTATACTGTCTCATGAAATCAATGATCCCAAGAACTAATTCATGATTCTCTTCGTCCACTCCAACCAATAAGGAGTAATCCATTACATCGATTGACTGCAATTGGCATAAGAACAAAAAATTAAAATGGACAGCAGAGATTATATGAATTCTGTGTGATTATGTGACTTCTGTGTGCTTAGGTATCTATATCCATAAGCAAAATAGTGTGGTCCTAAGTGAAAACGGACATGCATGCCCGTCCTAAACTACTTTGTTTCACCAATGAAACAAAAAATGGTAGATTAAGGCAACAAGGCACATATAGATGTAGATGCACAAACAGTCTGTTGGGTAATTACCGCAAGAAAAGAAGTATCATTCCAGACAGCTCTCTCCAGTAACCTCTTTGCCTTGTTTCCCACAAAAATGGGAGAAGTTGGCATTGCTTCAATTAAGTTCTGATCTAGCAGAACTTTGTTGCTCCCACTAGAATCAGGATTGTATCGTGATCTAGAAGATCCCTTTAGATCGTAAAGGCGGGTCACATTCCTTCCAAACAGAAGGTTCTCCATTACCAGAACATCAATCTTGGTTTCTCTCCCACCTTTTAAGTGCTTAGAGGTTACCTGGCAGTAGCCAATGATAGATAAATGAATCCGGGCAAGGTTTCATAAGTCTTCAGTGAATACTTCAATACAAAATATCTATTAGAGCTCACAAAATAATTTAAATGATAATCCCAGACAAAAAGTAAATTTTGAAGAAGTTAAACTAAATTAAACAACCAACAATCTACCCTTGTTTGTACTTTAGTGCCAAAGAATTAAGCACCTGATATATCCCCAAGATCTTTGCCAGGCATGTTGGACATCTTGAGCTAATTGATTCAGAGAGATACTTGAAGTAACCAGGACCAAATTTTATAAATGATTCCAGTTCTGTCTTTGTGACTTGTTTGATAATAAAGCGATCATCCAAGGTTTTTGCAAAGAAGACATTACTTTTTCCACCTTGAGCTCCCCACTTCTTACAACGGCTAAGAGACCTTGTAAAATCAAGCTCAGATGGGCAGCATATCCTCCTTAAGGCATCAAATCGCTGTGCGTAGTAACAAGTTACAGAATATTTCACTTTACTAGTAGGGCCAACATCTCCAAATGAAACTTTGACATGCATAGCTTTTGTATAACTGAGTGGGTCTAAGATCAATGAGCTACGAGATCCAGTAACAGATAAGAAGCTGTCATCAGAAGGACCAAAGCTTTTATAACTATCTATAGTGAGTTCATCAACAGAATGGAATGAATGGGAAGAGACTGAATCCAATAAATTCATAGAAGCACTGAAATCCCCACTGTCTTTCATTTTCTCCAGATCATCATTCAGTTGGCCATGGTACTCTGGTGACATCAAAGCATAAGCTATAATACTAGTGGGTTCATCATCATATACAGGAATTACAGTGTCATTTGTGCCCACAGGAAGTAATAGTCTAGCACTGCCTTCAAACTCCAACTCCCTGAAGGACGAAACAAAGACTGGATTGTAGTCACCCAATGTATCAAGCTTCGCTGTGTTTGTTATAAAATTCTTGTTGAATGATCGGTAGAAGTTCAAGAAAGGCATTTTTAACCAACTTGTATAATCTTCTGTATTGTCATGGCCCTTGGTGGATAATGCAGTTGGAAGGGAGTAGCCAAACTTGAGCCCTTTCTGGTCTTCCATGTAGCCCTCCAAATCTGCATGCTCTGGCTCCACAACTTTGGTTGAAGAATCTGCCGCAGTCGAATCAAAATGAGCACTACCATCATTCTTTGGTACCCCAATTCCGCGGGGATTATCACCTGTCCATGCAGCATCAAGAGTAGCGGACAAATTTGCCATGATAACAGTCTGATCCTCAAACGAAGTCCCAGAAATATTGTTGCTGGATTCCAGAGTGACTGAGTTATCAGATAAGGATATGGCAGCAGAAAGTTTAGCTTGATCTTGTCTCAAATGATCAAGATTGCCATCAATTTCTGTTTCTTCATCAAAAGCATCTGATCCATCAGTGTTGCTATTAAATTCTCCTTGCTGTTCAGTTTTAATAAAAGCTTCTGGATCAAGTGGCCGAGAATCATAATGTATAAAATCTTTTTCTAGAGCATCAACCTCGTCAAGCTTCTCAGTATTAGAAAGTCGTTTTCCTTCATATTCAGCGGTTGAAATGTTTAAACCATCCTGAATACTGCTGTTGTGTATACTAGCAGCATAAATTAGGCGATGGTCCCACATGTAAGACTGAAAAAGTAACTGTCTCCTTAGTCTATTGATCTCAAGTATGTCAATGGCAGGTTGGCTTTTCTTTGCTTCCCTGTTCAATATTTTCTGAAGCGACTCCTAAAACAAATATCGCATAGGATTATATCGTGATATTAAAAACAGATCATTGAATACAAAAGATTTTCTCTTTCTTTCTCTCTTTAATCTTATCAATATCAATCTTGAGAATATGATGACGGTCATGCATCAGAGTCATTCAAGATTTTGATTAACTGCTAAAATACGCAAAATGAAGCAGTAGATTTAAGATGGTAGATCTTACTTTGATGTAGTGCAGAGAGTGTAGAAAATTAAACTAATCATGTTTATCTTAAAGTTATTGTCGAATACAATGAAGATGGCAGAGGAAATGCTGCTTAGACTCCCAATTCATGTGCATGCATAAGCTATTTTCCTTCTGTATTGTATAACAGTTAATTATGTAAAGACTAGAAACAAGTAAAAGACACACGCGCACATACGCGCACACAAACACACAACACAGAGAGAGAGGAGTATTCGAAAACTGAATGCCTTCTGGCTCATTTGGGGGAAGATTTCAAAGATATCCTCCTGCCACCAGGGTTTTAATCTTGGTGGATCCTTTCCACTTTCTGACAAACCAAAAAAGAAAGAACAGAAATAAAATTAATGCCTCACCTCAAATTCTGCCTTTTCCTTTTGTAACATTAATTCAAGTCCTGCAATTTGACGTCTTGTTTCAGTTTTCATGCCACTGTTTGCTGACGCAACACTAGATCTTTTATCTGCAATTTGACTTAGACTTAGAGCATTGAGTACTTCAGAAAAAAGAAGCTCTGCACGATTGACTACCTGCCAAATTAGACAACTAAATTACACACAAGCAGAGAGATGGAGAAGGATATATCATTAGAAAATGGAAGTAGTCATCACAGTACCTCATCAGTCTCTTTCTTTATCCAGTCCCGATTCTCAAAGTTAAAGTCAAGCTTTGCAGGTGGAAGATAGACAGAAAGAACATTAATTGATGCATACCGAAAACAAGCAACCATATTCCCAAATCTGCCAGCATGTAAAAGGCAGCTAGTGAGCGAAGTATTCAAAACCTGAATGGTTTAATTTTTTATTTTTCCATCTTTTGGGATGAAATATGGGACCTTTTCATCTTTGTAAATTAAATACCGTTAAGTTGATCAACTCCATAACTCGAGAACATTCGTCATATAATCTTACGTTGTAAGGCATAGATCATATGATTGCCATGATCTCCAAGAAAGAGAAAACCAGATTAGGTATAAATTTTGTGCACTTAAAAATGACAAGGTAAAGAGATGATGGAAATACCCATAGAAACGAAGACAATCCCTGTGCAGAGAATGACCACAACTTGCCACTCTGCTGGCAGCTGCATGGTTGGAAAAACTGAGCTCCAAGAACTTCCCAAAAGATAAACCCCAAGCAGCATCCGACATTACAACTCTTCGTGTAGCAGGAGGGAAACCATTGGTCCGAGGGCATTTTAGGCATCTATGCCACATCCAGATCTTCCCATCCTTTTCTCCTGGTAGAAGTATTTCTGATAGCTTCTTAACCGATATAGTTAGTGTGCCTTGTCGATGCGTATAACAATGAACATGTGCTTCAGATGGCATATCACAGGATGGACAAGCATAATTCTGACAAAAAAATGGTCTTTTCAGTTTGAAAATGAAATTCCAAGGAACCTAAGATTTGAAATATTAAGAAAGTAAAAAAAAAGAAGCTTACCTGATCAAATAAATGGTCACGCAAAAACCGACCCAAAGGTTTGTCAAAATTACCATAGTATTTGATTCGAAAGAGGTGGGACCTCTCACAGACACTTCCCTTCCACACACATCGTGAAGATAAGGAAACCAAAATGCTCTGATGATCTGAAGGAGATGGAGGAAACTCTTCCTTTAATGGTCCTGAGTCCTCAAAATTATTATGAACGTTACTATCTAATTGTGAAGACACTTCTGAACTATGTTGCTGAGTTGCAGCGACCTCACAGAGATCATTTTGGGAAGGATTTGCTTCAACTTTCTTCAACAATTCACATCCCTTAAGAGCAAATTGGTCAGTCGTACTAGCTACACCACTGTTTACGGCAGGAATTTCTGGCACAAAAGAACTTCCAGATCCTTCTTTTTTTGCAGTGTAACTATGGTAAGAATCTGTACCAAAATTGATTGCAGATGGAACAGTATCAAGAATTGTTGTCAAATTGATAAAAGATGAGGTACATTCTGGGGATTCAGAACTGGGGCCATCAGTTGGCAGTTCTCCTTCAACTTGATTGAAAGAATTGTGAATAGCTGAGGCCAGACATGTAATAGGAATGCTATTGGATCTCTGTGGTTCACCACTAATTTCTAGTCCTTGAGGCTTTTCATTGGTGGAGAGAGTGAAACCAGGTACAGTTGATATGGATCTTTCAATGGTTGATGACTTATCCGGAAGTGCCACAGTGATTGGAGAGATCAATGGCAATTCAGGTAGAGAGGCACCTTCATCAGCAAGAAAAGATGTCTCCAAAGCCAAATGATATGCTGCAAAAACTCCATATTGAACCACATGTTTTACTCTCTTCAACTCATCAACATTAGCACCTCTAAGTAAAATCTGTTCAAAATGAAAATATAAGTTGTTAAATGCAACTTTGACGCAAGTCAATCCACATGCCAAAATGATAAAGAATTATAATTTATGCAAACTGATGCATGCACTCCAGTCATTCATACGATTAACTATAACAGTTGAGTGACTTACAGTAAAACCTAGTGGCTTTGGGCAGCCTTCAAAATACATCAATGTCTTCACTGTTTTTTTACCTCCCTGTCCAGCAGTACCCAGATATTCTGAAAACTTCTGTACATGGAATGTATCACAGTGACCCAACTTCGGGGAAGAGAGATGATCAACTGAAGGGACTATCTGAGCACCTGTGCAGCGTGCTATTCGCTCTAAAAGTGGCCTCTTGATATTCAAAACAAGAGATATGTCTTTAGCAAGTAGGTATTCCTGCGCAAATCGAGAGACTGATCTCTCTACTAAGAGGACATTAGGGTGGTGTGCATCTATCCGTGCCACTGCCATCTTCAAGTGGTCCATTTCCTTGATATTGAAAACAGAAAATGAGAATGAAAGAGGATAAGTATTTCAAGTAGATGTGGGAAAAGTTCAAGTACAAAGTAGCGAGTAGGAAATAAATGCACAAGGACTGAATTCGAAATAAGAGAAAAACAAGAGTCTGTGAAAGGTGAATTTGTTTTAGAACCTGCTGTAACAGAGTATCAAAACTTGATAAGTGATTAGTAACACGCTGGTATTCAAGCGCCCCTCCAAGAATCAACAATCGAGGTTTCTCTAGTTTGGATATCATTCGACGATGAGCCACATTCTTCTTACAAACAACTCCTTTGATCACAACACTATAGGAAAAGGAATCATGATTAGCTTGATGAACACACACACATACATGGAATTATGCACAGTGAGATTTTAAAAAGATGAGCAGATTAGAGCAAGGATAAGTATGAAACTAAAAACATGTGTTCTGTAATTTCTAAAATTAGTTCAGCAATGAAAAAGTTTTCCATTTCAAGTTCTAGGTCTCTAGAGAAGAAAAAGTATGCTTCTTAGACAGCCTCTAGGCAAAATTTTCAACTTAAGCAACTGCTGCAATCGGCAAGTGCAAAAGGAAAGTCTACTCCATTGTGAGATGTATCAATTTCAGACTCATATCCTCATTTATTTTTCTTTATAAGTAATTGTTTTTCCTTTTCATGATCACATAATTTTTTTCTTTAAGGTTTAGCATATTACTGATCATTCTTCAATTAAATTCGAGGATAATCTGTGATAGAATTAAACTAGGGGAGACTAATTGATGCTACTTATTTATCAGCAACCAAATGAAAAGTGCAAATATGGAGCAGTTGACACTTGAAAGTGATTGATCAAGTTTTTATAGTTTTCCTGATATAAATAATAATGGAAGTTCCAACTCAAGATTGACCAAGAACGTAGACAGGCACGCAATCAACTATCTAATATATCAGAATATAAATTATAGTAGCAATTACCTCTCACTGCGGTGTCCAGAAGCAATGCATTTTACTTTCACATATCCACCGGGGTCCATTCCTCCTCCAGTACTCATATCTGGTTTTAAAAGTGTAGCAGCCTCCCAAGACAGAGATGTGACGATCTCCAACCAGCTGTCCTTGTCATTTTCATCACCCAAGGGAACATTCTCAACAAGCAAAAGCTGTGCTACCAATGCCCTAAAATGCCCATCAACCACATTCTTCATGACTTGCTTCTGCTCCTCAGTTGATTTATCTTTATTGCGAAAATCTCCACTTCCAAAGCTGCTCGATGCACGTAAACATCCCCACTCCCCTGCAGAATCCCCCTCATAACAATCATCATCCTCAAACAAGCCAGCTTCTCTCTCATCCTGTTCATCCTCTGGTTCAGGTGGGAGCCAGAGCAATCCATTGCTTTCAAAATCAACAGGTTCCATGTTATCATCTTCACCTGGATACATAGAGGACGGCGGTTCACATTCAACATTGATATCATTATCATCCTTTATCCTAGAGGGCGATGTTCCTTCAGAACCTTGCGAGCCACAATTATGGTTCAACAAAGCACTGCTAGTACCTTTGGACTCAATAGTTTCCCCATCAAGATGGACTTTTTGTGATCCATCATCAGTGCACAAGTCATCAAACTCTAACTGACTATAGTAGTCATTGACATGAGGAAAATGTTTTGTCTCAGAATCAGAATGATATATCCCATAATCATCCTCATCCTCATCATCACTCCTAGTGCAAAAGAAAAGTCAAGCATTAAACAATAGAACTCAAATAATAAACAATATAATAGTAGTTTCTTCATATACTTAGAGATGCATGTGTGAATGTGCCAGTGTTTCCAGATATCATGTTATTTGTTTCTGGTGAACACCCAAGCAATAGATGAAGATTGAACTTAACAAAAATTTTATTAGACCTGTTCATTGAGAATGAATATTGATGGGAAGACTGATATCCTCCATCAGCAACAGGGATATTGCTTCTCTTAACTGCAATTTCCCCAGGCTTAACTGGTGTATTCTCCATTTCAGATTTTTGAGCAGGATTGGGACCTGAACTGCAATAAGTTTGTTGATAACTCCCAACTGAGTATGCTCGTGACCCAAGGGTTAAGCTACTAGTACTGTTAGCAGTCCCACTAGAGATGCTACTGGTCAAACTTGCTCCTGAAGGTGAACTGCTAAGATCCAAGCTGGGAAGCTCAGTTACATGATCAAAGTAAGTAACGCCTTTCTGCCATTGCTTGAAACAGTAATTACACACCCGAATCTTCTCCCACTCGTCCTGTGCTTTACTTGGATCACCAGACGGAACCGGAAAGGAATTAGCTGTACACTTGGCACAGAAAATTCGACCACAGAGCCGGCAGTGATGTCTGCGGTTGAAAACTGTAAACTGGGAATCACAATCGTAGCATACCCTGCAACTCTGATCGGGCATCCAAAAATCCTTTGAAACACTAGGCGGCTCAGGCCGCCAAGGAACCCACGACTTAAATATGCCAACTAGCTCAGATAATGTCTTGTCAGGAGAATCCATCTACACACTTTCCTTACAGTCCCGTTCATTATGCTATACTCATTTCCCACTCTTAAGAAACAAAATCAAGGTTTCAACTTGAATCAACAAAATTAATCCTCAGAAAACTAATTAATCATAATCAGCTACTGCAAGTCAGACCTTCCAAGGCTATATAAACAGCATCCATGGATCGTCTACTATCCTATATTCCTAACGACCTTTAGAAGTCGTAAACTCTTGATCGCCTCAATCATACACTTTGCAACTTTTAGTGCGAATGCATTGTATTTCTTCTTTTTACGACTCCACAAGGAAGCATTAAACCTCGCTACTCTATAAGCATCCAATCCACGAGCCTCGATAAGTTGCAGAGTGGCAAAAAAGTGAAAAAAAAAACCACTGATTTCTTAATACCCAGAACCTCAAAACTGAATCAAACCATACAAATCATCACAATCACTAGAGTGGCATCGAAAGATTGCTTCTTTCAAGAAACCAACTCACATCACCTATCTTCATGAACTATTTCTGACAGAATCAATCTCCAACATCTATCTATATGTATCTTAGCCAACGAAAGGAACAAAATTTTCAACGAATTTTGGCTTGCAGAAATCTGAAGAAACAAGCAATGTTACCTTGAGGACACGATCATCAACATGAACGACAACAATATCACAATCAAAAGATTTCCTTCCCCAACAGAATAGTGCCACGTAGAGAACTAACCCGTGAAAGAGGGTAGGTGGCGATCATGGCAAAAGCACGCCTACCCAGATAGCGATTCTTTCCAGTGAATCAAACGATTCAACACTTTGATGAAAATCATGATCCTTTTAGTTCTCGCTCTCCAAACAAGAAGTCCGCCCCATCTTAAGAAAACTAATAAAAGATTGCGGAAAGAACAACATCAAACATAACAGCCCCTGAAATTAAATGAATTGTCTGGTGTTAACGATCATATAAATCTTTCAATTTCTATACATAATTTTCCATTCAGGAGCTAAAGTCAATCGAATATTTCTTTTTTTCTTCTCAACCCACAAAATAAATAGACCCCAATTTCCTGGTTCGACATGAACTTATAAATATATATATTATCCATTGATTTCTTTTTCATGTGGGACTCACGGAAACAAGTTTGGCCCCTTTTTAACGTGGGAGCCTGACATGTATGAATATGATTCACAGTTTCGCCCTCCACTGAAATCTGCTATTACCCTAATTAATTAAATAATTAACCAATCATTAATATTTTTATAAAAAGGTTCAAACTTTTTCTATTTATTATTAAAAAGATCCAAACTTTAATGGTTCTGCATAAGGGGAGCAGATAAAATAAAAAGAATCCATTTGATGATCATACTATTTATTCTAATTTCAGCAGAAAAGAGGGGAACGAAATATCATTGAATTAAGGGAACAGACCTACAGAGATATAAATTGTATATGCAGACACGACGAATAGTTGGTATATTGTGTATGTATTTTATGAGTGTGTGTATATACAGATGTATGTAGGAATGTGTGTTGTGTATGATGTTGTGTATGTATTAATGATAGTTCGTGTTGGATTCGTGCACTCGGTGTTAGGTGGTTTTGAGTTTAGACCGTTGACTTCTGACAACTGTAACACAGTGTCGAGCAAATGTTGGGTGCTTTTGTCGTTCTTTCTTACGTTTTTTATTGGAGTACTTTCAAGTTTCGATGGAAAAATCGACCATAGGGGTTTTAGAAGTCACGATTTTTCTGTGTTTTTTTATAATATCCTGTTAATGTTTTTATGAAGAACAAGAATGTAGAAGTTTTGCAGAGCAAGCAAAGTTTTGTCGTATCCAACATAGATACCCTGTCTTCTTGGAACTTAAACCAACAAATTTTAGCTGTCTTCGGGTATATGATGTAACTTAACCCAAACGAAAGCAAGCTGGCATCACAGTTTTGCCAGTTTTGAACGAGTCATTGAGACTTGAGAGATTGGTCTCTTTCAGGTTCACATGTATTGGAGCACAGCTCTATGACAATTCTTCTGTTCCTTCCTCAGAGAGCCCATTTTTGAAGTTGTTGACGGTGCCAGACATGACCTCACATGTAACGTTGACATTGGTTCACATGGAAAAGCGAAAAACAAACTTGTCTTTTTGCAGCTTCCGGAAATTGCATAAGGTCAATTCAATTATAGGTGCAGAAACTAGAGATAAACTTGGCCACCTGACATGGGTATATTAAACAAGAACCAAAGCCACTTCTTCAAGCTGGGCTTTGAAGGGAAAAGTCCAAGAGAACAAGGTAATGGTGCCTTAACTAGATAACCAAAACCCAGACATGCTTCATGACTTTTTATGCAATTTGTCACGAACATTATATTTATATTTCTCCACCATCTGGCTTCTATGGATGCGAGTGCTTAGAACTTTAGTTCTTACCAGAGTCTAAATCTTGGGAGGATAGGAGACAGAGTTTTTGAAGATAACAAAAATGCAGAGTAACCCATGGCTCATCTTAGTTGAGACAAAATCCATTCAACATACAAATAAGTAATATTCAAGTGACAAGAGAGACACATAATCAAACCAGAGGTTCACTTTAGTGAAAATCTGATATTGATTAATTGGCAATCCGTAGGAACTATTGATAATTGTTATCAAGTAGAGTTCGCTATGCATGAATCAGGACAAAGTTGTTTTAGTGACATGAAAGCTTTAGATAAGAGTCTCCATTAGCACCCCAATTCTTTTATACGTGTTGATATTATCCCTTATTCATTTGTATGTAAGTTATTTAATTGTCGCAAAGCATTGGGGTTTGGTGGAAGAGGATGTCAGAACTCTCGCTTTTACCTTTAACACTTGTCAATAACATCCAAGTTATGAAGGTTGCAAATGGAGTTTACACTGACTTTGATATACATATATTATGAAGTTATGAAAGATGATATAAATATATTTTATTTTAAATGGACATAGTAGAATCTGTGTCAGCAAGCAAATTCGGACTTACGCTTCTCGTAAATATTTAGCCGTACTTATTATCACTCACGCGGTATCATCTTTCAGATAGCTTCCTTTTTTTTTTGTTATTGGGAATTTAATTTATAGGTTTTCATTATCCCACGAACAAAAGATTAATAATGCCGCGGTAGGTGTACATATAAGTAGATGAAGCATAAGCAGGTGTTTATTATATCAGGTTCCGGTGTATGTGTGTTCTGCTGCTGTGCGTAATCTGAAGAACTACACTGAAATGACCTGACGAAATCTCCACTTGGAACAGTGAAAGCCCCATATGACGAGGCATTGATAAAGGGATAAGGTTCCTTTTGTTGATGTAGTGACTACAAACTCAGCAACTCTAAGTTGATGATATCTTTGTTTAATGAAAGAACAAAAGGTCAAGAGATAAAACAAAACCACCTGCTAAGCTTTCCTGACAAATGAAAAGCCTTTGGATAGACACGTCCAGAATATAAATAAGATTACTTTTACATAATCGACATATATTGCTTTTTTTTGTTCCGTAGTTGCATTATTTGAACCTAATGAAGAACGAGGATTTTAAGTATACCACGACAAACAACTGAAGTAAGCCTAACTAATTCCAAGTTGTAGTATATAATTAGTATTTTTCAGCTAATCCCTAGTCCTTTTCTTTGTATTTAAGCATTTAAAACGACTTGAGTAGCTAATATTGCAGTACTGACAAGTGACAGAACCTGCTTCGAGATGGCAAAGATTCATCCCCAAGCACATAATTCCTCAGATGTCCCTTGTTATTTGACATCTCGAAGAGAAACCTTTACAATATGGATGAAATCTCTGATACTCAATGGAAATGGTTGCACTGTGTTTGATGCCAATGGTCAAGTTGTGTATCGGGTAGATAACTACAACAGTAAGTGTAGCAATGAAGTTCAGCTTATGGACTTGAAAGGCGAGGTCTTGTGCACCATACTCAGGAAGGTAACATATTGGAGGAACCTATTGTATCATAGATCTTTAAGCAGAAGTTGGTCCAGTTTCTTTTCTAATATGTATTTTGCCTTAAATTTACCTGTCTGTGAAGAGAGTGAAGCTGTTTTTGGGGACATGGGAAGGCTACAGGTCCATTGACGCAGAAATTGGCAAGGTCAGGAAGCCAGATTTTCAAGTAAGAAAAGCATTCAGCACGCTGAGGGGGGAGGCATCAGCAAGCAAAGTGATTGTTGGTTCTGATAGGGATCAATCATATGAGTGCATGATAGAAAGCTGGAGCAAAGGGTCATCAGGTTTCAAGATAATTGACAAGACTGGAAAGGTGATTGCAGAGGTAAACTTTGTTAACACCTTTATATGAACTTCCTTTTTATCTTCCTCTTTATGTTAAAGAACAGCACATAACCTGCAGGTCAAGAGAAAGGAATCAAGAAGTGGAGTAGCTTTGGGAAAGGATGTCTTGACAATGGTAGTGGAGGCATGTGTAGACCATTCTCTCATAATGGGTCTTGTTATTGTGAATGGTCTGATTAGTAGTAAAATGTGAAATTAGTAGGCAGTAAGTATAGTTGAAGAAACGTTACTCACACAATCAAGCCATGTAAGGTGTAAAAAGGGGAAATCCAAGACTACTGGAAGGTGGCACTCTGACCTGCTATAGAGCTACTTACAGTCCATTTGGTTAATTAGTGTCTGTATGAAAAGATAGATTTCCTTTGAGTTTGCTCAATTGACGCATAGAACAATTGTTGTTGGTTGGTTTTCGACTATTGTCTGTTAATTAGTTCCGAGTGAAGAGAAAAACAAAGTTGTTTATCTAACAAAAATGTCCTCATAACATCTTCTGCACACTATTAATTACGGAGGAAATTAAGTTAATGCTTTTAACCCTAAATCAGGCATAAGGCCATTGTATTCCATCGGATCCAGGTTAGTTTTCCATGAACTATATTGTTGAGAGACAACAACAAAATAATTACAATCTTCAACTTCTGTTCCACTGGATCCAAGCTGGTTTTCCATGATCTATATTGTTGAGAGACAACAACAAAATAATTGGATATACATCCAAATTCGTCTTGAGAAAGGACATTCTTTAAGTACGTGAATTAAGGATTCATCTTTGTTTCTCACTAGTGATACCATTCTTATGATTGACTTATTTTAATCCTCCATGTTGAATTAACTGTAAGTATAAGACATAGTTATGTTGTAGTTAGCATAGACAACTACGAGTCGAACTCACAAAACCAATGATTATTAGTAATTATCTTTATCCTATTATCTAGCTTAAATATTAATTTTAGTTTTTAATAAAGAAAATTAAAACTTAAACATTCAAAATAAAGTTGGAAACAATAATAAACATAGAGACAGTGGAAATTACTTAGAAAATAATCAATATAAAATATTAGTGTCTAGGTAATGAACCCATCTAAAATCATTTGATAATTTAAATTTTATTATGCAATTGTTTTATTGACTATTGGATAGTGAAAATTCCTATCTTATGCTAATAACTCTCTCGAGACTACTAACATCTAATCCTAGGTTTACTAATCGAATTACTCAAGTTAAAGTTTCTACGATTGCTCTACCAATTGGTGAATTTTGCTATTAGGTTTAACCATAATCTAAAAGATTTATATCGATCTATCTCTAGGTTTGTAATCAATTCCGTACAATTATGATAGATCTATTCATACACAAGAATTTTTCAATTTCTATGTTATGAAACCATATTATGTACTAATGTTCCAGATCTATTAGAACATATATAAAAAGCATAATTGAATTACAATAGATCAATCAAAACAATTTCATTAAATAAAAGAATAAAAAATATTGTAGCACAAATTGGGGTTCATCATACCTAGACATTAAAGACATTTACTTAAACTTAAATGAAAATGATATCAAACATAAACTGGAAGAAAAATGAATAGAAAACAAATAGTTCATAATTCTAAATCTCCCTTCTTTTTCTATCTAATATTCTTGCAAGTTGAGGTTTGATTTAGTGATATGTTAGATCTTTTTATGGTTTTTTTTTGTTTTAGTTCCTAGAAACCCTATAATTCACTATAAAAGGATGTGAATAGAGGCAAATAAGGGGGCAGACATTCGGAGGCGATTCTAGAAGAAGAGATTGTTCAAAAGGGACGATATTGATCCAGAGAAGTGGAAAACACGAAGACAGTGTATCAAATCTAAAACACACGCATAAAATCATGACTTTACATGTTTTTGAGAGATTTATACAACCATATACACAGCCGTGTATATCCCAAGTGCTTCAAATATTCGTTTTATGACATAATTTCACCCGTATTTCTCTCTTTTCAGTCCACAAAGGCAATTATTACCTATAAATGCACTTAGAGTTAATTAATTACTAAATATACAAGAAAAATACAAAATATCAAGCAAAATTCATCAAATATAGGTGTATAAATATAGTCAAATATGCATTTATCAAACATTATCACACTTAAGCTTTTGCTTATTCTCAAGTTAACTATAATCCAAATTATAAATCTTACAACATCCGCCCTTCATCAATCGCAACATGTCTATTCATACTCTAAATCATCAAATCATAATAGTCAAATTACATACAATTGAGGTCAAATTATCCTAAAATTAACTTCATAAATTAATATTAACAGTAATCACATCACAATCTTATTGAAATCAAAGGCATAAATCTTTACTGTAGCATCCCAATCCCGCAGGACCCGAACCCGATATCGTGGGTGATATCCGAGTCTGCGCCACACGAGATTGGTAGACTACGGCACTCAATTTCGGTACGACACTCAGTATGCAATTTTTAAAACATTTTAGAACCAATCGCAAGTGCGCAATTCAATAA
>JAOTIZ010000001.1:11240590-11253299 GCA_027123425.1 Erythroxylum panamense
CATGGGAGTCAGAGATTAGGGTCGGGATCAGTTCACGTCAGCATTGTGTCTTTCTGTCTTTGTATAAATTTGTATTTCCGTAAATTAGTGTTTTTAATTCAGTGGGTCCTAATTGGCCAATGCCGTAATTGTAATATGATTTTGGAAAGTGTTCAATATTGTTATGGGCCTATTTATGAATGTAATTGTGATATGAATGAAAAGGATTTCGAATTAAAGTGGACCCCAATTGTTTATTGAATTCCGCACTTGCGATGATTTCAAAAAAATATTTTAAAAATGGCATATTGAGTTTTGAACGGAAATTTAGTTCGGTAGCATACCATTTTCGTGTGGTGCGGACTCAGATATGACCCACGATATCGGGTTCGGGTCCTGCGGGAGTGGGGTGCTACACCAAAAATCCGAAATGTCCCTAAAAAATGAAGTTCAGCAAGTTGATGCGCATTGTCTATCACAATCATGGCTATTTCATCTTGCTTTTATCACAATCATGGCACATTGGCCACGATCATGGCCCTGGGTTTCACTTTGGGCATCCTCTGATTCTCCTCCATTCTTCTATAATTGATCATAAACACTAACAAACACATCAAAATACCTCAAATAGACAAAATTTAAGCTCAATGGCATACTATAACCTATAAAACACTCAAAACACAAATGTCTAACTAAGTAACATAATCCTAACCTAAACATGCACTAATTATTCAATTTAACAGCTAAACATATACTAAACTACCCACTAAAACATTATGCAATCCATTATCAACATCATGTCCACGTTTCTTCAAAATTTAGAAGCAACATTTTAATCCATAAAGAGTTCATTGAGAAATCAAGAGGTTTTTATGTGTAACATAGAAACTCATATTAGCCAGCTTATGAAGTTAGTTTCTGAAAGACAATAAGGAAGTATGCCTAATAGCATTAAGCCTAATCCTAGAGAACATATGAAGCAGTCACTTTTAGGAGCAGAAAGGAAGTGCAAGCTGATAACAAGACATAAGGTGAGGAGGAGACTGATAAAAAGAGTTAAGAGAAACCTAAAGACATCAAGTGTCCTCCAAGAGTTAAAAAATCCTAGCCTACCATCCCATACCCCGCTAAGTTGAAGAAGGATCACATGAATAAGCAGTTTGATAAATTCTTTAAACTTTTAAACAACTTTGCATTAAATTACCTTTTATTGAGGCTCTTTCGTAGATGCCAATGTATGCAAAATTCTTGAGGGAGTTTATATGTAACAAGAAGAAGTAATAGGAGTTAATTACGTTAAGATTAAGTGAGGAATGCTTAACAATTCTACAAAGCAAATTACCCAAGAATCTTAAAGATCTAAGGAGTTTTACCTTTTTTTTCATTGGCATCTCATCATGTCTGAAGACATCTTTTTTTTTAAAGTCCATAATTGGTGTCTCCTGATGCTTCAGAAGTTCTTTTTTTTTTACATTTACCTAAAGCATCAATTACTATTCACATAGATTAAAAATTATGGTCAGACAAGTTCCTATCTGCCTCTTTCTCCTCCCACAAAATCTTTTTCACTTTCTCACGATCTCCTACACACCATAATGCTTATTTGGATGTTCATCATGTAATCAACCCTCTACATCTAAGATTAGTTAAAAAATTAATTCTTTTAATTTCTTCATCAAAAAGTACTTTCAAATGTTACAATAAATTATTAACAAAATAACATTAACTTCAACTTTCCTTATTGCCCTACTTAAAGGGGTAATTCATGTGTAGTCTGTTCAGATAAAATGTCTACGAATAAAATAAAATTTGAAGTTAGGTATTATGAATTACCCATTTGGTAGCGTGCTTACAAAGATGATTCAAAATGAAATGTATCCAACTAAGTTGTTCACAATAATCAACATCAACCATGATATTCAATACTAGGTGTCCATTGGCATTTGAGCACAAAAATATATCCAAGACAGAATTTTCGTGGAAAACATTTTTTTACTGCACACCCTTAACTTTTTTTTAGTGCGAACTTAATGACTACTTGGTGATCATTAATTTCATACTCCTCCTCAAGCTTTAACATCTTAGTTTTATCAACTTTTGTGTCTACTCATTTTGTTTTGTTTAAAACCCCCACAATTCATACCATAATGTCTCATAGTTTTCTTCCATGATCCTCTACATTTTTCAAAGAAATCTCATTTGGATCAAAGGGAAGACACAATTAGTAATAAAGATTCCTAGATTTTACCTAGGTGAACCACTTCAGTTGCCCTATAGTAAGGCTCTGCACCAATTTGAACATCTTCCTTAAGTAACATCATATTTGACAACTATGCAAATACTCAAATAATATAGTCAATATCAAAATACATTTATACTTAATATGCTTGCTAGTTACTTTCTGTTTTTCTTTTAAACCTTCTTGTTGTGAAGGAGATCAACCACACTAAATTATAATCACTATTGCTCTTAAAAAGAAAACAAAGCATATATGTAAATGAATACCTATCAAACTAGCTAAAAAGGTCCGAACACAAACTCAATATCATCAAAAGGATATAAACCAATAACATGTATTTATCTCCAACTCTACTTCTTGACCACTAAGTCAATTTTAACAAACTGAAGACCCATCAAACCATGTCTAAATGTAAGTCTAAATAAATTCATTCAATGCAATAGTTGGGTGGTACAAGAGTTGTAACTTCCTTTTCTTGTATGATTAACTCCTCTAAAAGTAACAACTAAAGATTGATAAATTTAACTTTCTCCAAACATATTGCAAAGACACGATAAACACAAAAAGTCGATAGATATAAAGGAAGAGGGGAGAGATTGTCTTCACAGCATATCTATGGATGATTTGTTGGGTAGATTTTTTGATGGCGATCTCGAATTCTTCAAATCTCTACTAACGATACATCTATTACCTGTCGATCTACATGTCTAAAAGACATTGGATTGCGAAAGAGTAGAGAACAATATATCTATGCTTTTGGAATCTCTTCGACAATTGGTAGTAAAACAAGAGGAAGATCGAACAAAAAATTCAAATGGGCAAAGACAAATCGAAGCTTTGCAAGCAACAGTATTCAATAATATGAGATGAGAAAACCCGCAGTTAGTTTGAAACTTTTTAGGCAAGCTTATCAAGTAATTACATCATTCAAACATTTCAATCAAATAGAAAAGATTAACGCAACAAGTGATACCACTGACAACCACCACTTGCCAGCTACGTAATCGGTCTTACGAACCCAGCTAGGTCACCGGTCCTACTATAATATGCTCTTCTACATTATCAAATATTAAAATGCTTCTTCCGTTCAAACTGGTTCGTGTTCAAACATCTTTCGATTACGAGCAGCATTTGATGTATGTGCTTCGGTAGGCGCCCGTGAGAAGTTATATTGTTGAGGCCAATGTTCTGAAATTCGGACCGGTCATTAAACCGATGGCCTTACTGGTCACCGATTTGACCGGTTCGACCGGTTCAACCATCAGTCGAACCGGTGTGACGTAATAATTATGCAATAATTATATTTAATTATATATAATATTTAAAAAATAAAAAAAATTGTTGAACCGATCGAACCGGACCGCTCCGACCGGTCAATTGACCAGTTTTGACCGATTCAGACTGGGTCAATTCATTACCGGTTTTGAAGGATAAACCGGACCGGACCACCAACCGGTCACCGGTCGGACCGGCCGGTCCGGTCCGGGTTTCAAAACCATGGTTGAGGCCTTTCGTTCAAAAAAGATGGATAGTGGTCTTGTTTGGTTCAGCTGGGAAAAGCATGTAACAGCTTAAGAACATACATTCGCAACCATTAAGATTTTACCACATTCATGCTTTCCCCAATTCCCAAATGCCATCAATTCAAAATACCATTGAAGATGGTAAGCATTGGAACTTCGATTACACTCTACATTCTGTAGCTAGCGAGTTATTTATTAAGCTATGATCCAATTATACTCAGTAAAGCTGTTGGACTGCATTGGAACAATGAACAACCACAGAAGAAACATGATATATTTGGGGAAAAAAAAAGTGAACTCAGGATCTCTATCTAGGATATCCAATTTATAAAAGTTTGACCAAATGAATATCAAAACGAAAAGCTTCCATTTCACAACCGAAGCTAATAATCACCTGGCAACTACTCACTACTCGAAAGAAAGAATGTAAGTAAAATCATACAACTCATGAGATCCTCATCTACTTCTTCATTCATCCCACCCAGTTGGAGCAGGTCCAGGTGCAGGGGCAGTAGCAGCAGCAAACTGTTGTGGTGGAGCAACAACATCCCACTCCCCGGTGAGCCCACCTACATTCATATCACAAAGATTGGATCAAACAAATAAAAGGCATTGTCACGGTTAAGTGTCTATCCTGTACCATTAAAAAACCGAAATGATCATAGATATAGTTGCAGAAATGATTAAAAAAAAAATGGTAGACGAACATGGGTGCAAATTTTAAAATGATTTTTGAAGTAAAAATGATTTCAAATGTGACAACTAAGGCAGCTTATTAGAATTTGCATAAAATCTAACCTTGCTCTGGATACAAGTTAGCTGCAGGAACAGCAGGAATTGGTGCTTGAGCCACATCAGCAGCCCACTGGCCATCAGGAATTGCAGTACTCCAATCAGTTGCAGGAAGGCCAAAATCTGTAGGAGGATAATCAACAGCTGGTACTGCTTCTTCCTCTTCCTGCTGCTTGGCTTCTTCTGGCTCCCTGTAGAAGAACAGATCAACCTGTACAAGGAAATTAGATCAACAGAGAGGAAAATATAGGCATGTATATGTGAGAAAATATACAATTTAATTATTAGTTCTGCTCACCATGACATCCCACTTGTGCCCTTGTGGGATAGTACCCCTCATCTGCAGAACCATCCTTGCCAACAGCCAAAACAAACATCCAATGCTGTGCTTTCCTTTGTTGTTAGCAGGGATACCAATGTCCACATACCCCATAGGAGAATCAGTATCGCAAAAAGCAATGGTAGGAATGTTTCCAAGGGCAGCTTCCTTGATAGGCTACAAGATGTTGACAAATAATACAGTAATGTTTAATCAAGAAAGAAATAGCCAAGAGTGGAAAAAGAATAAGATCATATTGTTGATGTAGAGTGATTTACTTGGTGATCAGTCCTTGGATCAGTGAGAATCAAGAGACGAGGCTCACTGAATGATGTCTGGAGCTGGTTAGTAAATGTACCTGGGGTATGCCTTCCAGCAATTGCATGGGCACCAGTGTACTGAGCAAACTTCAGGACAGCCCTCTGACCATAGGGCCTTGCAGACTGGACAATGATGTCCTGAGGGTTCTCAATAGCAACAATAACTCTGGCAGCCAGTTGAAGTTTTTCCCAGGTTTTGCCAAGGTTTATAATGTAAATTCCTGACAACAGACAACACCTATTGAAACCACAAAGCAGGAAAATTACAGGACTTCTCATCACAAGTATGGAACTATGATCTTAAATTCAAGCTGACAGGCCCAAAACATAAAAAGAAAAGAAATCCAGTGACCCACAGCCACCTTCATTGGATACACTGCAATGAGATAGCACATTGAACACTACTTCATCTTCATAATTTACTAAACGGGGCACTGAAAAACATATTGAATGCCGTAAACAAGAAATTGCCGCACCTAAAACTATACATTGTACGATGCTATTAAGCTCGTATCAGAAATGTGGTCAACTAGATAATCCTCCACATCCACTCAAAGCATACTGCAAGTCTGTATCAACGTCTACAAAACAATCAACCTTAAAAGTAACGATCATTGCAACACGTTCATTATGCAAGCTGAGCATGAAAACGCCAGCATTTTTCTGATTCTCGTTAAACGAAAACAGATACCAAACCAAATCAAAAGAAACCAAAGAATGAATACCTACTAAGGATCTCAAACAAACTCAACATATAAAATTGCATCCCTTATGATCCAATCCCCATATAACATAGTTCAAAAGTAGAATGAGCTTAAATACCGTCATTTCGACGCTTGAACACGTAACGTTCCATCTGAAAGTCACAGTTTTTGGTGCCAAGGTGAACCTCAGCCGCCAACATCATCTGAATATCCAACTCTTTCTGTGATAGAGACCGAGCTGGTTGGGTCCCACCGGTCGCACTAGTCGCCATGTCTTCGACGCAGAAAGATCGGCTGTTGTAAAGCTTGGATCTTGGAAAGTGATTGAGAAGACAGGGAGCCAGGGTTTTAGGGTTTCTATTAATATATAGAGAATCAAATTGATGGGCCGAGGAGATTTAGGAACGTTAGGGGCTTACAAGCCTATTTTGATTTTCCCCCAATTTCATTTCGTTTCCTTGTTTTTTTCTTTCCGTTTTTTTAGTTTTTAATAATATAGATTAATTATATTATTATTATTAATAATAATTGTATTAAATAAATTTAAAAAAATTATTTTAATCTCTTATACAATCTCGTAAATATCGTATCTATCAAAATTTGTTCTAGATATGGTACAATGACAATTTTAGTTGATATTGAATCTTGAGCATTAGCTTGAGGCTTTAGGAGTTCAATAAAAGGAGTAAGTAAACCCTCAATTTGTGATTTACTCCTTCAAGCCTATGCTGGCTGTTTAGAATTATTTTGAATACCTTCTTTACAAATTATTGTAGCAGGGCTATCCCCTACCATGGTAAGTTCTGGGAACTCACCCAGATTCAAGCTAGAGTGAGGGGGAGTCCCCTCATTCTCTATATTTCAAGCCTTCGAGAGGCCCTCTTGGTTAAAAGGAAACTCAGTTGTCGAATAAGAGGCACTATTCTAAGATGGATGTTACAATAGATTAATTATAATTATACAATGCAACATCCCTTCAACATTGTACCACCTTACTCCTCTTTATGCCTTTAACGCACTCTTGAAACCTCTTCTCGACTTTGTCATTGACGCTTGTAGTGGGTGCTTACTAATCTTGGTGGACGCTCGTTGTTGCTACTCGTGATCGAAGATCGCTTATAGTGCCAGAGAATTGCAGCAGTCACTCCTTGCTAGTGTCTACATGATGTTTGGTGTCGCTCACCCGCTCACTCCTTTGCAATATCAATATATTAGCAAGTATAATCTTTTGTACATCTAAAATATGTTTTGAATCTTATAATTTTTTCTTGAATTAAAAAAATAAATATTATGTTAAATAACTATATTTTATAGAGCAAATTAAAATGTTTTTTTGGGTAAATCAGTAAAATTTTATAAAGAATATGAAGTTATATACAACTAGAGATTGCCCAAGCTGCAATCTCTTATCCAAACCATAACTCACAAAAAAACACAAAAGTCCTACAAAGTTTCCATCAACTTGCAAATCACCATATCAAACCAAGCCAAGACTACACTATGATGGTCATATCAGGGCACTCTTGCCAGTAGCTCACTTTCATGCAACAAATACATTTATCCAATCAACCAATCCAGCCCCCTTATTAATCCTTAATCTAAGAAACAATGCATCATAAATTGGTTCTTCAACTTTCCATGTGGAATCTTTTTAATGGATTCCGATTTGAACTTCCTTGTTTACGAGGAACAACTGTAGGTGAGGGGTCTTGGAATCCCCTTGTAGCTTTAGTCACCATGTTTCCATAATCAAAGCTTGGTCGAGTTTGGGGCTTGCCCTTCATCTTATGGTGCTCCTTTTATAGCAATCAAGTAGCGGTTGGGATTGCTCTTTCTTTTTCGAAATTTGGACCTGGAGTCAAACCTATAGACATTTCATTAGAAATTAAAAAAAAACATACATTTTACCTTCTCTCAATGTTTGAGCTGAGGTATTCCATAACTTGAAAGATCACTCTCGTGTTGAAACTCTCTACATCCAAGGCTTCATCTTTAAAGGTTCGCAAGTTTCTTTCAGTCTATAGGTTATAAAAAACCACATAAAGGATAATGAAGAAGGCATTTATATCATAGGTTCTGGAGGTAGGTGACTAGTTAACCCACATTAAAATAGATTGAAGAGTGGTTAGGTGAGGTAGGTGGATTTGGAAGTGGCTTAGACTTTTGACCCAAACTGCTTTAAAGAAAGGACATTCAAAGAATAAATGTTCAATAGTCTCTAAGTCCGAAACACACAAGGAGCACCGATTTGGGGTGAGGAGGTAAAGAAGTTTGTCCCTTGTCTGCAATTTATTTAGGAAGGATAAACATAAGATGAAGGAACACCTAGGACTTTTCCTTTTATACCATACAATTTTATACCAAGGAATTGTCTAATTTAGAGGTCTCATGAAGGTGTATGCAAAAGCATTTGTATACTTCTTCGAAGGGCTAGGTAGCCATTCTAAACTATCCTCTCTTGAAGGATATGGCTGGTATTGTAAAGGTTCGAGGTTACTAATAGTCCCAACTGTTGACTCCTGCCAACACCATTCATTATTCCTGATTACGTCAGACACTCTTACATTCATGGGAAGTTCCGACTCATTGATCACCCTAGGAGTAGAGTGAGCCATCAAGATACCTCTTGGATGCCAAAGTTCCTGCCATAAGAAAGTAGAGTTTCCATTTCCAATGCTAAATCAAAATTGGTTCCCAATTTGTTCCCTAACATACAAAAGCTTCCACCAACTCCACAAACTACAGTTATTAGGAGAGGAATTCTAGAAATTATTCCTTTTCAGAATAATTTTGTGAACCCACCTAACCCACAAAGCTTTCCTATCATTAAACAGAAACCAAATTCTTTTCCCTAGTAACATAGTATTCCAAGTAGACAAATGTTTAATACCTAGACCTCCCTTTTTTTAATCTACAAATGTCATTCCATTTTACCTTAACATGAGCTTTTGTTTCCACCTTCCCCGACTACAAAAAATTCCTAAGTTTTGTCTCTATTTCCTTAATAATGGAAGTGGGGAGGATGAAGTGGCTAGACCAATAGACCTGAAAAGTGGAAAGGACTGAGATAACTAATTTCAATCTACCAGTAAAAGAGAGATTTTTATGGGTCCATTTGTTGACTCTGGAGTCTATTTTTCTAGCAATGGTAAACAATCCCTCCTAGATAACTGACTTGTCAAAAGAGGAACACCCAGGTATCGAGTGGGAAGCTAATCTCTTTTTAGACCTGACATGATTTCTATTTAATAGGCCATTTGATCCATATCTGGAGAAAAAAAGAAATGTCTCTTGGACAAGTTCATTACCATGCCAGAAAATTTGGAAAAGGTTCTTAAGCAATCAAGTAAGGTATGGGCCAAGGCCAAATTACCATGATAAAACATTCGGAGGTCATCAGCAAACAAGAGATGGGTGAGTTTGAGGCCTTTACATATCCAGTGGTATATAAAGGAATTATTTCCTTCTATGCAAGCATTGAGGCTCCTTGAGAAAACCTCTATACAAATGATAAAGAGTAAAGGAGATAACGAATCTCCTTGTCTTAAACTTGACTTACCTGGAAAGAATTTTCTGGGGGATCCATTGATTAGGATAGCATATGCAAGAGAGGCAATACACTCTCTTATCCAATCAATGAACTTGAGAGGACAACCTACAGCTACTACCACATTCAATAGGAAATCCCAATGGATCGAATCATATGTTTTTTGTAAGTCCACCTTAAAAGCACATCTCCTATGGTTATTTGGAAGATGGTAATTCTTGAAGATCTCTTGAGCCAATAAGATATTATCCTCAATTCGACGGTTCTTAATGAGTGGACTTTGGTTTTGGTTAATTATATAAGGGAGTACTTCTCTAAGCCTATTAGCCATGATTTTTAAAATCACCTTATAAATAAAGTTACAGCATGCTATAGGCCTATAGTCATCTACTATGGAAGGATTATCTTTTTTAGGAGTAAGAGTGATGAAAGTAGAATTGATCTCTTTGAGAAGTCTCCCATGATGGAAAAAATCTTTGATAGCCCTAATGATATCATCCCCTACTATATGCCAAGTATGTTTAAAGAAAACCCCATTAAACCCATCTGGCCCAGGAGCCTTATTAGGATTAAAGGAATTGAGAACATCCTGAATCTCCTGAGTTGAGACTTCAACAATGAGTTTGCTTGTGAGTGTATCAGAAATCCTATTAGGGAAACAATTTTCCACAAACTCTTTGGAAGAAGGAAGGTCCTTGCTAGTCCCAATAGTTCTTTGAAAGAAACCTAAGAACTAGTTTTGAATCTCTTCTACTTCAACAATTCTAATGCCATTTTCTCCTAGGAGAAAGTGAATGTTGTTTCTTTTTCAGGATAGAATTATGAAAAAATTTGGTGTTTCTATCACCATCTTTGAGCCACTTGATACGGGAAGATTGTTTGTATAATGACACCTGATCATCTAAGGCTCTAATCAAGTTATTTATGGCCTCGATTTCGTTGTCAACTAGGAAGGGGATGCTAGGAAAATGTCTCTTTTGATCTTGTATATGGTTAAGAGTTGTTTGGCAATGCTCAACTCTAGCATTCACATCTCCTACTTGACCAGGATTAAGCATTTTGAGAGCATTTCTCACCAGTTTAAGTTTGGCCATATCACAAACCATGGGGGTTCCTTGGACTTGAGTATTCTAGGTCTCTTCTACTATGTGGAGAAAGTTTGGTTGTGAAACTAGGAAGTTTGCAAACCTAAAAGGGGAAGGTCTCTTCGACTTATCTATTGAGGACCTAATCACTAAAGGGGAATGATCTGAAATGTTAGGATTAAGGATAACCCCATAAGATCTAGGAAACCTAGAACTTCATGTAGCATTAATAAGGGCTATATTTAACTTCCTAGCAATAAAGAGCTCACCATTTGCTTATTGGTCCATGTGAAATTAGGACCACTAGAATTAAGATCATACAAAGTACAATCCTCTACATACTGCCTAAAATCACTCATGCCAATAATAGCTGAGGGACTGATAGGCTCAGCCTCATGTGAGAATAGAATAACATTAAAATTGTAACATCCCGTCACCGATGGGATGGGTACAATTCATTGCATTCATTTGTGGAATGTTAATGCATTATTAGATATGTATAATTTAGTTAATTTGGCAATTATTGCACTGGCACACGTACGTACATACATGTATGACATTTTTCGATTTGATTTGGGTAAATTGGTAATTTGGAGGAATTAGGTCAAATTGAGTGTGAGAAATTGAAATTGGAGTTAGAATTGAGAATTAGGAATTTGAAATATGAAATTGGAGTTTATAATTGTGAGCTTTCTAATTTTGAGGATTTATAGAAATTTTTTTGGAATTTTCGGAGCAATAGGTCCGGACCGGAAAATTAACCTAATGATCGATTAATTGATTTCCGGTTCCGAAATTGATTGTCCAATGGCATAGAAAGATTAGAAATTTGATTTGAGGAATTAGGGTTAGCACCATTGGAATTCGGGGAAAATTAGAATCAGAAATTGGATTGCGGTTGTTCGGTCTAGTCTTGTGGCAATTCCATTTGCCAAACAAGGCCTTAGCATTTTGGTTTAAAAACCCTAAGTCTTTGAAATTCTCCCACGATGCTTTCTTCTTCCTTCTTCTTCGTGGATTTCTGCTTGGAGTTTCTTCTTGATTCCTTCTTGTTGGTTGCTTCCCCCTCCATCCTTGATTGATTCCCCTTGGTTGGTGTTGGAGAAGAGTTGAAGTTGGGTTTGGATTTGGAGTTGCCGTGAGTGGTGAGAGTGAGAGAAGTTGGTGATCCTTGAAGATTTGAGGCTTTTAATCAAGTAAGTTGCTTCTTTCTTGCCTTATATAGTTTGATTTGTTGATTTATTAAGTTAGATTGATGATTTAACTTGAATATTTGAGGATTTGGCATTTAGGGTTTCCGATGGATGTTTTCGTTGATTTAATGTTGGAATTTTAGGGATAATGATTGTTTGATGAAATAGAAGCTAAAGATTAGTTGTATGATGTATATTGAATAATTTGGGAGTGGTTTGGAAGGAGAAATATTGGATTTGGAGTTGTTATCAATCGGAATCTAAGAAATTTCTGGGTTTTTGGGCGTTGCTACGTTTGCACGCCGTGATGTGCGCGAAGAACACACCGCGGCGAGCAAGTCAGCTCTGCACGTCGCGAAGAGCGATTTAATGCACATCGCGACGAACATAATCGCCCTGCACGCCGCGACGAGCGCGGAAGGCGCGCCGCAGCGAGCAGGAGTGGGTCGCGTCGCGACGTGCGCGATGCGTACTCCGCGACGAAGGAGGCTTGGTTCGCCGGGGCGAGGCGAGCGGACGCCGCGGCGAGGAATGAAATTTTTCTGAAAATGTGATTTTTAGAGGTTTTTGAAATTGGGGATTTAGGAATTGCATAATTCAATTGGTTATGGATTTAATTCAATTTGGAGATTATGAATTCGGATTTTAGAATTTAGATTGGAAAATTTCAGAATTGTGTCGGAATGTCATAAACATGTATGGTGCGCCATTGATTCGTTTCATGTGCATAATTAGCTTCAGAAATTGATCATATGGTAACATTTATGTGTTTTGATTGTATAGAGGTGCCAATGGAGCGTCGATCCTTCGACGTAGCTGAGACTTCCCAGCATTAGCTCGGAAGTACAGGTGAGTAACCTAGTTGATTCCTCAATATTGTGTGCTAATTATATGCTTATGCCATGTGGAAGATGGAGGGTTATGTGTTTGATTGAAATTGGGTTCGGACCAAGGGTGTCCGACGGATCGGTAATTTGTGATTGAAGTGTTATATATGTAAAATTAAAT
>JAOTIZ010000001.1:11253399-11269830 GCA_027123425.1 Erythroxylum panamense
CTGATTTATTGCAATTATTATTACTGCGATGCCATGTGGATTTTAGCGAAATTTTCTGGTAGTGAACCTTTATCGTGTGATACGTGTCGGAATGACCTTCGGGCGTCCCGATGTGTACCCTACGATGAGGGGGCGCTACAACCTACATCTACTAGCACATTCAGTAGGAAATCCCAATGGATCAAATCATATGCTTTTTGTAAGTCCACCATGAAAGCACATCTCTTATGGTTATTTGCAAGATGGTAATTCTTGAAGATCTCTTGGGCCAATAAGATATTATCCCTTATTCGACGATTCCTAATGAAAGAACTTTGGTTTGGGTTGATGATAGAAGCGAGGATGTCTCTAAGCCTATTAGCCATAATTTTTAAAATAACCTTATAAATAAAGTTACAGCATGCTATAAGCCTATAGTCATCTACTATGGAAGGGTTATCTATTTTAGGAATAAAAGTGATGAAACTAGAATTGATCTCTTTGAGGAGTCTCCCATGATGGAAGAAATCTTGTATTGCCCTAGAGACATCCTGACTATATGTCAAGTATGTTTAAAGAAAACCTCATTAAAACCATCTAGCCCAGGTGACTTAAAGAATTGAGAACATCGGTAATCTCCTGGGTTGAGACATTAGCAATTAGTTTGTTTAGGAGTGTATCTGAAATCCTATTAGGGAAACAATTTTCAACAAACTCTTTAGATGGAGGAAGGGCCTTGCTAGCCCTAATAGCGCTTCAAAAGAAATCTAAGAACTGGTTTTGAATCTCTTCTACTTCAACTATTCTAATGCCATTTTCTCCTACGAGAGAGTGAATGTTGTTTCTATTCCTATTTGTCAAGATAGAATGGTGAAAAAATTTGGTATTTCGATCCCCCTCTTTGAGCAACTCGATACAAGAAGCTTGTTTGTAGATAGATTCCTGGTCATATAAGGCTCTAATTAAGTTATTAATGGCCTCGGTTTCCTTGTCAACTAGGAGAGGGTAGCTAGGAAACTGTCTCTTTTGATCTTAAATTTGGTTAAGAGTTGTTTGGCAATGCTCTACTCTAGAATTCACATCACCTACTTGACCAGAATTAAGCCTTTTGAGGGCCTTTCTCACCAGTTTAAGCTTGGCCACAATATAAAACATAGGGGTTCCTTGAACTAGGATATTCCAGGCCTCTTCTACTATCTGGAGAAAGGTTGGTTGTGAAACTAGGAAGTTTGCAAACCTAAAAGGGGAAGGTCTCTTCAGCTTATTAGAAGAAGATCTAATCACAATAGGAGAGTGTTATGAAATGTTGGGATTAAGGATAACCCCATAAGATCTAGTAAACCTAGAACTCCAGGCAGCATTGACAAGGGCTCTATCAAACTTCCTAGCAATAAAGAGCTCACCACTTTGTTTGTTAGTCCATGTGAAATTAGGACCACTAGAATTAAGATCATACAAAGAACAATCCTCAACACACCGCCTAAAATCACTCATTCTAGCAATAGCTGAGGGACTAATAGGGTTAGCCTTATGAGAGAATAGAACATCATTAAAAGCCCCCGTTAAAATCCAAGGATGGTTTCCTACTATGTTTTTAAGATTTGACAGCACAGACCAAAGATTGTTCTTATGATTATAATTGTTAGAACCATACACACAAGTAACAAGGAAGACAAAAGGGCTATTTATAGGAGTAATCCCCAAATGAACCAACCGATCACTAGTGCATTTAAGAACACATAGCAAACATTCCGGATTCCAAGCTATTACTAACCTAGCATTTGGACCGTACTCTAAGTTACTAAAAGAAAGCCATCTAGGAAACAAAGAAGAGCACACATTATTTAATAAATAGAGTGACTTAAACTGAGACTCAATCAAGCACACAAAAGAAACTGATAATCTCTTAAGCAAAGCATGCATAGCTAATTTCTTTTTAGAGTTATTAAGACCCCTAACACTTCAAAAAACTAAATCCATATTGGAAAAAGTCACAATAGAGTCATTACTTGTGTTTCCTCCTAGATTTCCTATTCTTTCTAATAGTGAATTCCCCCTTTGCCGCTTCCATATCCCCCAAACTATGATCAGGAATCAATTTAGATTTAGAAGGAGAAAGTTGATTACCTACTTTGCTTATGTCTAGTAGGTCAGCATCCTCAAGGTTTCCTTTTGGTTCATCTAGCTTCTGTTGATCCTTACTTTGTGCAATTAAACTTCTTGAAGAACTACTCTCCTTGTCACTTGACATTACAATTTCATGCAGTTGACCCTTCTGTGGGGTTTCTTTACCCTCCCTTTGTTCAATTTGATTGCCGAAGTCCATACTCTCTTGATGAATTAGGTTAGACTAATTGGAAACAATTTCCTTTCCATTCTTCTGCTGCTAAATTAGCCTTACTTGTATGGGTTCTTCCCCTTCACCAAATTTTGTTGTAATCCTATCTCAAAAAATCTTCCAGTTGGAGCCCAATCTTTTTTCTCTATCTGATTCTATGGCCTCCATTCATATTCAACCTGAATTTCTTTAAAAATTAGTTTCCCTTCTTCATTATAAGTTGCTAACTTGAAGGAAGAGGGCCAACTCTTTCCCAACTCCACCTCCACACGCATTCTAGCATAAACAATTCTAGACATCTTGGCAATCTGTGTGTCCATTAAGAGAGGGTTACCCATTACACTAGCTATTCTTCCTAGACCATGTTCTCCCCATTTAAGCTCCATCTCCATAGGAAAAGGGGTTTTCCTTAGATATGCCAAGGCCCCTTTTCTAATATAGAATTCATCCCATCTTCTTAGTCAAATTTAAATAAGAAGTTATTCGCACCAGTAATAAGAGTTGCATTCAATATGAAAACTAACCATGATTTGGACAATGCTCTCTGAACCACTGGATATGGGGGGCATTTTCCTAAGAAGAACCCAATGAGAGCATGCCGAACTGAACTGCTCCTTTCTTCGCTAACTCTAGTGGAGGGATAACCATGATTTGGTCGTCTTTGATCTCCGAAGGATAAAATGTCAACGCCTTCACCATTAAAGGTTCATCCTTGACATCAGCAACCACTGATTTCTAGGATCTAGGTTTAGTAGACTGAGGGTTGGGAGTCAGTTCAGGGTCCGAAGAGGCATTTTTGGTTGTCATTACAAAAAATTAATAACTTTAGCAAAATTAAAAAAATAATAGATAATCATTATGAACAATTATTTAAAATATTATATCAAATTGTTGAAAAACTAGATAAAATATTAAAAGTAATAGAAACAAAACCTGAGTCACAAAAAATGGTATCAGAGCCTCCAACTACATTTACTTTAGTAAAAACATGGAGAATATATAAAATATAGAAAAAGATATAAAAATTAATTAGATGAAATTACACAATTAGTCAATAAATTAACATTAGAAAATTAGAATAATTCTTTAAAATATGAAATTTTAAATCTATTATTGATTAGATGAAATTATTTATGGATATGAATCAAATCAAGAAATTTATCTAGATCAACAAAAAAAATGAGGAACAACCAGAAACTAGTCAAAGTGGAGAAAACGAAAAAGAAACAATCAACAAACTCATAATTGGAATTATAAACCTATTGAAACAGAAGAACTTAATCGGTTTGGATATTATCGAAAAGATAATAAATTAAGAAAATTTCCTTATGAATATAAACCAAAACATATAACCTTAGGACCATATGGAATTCTCAATTTAGACTGCTTATTATCACCAGAAAATTATTACTCGAATGGCCTAATAAATTAGCATTAGTTATACAATTAGAAAAACCTTTTGAAGTATTAACTGTAGAATCCCACTCCCGCAAGACCCGAACCCAATATCGATGGTGATATCTGGGCCCATGTCCCACGAGGGTGGTATGCTAGCAATTAAAACCGTTCAAATACCTAGAATGACATTATTATTATTTTTGAAAACAATCTCGTGCGCGGAAAATCAATAACCATATTGGGCCCATTTTAATACGAAAACATTTCGATCAAAACATAATTTCAGTAATCACATTACAATTATACATTTAATAATTTGGGCCCTCTACGATAACAGTTCGATTCTTCAGAAAACGCAGAAATACAAATTACACACGAATCAGAATGACAATAATGCAGACGCGAACTAATCCTGACCTCAAACTCTTACTTCCATGCAGTGGACATACTCCGTTTGACTAACGGGGTACTCTTCACTTCCTGAAAAATAGTTGCAATATTGGGTGAGTTTGCGAACTCAGCGAGAAACCATCATCGATGGTTCACGCAACTCATGCATTACGCAGATTGCGTACAACATAGCACAGTAATAGTCAATTAGCATATAACAATTTGCAGTATCATATAACAATTTACAATAAATCATGCCATCACATAATTCAGTAATCGTCACAAATCAGTTACTCATGTATATGCAATGCATATGTGACTCTTTCCAGTTATTCAGTGTTGTGCCCAAGCGCTCAGTCAGTGTTCAGTGGAGAGTTAGAAAAAGCAAATTTAATATTAATGCACTGATTTAAAATATTAATGCAATGTCAGACAAACCAGTATCATAAAGATATAGCATATTGATATGACAATTGTGAATTACAAAATGCTATATATAACGCGATGTATTGACTTGTCATACTAAAATTAAAATTACTGAATGTTGGAAGATCTAGTTGAAAAAATTAGTAAAAAAATTCAATTAAAAAATTGAGTATAATAGAAGAATAATTTTTTTTCTCATCTCAATAAATAAATGTTTTCTTATAATTCATTGGAAAATTTGGGTTCTATTAAATATATATTATGTATAGATATTGGTCTTTGTTGACTGTCTCTTTACATTTATTTGTTCAATCTTGCTATATTAGATATTACAGAAAGTGGCACTTTTTCTGTCACTGGAATTCTAAGGTATGGGTGTCGTTATGTTGGATGCTCTGAAGGGACCATTTTTTTTTTGCATACAAAAGAGAAAAAAAATCTTAGCTAGAAGCTATGTTTGGTGCCGAAGTACCAAGGCGTCGGTAATATCCTTACACAAAATAGCCAAACAGCCCGACGGGGTAACTGGAAGGAACCTTGTCCCAAGCGGTGGAAGATTGATATATTTAGTCAACCAATCCGCATATTAGTTTCCCGTGCGGTAAACATGACACAGCTTCACTTCCCATGCACGCTCCAAAAGTAACGAAATGGCAAGGGTCAACGAGCAAGTCTGTCTGTGCCTCCCTGTGGAGTCAGATAGGATGTTAATGACAAGTAATGAATCCGTATTTAATTCTACAAGCCTAAATCCCAAATCCCAAGCTAGTAGGAGACCAGAAAAAATGCCCCAAAGCTCAACCACAAGGGGGCAACACGAGCCAATATGATGAACAAAACCCCCTAACCAACCCCAGTCTGAAGGGACCATTTGTTTCATGGATCACGGTACAGAAGACTCTTACAAACAAGTTTTATAAATGTAATATTAATCATTTATGTGAATTACTAATATTTTAATATAGATATATAGCAGTCTTAACTGTCATGGATTAGTTAATTTTAACTGTCAGCCAAAAGTATCGAACAATGCATGTGAATTCTAGACTTGTTGGGAAATCTATGGGGCCGGGCACACGTACTAATCTACAGTCATTTCACTTAACTTGTCACAATTTTACGCCTATATATACTTATAAACTCCTCGTGAACTCCCGTCCATCTTCAAGACATTGCTCATTGTAGTGCATGCTTGTTAGTGTGTAAAAGCCAAAAAATGGTGATGTTCAGGATTGCTCTAACTCTTCTCTGCCTAATGAGCCTGTCCTTAGTAAGTCTGATCCACGCTCAAGACGCACCCAACGATTATGTCCAAGCACATAATGCCGCTCGTGCAGCAGTAGGTGTCGGACCGGTGACTTGGGACGACAAGGTAGCTGCCTTTGCCCAAAACTACGCCAGTCAACGTGCAGACGACTGCAATCTTGTGCATTCTACAAATAGGCCGTACGGAGAAAACCTAGCAATGAGCACAGGCGATCTCTCCGGAGCGGAAGCCGTGAAACTGTGGGTTGACGAGAAACCATTCTACGACTACGGCTCCAACTCTTGCGCGGAAGGCCAGGTTTGTGGGCACTACACTCAGGTGGTGTGGAAAAACTCTGTTCGCATAGGTTGTGCTAAGGTGAGATGCGGTAATGGAGGCACTTTCATTGGCTGCAACTATGATCCTCCAGGAAACTACGTTGGCCAGCAACCTTATTGAAGAATCAGCGCCTAAATATTATGTTTTAGAAGGTGTTGCACTTATATATAATGCTTATGATAACACTTTGTGACGCTAATAAAGTTTCGAAGTATAATTATTAGAACAATCATGTGTTCTTATAAGTCTTCAATCACTTGACTAAAGCTAACTAATCAGTGCAATTAACCTTTCTGAATTATCCAAGTTGCCTGAACTTAATTTCACCCTTAATAGACACACTACAACATCAATTCAAATTCAGAGTCAAGTCATGGCTGTGAAAGATAAAAGAACAATCATAGCATTGCACCTATAGAAGATTCTTTGCCACTATGTCCTCGTTGCCTTCAACAGACCCAACCTAGGGATAATAGACAAAATGATACGGTGACGACACAGTTCTAAAGTCTTCGCAAGCAAAACTTGTAGGCTGCTTTTCAAAGCAAAATTTCAAAAGTTGCATGAAGAAAATTGGTCTTTTAAGGAAAATATGTTTAAAGTTTTATTTACTTTATGGTTAGCGATTAAACAAAGAGTTAACACGATATATAGGCTTAAAGACAACTTCATTATCAACAACATATGCAAATTATGCAACCCAATCTTTGAAACATTGAATCTTTAACTATAGTTTTTGTAAAATTTATTAGAATCAAGCACTTTTTTGTTTTTGTTTTTGCAAAATCAAGTGTAGAAAATAATTAGGAGAAGATAGTAGAATGAGTAGAGCCGATCAAATATACTCGTATAAAAGATCTAAAGTTATTTAAAATAGATCAGAGGTGTGATATTTGAGAAATATGAAATAAAGAAGACAAAATTTTCAGTACAAGGCATAGAAAGCTCACACTTTTTATCTAAACACGTTCAACTTGATTAGAGAAAACAATTATGACTAATAATATTTACACTAAAATTAACATAGATATGATATTTGCCTATACTTTAATATCATTTTAGCCCTATTTTTTATAAGACTACGTGTTATTAGATTTTTTCAGACCTGTTATGTTAGTGAAATTTTTATTGTTTTATTAAGTTAAAGTTGAATTTGTTGACTCTTCTTATAGATTTTCTTGCACTGAAGCAAAAATCTTGTAAGACCTCTGCTTTGATCTTTTTACGACCTTCCTTCCCTTTCGGTTTTTTTATGATAAAGATTTGACCTTTGCTTTATCTGACATTTGCTCAAGTCAGTCAAAAAAACATGTAAAACCTTCTTCTAAAACCAAATTTTGCTCCTCTACTCTGTTGTGAAAATCGACCATATTATAATAGGTTCGCAGTTAAATAGAGCTGAGGGAATAGTAATGACCACACAGATTTTACGTAAAAACTCCTAAATTAGGGTAAAAACTACGGGCAAGAATAGAAGATTTTTATTACTGAGAAAAAACTGGAGAATTACAAGGAAAAACCAAATTAAAAAAAATACACAATTTTTTTTGGTCTCTCTTTTTCTCTCTTTTCTCTCTCACCTCACTCTCTCTTTTTCTCTGCTGCTTTCTTGCTTATTCTCTTTGTTCATCTCCTGCCTATTTATAGGCAGGAGAAGGAAGATGTTTGGCCAACCACTCTTTTGGCCTATTAGTCAGGTTAGGCACTGAATTTCGGTGCCTAACTTGCCTACCAAGTTTGACAATTATCCTAATTGAAGATTTGATTGAGAATCAATCAGATCTTCACACTATTATTTCTACCTTGTCGCTTCATGTTGCTTACGTCTTTGTTAGGTCACACGAGGATTGATATCATATAAACTTGTCACCATTGATTGCTTTTGTCATAAAATCTACCAGGTTCTCCATTGTATAAATTTTCTGCATGTCCACTATTCCTTCTTCCACTTTCTGACGAACGAAGTAATATTGAACTAGGATGTGTTTTGGCTTTAAATGAAATGCTGGATTCTTTGCAAGATGCAAAGCACTCTGATTGTCACAATACAGGGTAATATTCTCTTGTTTATTCACAAGTTCTTCCAACAACATCTTCAACCACACTGCTTTTTTACTACCTTGTGTAGCTGCTACATATTCTGCTTCTATTGTTGACGTAGCCACAACTAACTGTAGTTTTGAAACCCAGCTTATAGCTCCTTTAGCTAGTATAAACACATATCCTGTAGTGGATTTACTTTTATCAAGATCATCTGCATAATTAGCATCAACATATCATTTGACAGTAAAATTTGATCCTCCATAACATAATGCAACATCTGAGGTTCCTTTGATATATCTGAGAATCCTCTTAACAGTATTCCAATGCTCTTGACCAGGATTCACCACGTATCTACTAATTACTTCCACTGCATGTGCAATGTCTGGTCTTGTACAAATCATAACGAACATTAGGATCCTCACTACTGATGCATACGGTACTCGAGACATCTCCATCCTCTCTTCTTCATTGCTAGGACTCATACTTGAGGATAACTTGAAATTAACAGAAAGAGGGGTATAAATTGACTTACAGTATAAATTGACTTACAATCTTGCATGTTAAATTGCCGCAAGATCTTCTTCAAATAATTCTTTTGAGAAAGCCAAATCTTCCTATTATTTCTGTCTCAGTGAATTTGCATTCCTAGAATCTTGTTTGCTGATCCTAAGTCCTTCATTTCAAATTCCCTAGCCAACTGAGGTACGATCATTATTAAGGCCTGCTACCAACATGTCGTCTACGTACAACAGCAACACTATAACATCTTCTTTCTCAAACCTCTTGAAATATGCACAAGGGTCTACATTCAGCCTACTATATCCAAGGCCCATGGTGAAGGAATCAAATCTCTTATACCAACAACTCGACGCCTGCTTTAAACTATATAGAGATTTGTTCAACCTGCAATCCAAGTTCTCTTTTCCTTTTTCTTCAAATCCTTCTGGTTGGAGTATATAAATTTCTTCTTCAAGATCTCCATGAAGAAATGCAGTTTTCACATCTAATTGCTCAAAATGCAAGTCAAATATATCACACATTGCCAGAACTATTCGAACTGTAGTGAGTCGAACCGTAGGAGAAAATATTTCATTAAAATCAATACCTTCTTTCTGACCATATCCTTTTACCACTAGTCTAGCACGATATCGCTCCACTTGATCATCACCACTTCACTTGATCATATAAACCTATTTATTGCCAATAGGCTTTCTTCCTTGTGGTATTGACACCAGCTCCCATGTTTTATTCTTATGCAAAGCTTCAATTTCTTCCTACATTGCTGTCATCTATTGAGATGCATCTGAACTAGTCATTGTTTCTTAAAGAATTGATGGCTCTCTGTCTTCAGTTGAAAGACAGTATGCAATATTACTCTCCATAATATAATCTGAGTGCCAGCTCGGTGTTCTTCTTATGCGAGTTCGTCTTTGAGTATCTGGAACATCATATTCAACTGGTTCTTGCTCCTCGTGCTCTGGTGCAGCTTCAGAAGAATCATTTTGATTAACTTTCCTATCCATTTGTACTGTTGTAGTTTCTGAATTCTCTTGAACAATGCCAACATTTTCTACTTGCTCTTGATCCTTATCTTCTATGAAGATAACATCCCTACTGACAAAAATCTTGTGGGCAGTGGGATCCCACAAATGATACCCATTCACACCTTCAACATACCCTAAGAAAATGCATCTTCTAGATTTTAGATCCAACTTTGTAGTTTCTTGGGTATTGAACATCACATAGGTCGGACTTCCAAATATATGGAGGTTGGAATAATCTACTAGTTTACTAGTCCACATTCCATCAGTGTGTTCAACTCAATTGCAGTTGATGGAGCTCGATTCACCATATAACAGGCGGTATTGACTGCTCCTGTCTAGAATTTCTTATCTAAGCTTGCAGTTCTCAACATCGCTCTTGTTCTTTCTAACAGAGTTCTATTCATTCGCTTTGCTACTCCATTTTGTTGAGGAGTGTATGCTGTAATGAACTACCTTTTGATACCTTCTTGCTTGTAGAATTTATCAAATTCTTTCCCAGTATATTCACATCTATTATCTGAGCATAAACACTTGATCTTCTTACCAGATTTGAGTTCCATCCTCGCTTTGTAAAATTTGAAAGTTGGACATACATCTGATTTCCTCTTAATGGGAAACACCAAACATCTCCTTGAATAATCATCAATGAAGGATACAAAGAAATTTGCTCCTCCGAGGGATGTAACTGGATCTTGTCATACATTAGAGTGAATCAAGTCTAGAATTTCTTTGCTTCTGAACTTTGATGTGTTGAACTTCAATCGATATTACTTACTCGCAATGCAATGCTTACAGAAGGGTAGTGATACCTTTGTGAGACCTGGAAGTAGATTTTTCTCTGCAAGTATCTTCATTCCTTGTTCTGACATATGTCCAAGCTTTTTATGCCACATCATTGAAGTTTTGTGGTCTGGACTAGCACCACAATGGATGCTTCTCCGTCTTGCAAAGTTACTCCTTTCAGTATGTATAGATTTGCAATAATCTTTTCTGCTTTCATAAATACTAGTGCTCCTTTAATCACTTTTATGATCTTGTTTTGAATATCAAATCTAAAACTGAGATCATCTAGTTGTCCTATAGACAACAAATTCTTCTTTAGGCCCTCCATATGTCACACTTTTTCAATAGTCTGAGTTGTCCCATCATACAATTTTAGCTTGATGGTGCCAATACCAATGATCTTTAGAGCTTGATCATTACAGCTGTACACAGATCCCTCAAAGATAGATTCATACTGATGGAACCATTCTCTTCGAGAGGTCATATGAAAAGTAGCTGCTGAATCGAGAAGCCATACATCAACAAATCTTCTCTTACCTCCAACAGTCATTGCTGCTTCAAAGACCATTATACCTCCATCATCTGAAGTATTTGCCACATTTCCTTGAGGAATAGAATCTTTCTTATTCAGATTCCAATCCTTCTTCAAATGCCCTCTTTTGCCACAATTGTAGCACTTGAAATTCTTCTTACTCCTAGATTTTGATCTACCATGACTATAACTCCCACTTGGGCCACGTTTCATTGATCTTCCTCTCATAATCATTAAGTCTTCCGCTTGTTGTGAATTTGCCAGTCTGTCTTCCTTACTTTTGCACCGAATCTCTTCTTCCAGAATAGCAGCTACAATATTGTCGAAGACTAGAGTGTCTGTATTATTTGTTAAATTGATAATGAGTTGATCATACGAATCTGGTAGATTTTGGAGTAGAAGTTTTGCTTGTTCACTTATCTCTATTGTATGCCCCAATGATGTGAGTTGGGAAATAGAGTATTTAAAGTATTTAAGTGCTCCGTCACCGAAGTGGATTCTGCCATGTGTACAGTGTATAGTTTTCTCTTCAAAATTTTTTTGTTGTGGAGTGATTTGACCTCGTATAATTTTGTGAGGTGATCCCATATTTCCTTTGTAGTCTTATTTTCCTCTATATTAGATAATACTTCATTAGCTAAAGCGAGGTGAATATTAGCTACAGCATTCTCGTCCATCTCGTTCCATTTTTTATCTGTGACTCCAGCTGGCCGTTCACTAATGGTCACTAGACAATTATCTTTCCTCAAGATTGCCTTTATCTTCAACTTCCACAATGAGAAATTACTCCTACTGAACTTTTTAATCTCAAATTTTGCTGCCATTGCTTCTATCACGAACAGAATTTAGCTCCCACTATTTCACGTTAATAGTATCGTATGTATGAATAGTACCATACACGTGAATAGTATCGTATATATGAATAGTATTATATGTATGAATAGAATCGTGCGTATGAATAGTACTGTATACTTGAATTACAATAACGACACAATATAATGCAAAATTAAATGAATGAACAGTTGTCACCTTTTGATTACTATTCACCAACTTTCACTGTGCTCACCAGAACTCCGAACGAATTACGCTAAAAAATTCATCATAATTTTCTAACCTCACTTTGATATCACTTGCTGTGAAAATTAACCGGATTAGAGCAAGTTCGCAGCTAAATAGAACTGAAGGAATAGTAATAACCACATAGATTTTACGTGAAAAACCTCCAAATTAGGGTGAAAACCATGAGCAAGGATAGAAGACTTTTACTACTGAGAAAAAACTGGAGAATTATAAGAAAAAACTAGACAAAAAAAATATACATAATATTTTTTTAGCCTCTCTTTTTCTGTCTTTTCTCTCTCACCTCACTCTCTCTTTTTCTCTGCTGCTTTCTTGCTTCTTCTCTTTGTTCATCTCCTGCCTATTTATAGGTAGGAGAAGGAAAATATTTGGACAACCACTCTTTTGGCCTATTAGTCAGGATGGGCACTGAATTTCGATGCCTAACTTGCCTACCAAGTTTGACATACTCTGCACATTGATACGTATAACCTCTATTCTAGTTCTTAGTTTGGGTATATTAGAATTCCAATTTTTTAGTTAACCCATTGAAGTAATGAGTTTTGTTTCTTAACCTGTGATCTTCTACTAATATAATATTGTACTATTCTTCTTAGTAAATAAATGGATGTACGAGAAGCTGTCATATTGTCTAGTGGGGCGTATTACAATCATAGGGGAGGTAAGATTGGTGGTCCTAGGTCTGCATACAATTCCTGGGTTTAGATCCTCGTCAAACCCTAACTTTGAAGTTCAATCCAATAATAGAGAAGGCTCATCTGGTCCACATTATCGGTAGAATCACCAAATACCAATTTTAGTCATGACATTAAAATCTTTGTTCCCTTTAAGATTCCGGTTAGTGAACCAGTGAAAAAGTGAGGTGGTATAGTTAGGTGGGTGCCTTGGTTACGTTATCTTAAGGGATGAATGGAGTTTAATAAATAAATAAGTTGAGTATAACTTTGGGTCAAAATGTTCCATGTCACTTTATTTTAGCGTAAGTCAATTCTAAGGAGTTTTTTTTTGTATAACTTCAAATTATAAAAGCTTTTTTTCCTAGGAACTCCAAAAGATAGGGCATTTTAAAAATTTTTTTCCTAATTATAAGGGTTGTTTTTTATCCTATCAATAATATAAATGTTATATTTATATTTAAGATAATAACTATTTAGATGATTTATTTATTGTTTTGTTAAAATTTTTAAAGCCTATTAATAATAAGTAAGAATGTGAATAACATGTTAAAATAAAGTTGAAATATAAAGAAATATAAATAAAACAATAAATTAAAGCATATCTTTAAAATGTAACGAATATGAATCTTCAATTAAATTATTTTTAGTTCAAATTTGTATTCTCATATATATAATTTATTTTTTATATTTTTAATTAGTGATTTTTTTGGTAATGGGAGATGATTGATATTCAATATTTCGTGTTCTTTTATAGATTGGTTGTGGGATTTTTTTATCACGGTCTACCCCTTGAAAGAAAAAATAAGGCACATCAATAATTGAATGTATTAGTAATTCTTTATGTAGAATAGTTATGATAAATGAGATTTTTTATACTCTATTTAAATCAATTATGTTTGTATAAGCATGATCAAATCGAGAACATAATAATTTTTTATTTAAAATAGTTTTATTTTATCATCTTAAGGAATAATATATTGGGACTCAAAATTACTTGTAATTTAATCTTTTATTTACTTATTCATCACAGTAGATTATTATTTTTCCATTGGATAGATCTTAAGATTATACCATTAGATTTTGTTAAGTCAATGTATAAGAATAATATTTCATCTCTTTATTATTGATAAGATCTATCTTGCTATATTATTTGATATTATCTTCTTTGTTTTAGATTTATTTTGATGCTTAAATATGGAAAATAATGATTGTTTTGTTTTAGAAGATGAATGTGAAGATTGCATTAAATCAGGACTCTATTGATGATAATCACAAATTTTGGATAAAGTGAAGAGATTGTTGTAGTGGATAAGGTTGATCACTTGAAAAGTTGAAGTTTAACTGAAAAACTTCTTCTTATCCTTATCATTTAGGAGCTTGAATTTGAATTTGTTTTAGATAGACATCTTTACAAGTTAGAACTAGATTATGATTAGATTAGAAAACCTTATAAAAGGGGCGTTCCTTACAACAGAAATAGGTTCTCTCCTCTTATATTTTTCACAATTATTAGTCTTTCTTCAATTTTTGTTATTGGGGCAAAAGTCATATGTAGCTAAACTTAATCATTTTGATTTAAGGGGATTCGATATTCTAGTTGTAACTTTATGAGGTTTTGTGTTCCAAACTTTTATTCACGTTCTAATTCAAGTATTTCTTGTTTTGAGTTTCATATTTCATGAATGATTAATATTCGATTAATCTGACAATTGAATTTAATATTAATTTTTCTAGCGCTATTTAGGAATTCAATGATCCGTAATTGTCATAAAGGAATGGTACAACTAGAAAATAGGTTATTTACGAATTTATATTTAACTTATGATAAACAAAAAAACTAAATTTAATAGTTGCAGCCATCTCAATTATTTAATTTAGGATTTAGTCTTTTTCACGAAGCTTATTGCTATCATTTATTTGATATGGAATGCTATCACACCCAGTCAATATATGATAAGTTTTGGTTTGAATGCTGGGTTTGAACCAATTAATTTAGAAAAATTTTAGACTTATTATGGCTATCCTAATATGTTTCAAACTACTTAAATCGCGAAAATATTCTTTTTAGACCAATAATCAATGTTACAATTAGATAAGTTCTTTCCCTTGAATAGGAGTGTGGTGATATTGACTTTCTCAATTTTAAATTGAGTTGATTTAATTTGTTTTCGTATTAATTTTAGATAATCAATTATTTAATCAAAAACCTCCATTTAATTTTACTTGAAATTAAGAAGCTACTTTTTAGTTTTACAGGGAATCGATTTGGTTCCATGACTACTACAAAAGTTTGGAGAATTAGAATTATTTTGTGGGCTTCGACACTCGACCAAAATTTGGCACCATTGTCAGGGAACTATTTTAAGTTTCTTAGTTACTTTGTGTTTTTATTTTTATAGTTACTGTTGACCTTTTATCTTGTATGACTCGTACTTCTTAGATAAGTAAATTATAATATAATCTAGAAATTGAGAAGACAACGTATCATTTGAGAAAGAGACTAAGCAAGGCAGTGGGCATTCATCTTTAGACATGAAAGTTGAAGTAGATCTAACAATTGGTGAAGACTCTAATTTTCAAGAAGCGGACAAAAATATGACAAATCTCAACTCGAGAATGTTGAGGGAGTTAGCCATATTGAATTTGAATCAACAACCCTTATGCATTCAATTTCCACATGTTGAGGTAGATTTCGAATTGAAATCTGGTTTGATTCACTTACTACCTATTTTTCATGGTCTTGTAGGTGAAGATCTGCATAAACACATGAAAGACTTTCATGTTATATGCTCTAAAATGAAACCACAAGGGGTGACAGAAGAAAAAATTAATCTCAGGGCCTTTCCATTCTCATTTAAGATAAGGCAAAGGATTGGCTATAATAACTTCCACTTAGCTAAGTAACAACATGGAACGAGATGAAAAGAATGTTTCTGGAAAAGTTCTTTCCTGCATCATGAGCAACAAATATCATAAAGGAGATATGTGGGATAACGTAAATTATAAGAGAAACATTATATGAATATTGGGAAAGATTTAAAGAGCTATGTGCCAGCTGTCCACATCATCAAATTCCCGATCAACTTCTGATTTAATACTTTAATGAAGAACTATTGCTAATGGATTGAAATATGGTTGATGCAGCTAGTAGAGGAGCTCTGGTAAACAAAACACCTGAGGCAACTAGACAGTTTGTTGGGTTGCGATCCGGGAACTGGATCCCAACCGGAAAGCGGAAACCGAAAATGAACAGAATCGACAGCAACGGATTTCTTTTCGAATTCAAAGCGGAATGAAACGAAAGTAAAGCGGAAAATTGCGAATCGGAATGCACATAACAAAGCGGAGACAAGTGCTCACACAAATCGCAGCGAATCGGAAAACGAATGTCCGACATCCCGGAGAAACACAAAGTATAGAAAATTTATCGCGTTGGAAAACCTAGACTAACCATCCGAAATCGGTACATTTTTTTTCTCTTATTCATTCCTTTTCTTATTGCTTACATTTTTAGTCAATCTCATTCAAATCACACTCAATCCATACAATTTGTCTTAATCACGCAAATCTCATCTTTACCAAACTAACTTCTTATTCTTATTCTTATCTTAACCCGATTTTTACCGAAAATCGGGCAGCATAACGGCTGTATTTTG
>JAOTIZ010000001.1:11294821-11305407 GCA_027123425.1 Erythroxylum panamense
GTGTTGAATGTAAAATGTGAAATGATTGATTAAGTGTATGTGATCCAATGTGATTATTAGATAAATGATGTGAATTAAGTGGTATGTGAATAGGTGAGCCAACGAGGATGTTCACTCACTAAGTTCGCAAAACTCACCTAAAATTGGTAAATATTTTTCAAGCTCAAAAGAGTACCCCGTTAGGCAAATGGGGGTATACCTACTGCAATCAAGTAAGGGATAGAGGTCAGGATCAGTTCGCTCTTGCATAATTATTTTCATTAATTTTTGTGTGAAAGGATGTATTCCAAAATTTTTGTATTATATGTATTGATCAATTATATTTTGTAATAACTTTCCAAAATGGAAAGGGTTGTAAGTGAAATTGATCTCCAGTGCAATTTATAAATGTGATTGAAAAAGTTTATGCTTGATTTGATTATTGGTTGTCCGCATACGTGTATGTTAAATGTGGAAAAAAAGTTTCTAAGTTTTCGAGAGTCTGGCCATTCTAGCATGCCACCCTTATAGGATCCGCACTTGGACATCACTCAGGATGTTGGGTACGTGTCTTGAAAGGGTGGGGTGCTACAAAATTAGTTTAACTTAAGGAATTGCAATAAAGAATGCCTATAGTATTTTTATAAGGGACAAGCAATTCTATGATGAAACTATATCGAAATCTTCACATGATCATATTGTATTTTATAAATGTTTTGAAAAAATACGTGTGCATCTATCATCCTCTAAGTCCCAAGGAAAAGGAAATTCATGTACGGATCATATTCTAAACCTAGAGGGTATAATACTCAAGGCAAAAATAGGCAGAATTTTTATGTAAGGTCATCTCAAAAGAAATTACAACCTCCTTCTCATTCATATAGGCCTCTTTCTCATTGAAATGGTATGAAACAAACTCACAATCACTATAGCTCTTTTTATAAGCATAAATATTCCATTTATTTCTCATCAGTTAGACTACTTTACTAATGAAGGAGGTTCATCTTCTACTTCTATAATTTTGTAGCCTTTTCAAGCTAATTCTCAACCTTTAGATTGTAATGCTCATGATACCATTAATGTTATAAATTCATTAATTATATCTATTACTTTAGAGTTAGATGTCATTGTTGTGGAGGCTAAGAAAGGACTAATTAATGTAGAGTATGATTCTCATGAGTTTACAGTTAATGTAAACTCTAAGAACCTATCAATTGAACTAAGTCTACAGTTGATGTTATTAAATCTTCTACTGCACTTAATACGGAATCCTCAGATGTTTTCAAGATTAAGACTAGGAGAAAATCTAAGAGGAATAATCAAGTGTTATCCTTATAATCTCCTAAATCTTTATATAAATTTGCTATGTTGACATGTAAAGGGATTTAATAGCCATAATAAGTAATAACTTGTTAATGATGACTTAAGGGATTTGAACCCCTTTATATTTTATATTTTGAGAACTAAATTGAGACAAAATGGGATGAGTAAGCTAAATTTTCTCGAACACTCTTAAATAATTATTATTAATCATTGTTCTCATCATTATGGTATGATTATTATCTCTTTTGATCCCAATAGAGTGAAGGCTCTGAACTCTATAGTCACAGATCGAATCTTACACTTGACCTAGAATTAACATAAGAAAGAAATTGTCTTCATATAAACTCTAATTAAGCGGATATCAAACTTCAAACTTGATAAATTAACTTTATTACATCTCTTATGATGTGATTTTTTAATATAATTTGTATGTTTTATTTTATATTATTCCTAGTATAATTATACCTAAGTTTTCAAAATTAGTAAATAAGACTTCATTTGGATCTTTAGTTCTCAAAAGCCTGCACTAAGTGATGTTTTTCTAAATAATTGGTTCCCATACTTAGTTCCTAATTACTTAGTATAGGCCCATAAGTAGAATGGTCATAAAAATAATTTTATTTTTTATTTCTTTAATTTTTAAGTTAGTACAGGATGTGAAAGGTGAATTCACTTGATCGAAGAGAGGTAAGCCAAAAATAGAATCCAAAAATCATCTAGGTCAAAACCTAAAAGCTTAAGTCCAAACTAAAAGTCCATAAAACCTATGAAATCAAGTCCAAACCATAAGCCTACAAACCCTAAAGCTTAAGTTGAGCTCTAGGTACTAATCACTAATTTCCCATAGTTTCTCACTTCTAGATTAAATCCAAAAACCATTTGAATCCTTAGGTACTAAGTTATGAATTCTAGACACATTTTTAATCTCTTATTTCATTTTATTTCTTAAGTCTTATAACCTAGCTCTAGATATATCAATTTCATTTCAAATCTTATGGCACCACTTTTAGCATTTTTTTTCCATTTCAAAGCCCTAATATTCATTCTACTTATTTTATTTTATCTTATTTTTAAGCTCTGAAATTCATTCTATATATTTTATTTTTAAGCCTCAAGATCCACCTTTATGTGTTTCATTTTTCTTTCAAGTCCTATGATACAACTTCAAACATTTTCTCCATTTTAAAGCCTCAATATTCATTCATGGGATTCCATTTCATTTTAGTTTAGTTTTCCTAAGAACTAACTATAGGCATTTCATTTTTCATTTCAAGTCTTATAGAACTACTCTAGGCATTTTCTTTAGATTCCAACAACTAATATTCATTCTAGGCATTCCATTTATATTATATTTTATTTTTAAGCCCTAAGATGTAACATTGACATTTCATTTTAATTTTAAGACCTAATATCTATTCTAGGTATTGCATTTTTATTTTCAATCCTCAGCCCCTAGGTAAGACTATAATTAATGTAGAGTATAAACTCTAAGAAGACTAAACCAACCATAAAGATTGATAGGAACTAAAGGATGATATACCTTATGGAAAACATCTACTATAAAATTTTTAGCCTTTATTGAGAAATTGATGTATTCATGTTGTAAACCAGATGATCTCATAATCATCCCTATGGCACAAAGTGATGTAAATCAATTGAGGGAATGTACAAAACGGAAGGTTTAATGTTAGCAATTTTCGAAATAAAGTAATAGAACTCTTCTCTCATACTTTGTTGTTAATTTGAGCTCAATAATAGCATATTATTCAAAAAACTAAAAACAAACAAAAAACCTTTTACACATGAAAATAATATCTCAATTAACTTTGTCCCTTGTATTCATAAATTCATCTTATACATTTCATCGAACACTTATAGGTATAAAAAATTCATCCCTAACTATTAAGAAAACACTGGTACGTGGCATTATTCACCAACAAGAACACATTCAGACGCACAATGAACTATTAATATTTGAAATAAATGCAGACAACACAAACTATATCAACCAAAATCGAACCAAACAAAAGCTTCCCTTATAACAATAAGCAGAAAAATAAAAAACCAAGTGCAAAGGAGGAATAACTAACCACGATGGACGATTAACCAAAGACCAAGATGACAACGATGGTGGGCAGAACTGAAGACCATAACAACAAGGGAAGAGGAAAAAAAATTCAAACTTTCACAAACATTCAAAAGGTGGTTTAAACGTGATAAGGAAACGACGTTGTTTGTGGTTGAACAAATGACATCGTTCTACATCCAATTAAAACAACAACCCTAACATCATTTGAATTTACCTATAGAATGATATTTCCGTAGATAAATTACCAATAGGAAAACTATTATGTAGGTAATTTCCTTACGAAATGGTGCTTACATAGTAATTTACTTATGGAACTCAATTTCCATAAAGAAATTTCTTACGAAATTTTTTTCAGTCAGTAAATTTCGTAGACACTTTGTTGCCGGGAACCATTGGCGCCCATTTTTATGTTGACTTTCATTATTCCATCGCTAACTTTCATTGGCAAAGTTTAGTCTCCTTCTTTACCGACTTCCATTGCAAATTACCGTTTTTCCAAAACTTTACCTACAGAAAGCAATTTATGTCACTAATTTATTACAAAAATTTTTCCATAGGTAATATTCCGCCAATAATTTACAATGTTCTTGTAGTGATGGTGGCCATGAAGGCCATTAACACCTTCTGGTTACTTCTATGTGATTCGTTTTTGGTTTTGGGCGATGGAGATCAGGGTTTTGGAGAAGTCAGAGAACTCTTGGGTTTTATGATAAGGGTTTTCAACAGGTCAAAATACTTGTAGGAGCAAAATGGAAATTTTGGTGGTCTAGGATTAACCCAACTCTGCTCATGCTATGAATGTTAATTAGGTAATATTAGAGAATGTAATTGAAGGCTTAATATAATCTCAAGGCCCTTGTAAGCTTTATAATAGTAAAAATCAATTACATAAGGAACTAAATAGGAAATTATATATAGATTTGACTTTTTCTAATAATTTTTTAAGAAATAGAATTTGTATAAATAACTTTGAATTGTCCAATTCATTCGATCCAAAATGAACTTATATGAATTATTATTTTAGTTTGGATTAAATTTCTTTAAAGTTTGGTTTGGCTTGAGAAGTAAAAATCATTCTTCTAATAGATCGATTTAAAATTTTGTTTGACTGCACCAAACTTTAGACAGCCCCATCACTCATAACATGATTAACCACATGGCCCTACCTAGTAGGTGATTGAGATTACATGGCGTCATGATTCCTCACAAGACGAATCTTTGTTCCTCAACACTACCTCAGTAGTTGAAGCAGTACAAGGAATTATTTATGCTTGATTTTTTCTTCTCAAAAACAGTGTACATATGGTCTCAAATTTCTTAATGAGAATGATTACAAGCTCATATCTATCAGTGCACATGATACAATTTAAAGCATATGATCCATATATGCCTCAAAATCATGTTTTAAAATCCTTTCTAGTTTCCTGAAGCACATGCCATTCGAAGCATAGAGATCCTTGTCAAGATTTGGCTTGCACTACATTACAATGAAGCAATGACCTACCTTTGGGCAGGTACGTTGTATATACATTAGTCGTGCTTAAAAGAATGCTTCAACATAACACACTGGCTTGGACCACAAATAACAGTAGCTGTATATTTTCCATGGTTATTTGTCCAGGAACTCTAGTATTGTTGCTTTCAAAACCCGGATTGTTGTCCCACTGTCGACTGATGGCTAAAATGCCCATTAACATAACATGAATCAAGATAATTAGGCTAAAAGTTGACACGATATATATAATACGTATCGTGTATGGGAAGAGAGATTAATGACAACCGAACCTGGTTCGACATCAATTAGTTATAGGAATTGCAAAGCAAAAGCATTGTTTCCACACTATATATATTCTCTTCTTAAGGGACTTAAGGAAATGTGATGTCTTTTGCACGCCAGTTATTGCCATCTACATCCATGATTACTTGATGTTCCTCTCTTGGATGAACTAAAAACAAAACAAAGATTTAGTTACTGCTTAGTTTCATTCTCGTTCTCGAGGTAGTCACGGCAAGAAAGATTAGTTAAAGGTGTCTGGCAGGCAGCAGAGGAAACTACCAAAAACTGACAATTTAAGGACACAACACGAGTGGCGACAATTGCGACGAGAAACGAGATGCATCCTTGGTTTGTTGACATATAGCATTTTGGTTTAAAAGACGAAATAGTGGGAACCATTAGCTGCTTTTTGAAGCCAACAACAGGCTCAACACAGCTATGTTCCTGCCTAATTAATCTACTTGTTGATTTAACCAACTCCTCTCATCACTAAACACCACGTAATCACTACCATGGTATATAGTCGATAACAATCCACTCTTATTAGTCATTATCATCAATATACAAGCCAAAAATGTGTTTATGCGTGTAGAAATCTAAAATTCTTCAGTATCTCTCTTCAGTTGACAACTAGACAAAGTAGAATCGATGTTTAGGTTTCAATCTCTAAGAATCCCTTGACAAGCATTGCGTGTAAGATTGGCATTACTATGTGGACTCCTTTTCAAATTTATCATGTGTTGTCATCATGAGATGTTGAGAAAAATTTCAAAGAATTACGGTGGAAGAAATGTATTTACATATACAGACGAACGGGGTATACATGTAACACGTATATGGAAATATCATCAGTTTCTTGAAATCAAAATTTACATATACAGACGAACGGGGTATACATGTAACACGTATATGGAAATATCATCAGTTTCTTGAAATCAAACATCCTATCCAAGACTAGACAAAGCAGCAAATGGTTTTTTGCATGTATAGACAATTGATTCTGACACAATCTCTCTCTCTCTCTCTCTCTCTTAGCTGTTACATGTCAAGTAGGGCCATGCAGTTCTATGCCTTTCTTAATCTCGCTCTTATATACCAACCTTCCCTTCTATTTCCTTACAAGATCCACCGATCAAGCTCTTCTCCGAAACCCATCTCTGTCTTTCCTCAAACTATCTTTCTACCAAGTCCTTGATCTGGGTTTCAAAGCCCCCACAACCATAGACCTAAAACAAGTTCATATATAGATATGGCCAAACTTGGCAAGTTAACCAGGCTCAAGTCAGCAATCAAGAGATGGCCATCTTTCACCAAGTCATCATCAAGATCATCCGCCAACGTAGACTCTACTGGCAGATGCGAGTATGACGACAACGTTTGCAAGGAACTGCAAAAAGTTTACGTCGGCAAGTCTCGCCGGAGGTATCTTTTGAGCTCCAATATCGTTTGCCACCCTCTTTTCCAAGAGCTGATTGACAAGTCATCGGGTGGTTGTTGCGACGGAGAAGTGGTGGTTGCTTGCGAAGTGGTATTGTTTGAGCACTTACTGTGGATGCTTGAGAGTGGTGCTTCTCAGTTGGGATCGGCAGAGGAGCTTGCAGAATTCTATTTCACTTGTTAATCGCAAGAAGTATAGATGAGTAGGAAAAAATAAAGAAGAAAATAACATGCATTTGATGAATATGATGGGGATTTGGGAGTTAATTTCTGGGAAGTTTGTGTTTTTTGTTATAATCTTAGAATTAACTCATTGTTATCATCACAAAAGTGATGAAACCATAAAGCTTTATGATTTTTGAGGATGGGCTACAGATTTATTCCATTTGATTTTCCCCTATCTTTCAAATATCACTTTCTTGTTGCAAATTGACATTAGATTTTCCCCCAATTAAAATTTGCATTTTAATACGTATTTGATAATGAGTATTATAATTGCTGCTTATGATATTTATTGACATTGAAAAATAAAATAAAATTGGTTCAATTAATTTAACTATTTTACTTGTTCTTTTTTTATTCAAGTTACCTTAATAACCTTTACTATTAAAAATTAATCGGTTAATTTGTAAACTAACCAATTTTTATAAATTAGTTAATTTTTATTTGACAGTTTCTTTCTTCAAATAAACTACAAAAATAATATCCTTCTTTAATTTTATCTTAAATTTTTTAATTTTATCTAAACTTTATTACATATCAATTTTGTAACAGGATAATACTGCTTAAATTTTTAAACCTTTATACCTCTTATTTTATATCTGTTTGATTTCTGAATTCCAATTTTTAAAACATTTGTCATATTCCATTTTGGCAAATTTTGATAATGTTGGTAAATGCATTAAATTTATAAAGTTTAATTAGTAATTACAAGTTGGCTTTCCTCTAATGAAATGGATAATCTCTGACCCACCTAACCAAGACATATCATTGCCTCCATCACACGCTTGTCGTGCCCTATGACCACAAGAAGAGATTTCAAGTCGAAGGAACACGAATAGGCAACAATCCTTTTGGAAATTGCAATGGGATAGGAGAATTTCATAAAAAAAGGTTAAACGATAAGACCAATGAATAAACTCTTTGAGAGATAGGCTCCTGTCGGTATTGTTAGATAGGCATATGAGCCTTCACAAAATTAAATTGATGCCTTGTTATTAGAGATAGAGCAACAAGCTGTTGTAGAGACAAAAATGCAAGAAATCAGCAAACATTATGATGATTAAATTGCATCTCAATTAAATTCATTTGCATTTGTTGGGATTAAACACAATTTGAAAAAAAAAACTGAAGGAGTAGTAATTTCGCAAACCTTCCAATTTTATCGTGAACTTCTCTAGCATAAATGAAAACAAAAGCAATAAAAAATGAAATAATAACAAGCATCATAAATTTAATAATACAGTTCAACACATCTTGCCTATATCTGCAGGGTCCTCATTCAACTTAATACTTTCACCAAAGTACAATAAATTTATCCAAAGCTTTACTGAGCTGACTTCACTCAACCCTTAACATTATCTCTCAACCTCACTCCTCATGAAAGAATTTCACACCCAATAACACAACCAACTCGTGTTAACCTCAACAAAGGATTTTCTCAACAGTATTTGATAATAAAAATACGAAATAAACAACTCAAGTAATTAAACAATAACTAACATAAACAAAGATAACACTTGAGATTTAAAAAAAACAATTCTCCTAAATATGCCGCTTCATCAACAAAAGAATGGGAAGTTAACCAGCGAAAAAATTGCAATAAGGCTTCAATATCTTCACTAAAAATCCTTGGAGCATAGAATGTTTATACCAGCATGCTTATCGTCCCATCCGAATTCAGCAAAGCTACCACTATCGTACAAGACGTTGTGTAAGTTGTTGATGTTCTCTTTTTCATAAATCCAATAACAGAGAGGTTAGTGGCCTTAAATAACCATGCAGCTGCCCAAAACCAGTTCATCCTTGTAGCCATTAAAATCATAGTAAAAAGGGCACACAAATGGTCCCTGACCACTACAATGTTTTATATCCAAAAAAACCACACAAGATGCCCTTCTACTATAGATAGAGACATGCACACATTAACTAGTAAAAACTCTTCACAAACACGCAAGTCAACTCACTTTTATCTTATATCTCCAAAATCAATTAAACCACAGTGTTATGCAAATACAGGATCATGTATACAACACACGCAACCACCACACAGCAGCCTTCCAAAAATCCTTCAATGAAAATCAATGTGATTTTTTGATACACTCCCAATCAAGATAGACTTCTATTTCACTTTAAGTCTTATCTTAGAATTCAATTCAAATAAGGAGTGTTACTTATTTACACCATATCTTGATTTGAATTTTTAAACATTATCTTGAAGACCCAATAATTAAAAATGCCATAATGAAATAATTGAGATATAATAAATATCTTAACAATCTCATCCTTTTTGACATTTTTTGTCACAAATAAGAAACTCCTCCTTAATCCACCATCAAGTTCCAAAGAACATCTATCAAATTCTTCAAATTCAAGAAACATCTAAAGAAGCAATAATGAACAATGATTCAAATTTCTCCCTTTTAGGACAAAAGGATGCCAAAAAAAGCACAGCGAATAGTCACACATATACCTTGAAATCTCCCCCTGAATGAACCATTCATCATAAACAATTTAATGCCTCTCTCTTAGGACAAAACAGTGTCAAAACTAAGAATGTCTTCAACACAATCAATCTCAGTGAATAAAGAAACATAAAAATCAATAGTAGGTTCAGTGGAAGAATTATAAGCATGGTAAGATGACAATTTATCACCAGTCAATACACATGCTAACATATCATTACTTACTTCAATTCCATCTTCGTAAGACTGATCAAATTCATAAACTTAAGCAAATAAAGATGAATGTTGCTAGTATAGTGAGAGAGAAAGATACCCGAGAGAGAGACCTGATGAGAGAGCTTAAAAATCTTCGGTGGAGCCAAATAAAAGTCATAATACAAACTACTAAAAAGATGGGACAACAATGGCAATATAAAAACTAAAGAACTAAAGAAGACAATTTTTTTTACGTTTCATCTTTTTTTTTAAGCAACAAAAAAATACTTAAAAATGTAAAGCACATAGTCCCTGTGCCCCTTGAAGAATTTCAAACGTAGAATTATTCCTCATCACATTATCTCGATCATCGGTTTCTTCTTCTAAAGTAACTGACTTATCTTTGTCTGAACAGTTTCTTTACAAGCAGTTACTAACTGTGAACCTGTACAATTTTTTGTTTTTCTTTCACTAAGTTTTTATGCTTGTACTTGACCCTTTCTAACCCAAAAGTGCTTCAGTAACATGGGTTGCCTCTGGAAATTTAATGGAGAGTGTTTAGATTTTTTGTTTTGACCCCTTTGAAACATCATTTGTAACATCTTATAGCATCTCGTCCTTATGTGCCCGATAACTTAACAAAAATGACACATGGGTATAAATCTTCAACTCTTTCTCGATGTTTCTTCTTCTAGGATAGATTTAGACATATCATTTTTCTCCTCATTTACTTTAGAGTACTCACCCTTATAGCCAATGCCTTGAAGATCCCCTTTAACCTTGCCAACTTCCATTAACTTTTCTGGTTTTTATGTGCCTCTATTCAACAATCTCAATCCCTTTTTGGTACTTAATAATTTCATTCTAACTTCACCAAGCTCATCTAATGTAGATAACAATTTCTTCTCCAAATCTTGAATAGTATTCTTCATAGGTAAGTTTTCTTCCTTTAACCACTATAAGACATCTATAGTTTACCGACGGAAAAAATCGATGATAAACACAAGTATTCCGTTGATAATAATTGTTAAGTCAAGATGACTTTACTTAAATATAATTTTGAAGTATAACAAAAAGAGGTCAAATAAAAAGACAAACAAAG
>JAOTIZ010000001.1:11321167-11343182 GCA_027123425.1 Erythroxylum panamense
TGAAGGATCCACCATTGTTATTTGTTGATGTCCACAATTTGTTTCCGATTTGAGACGCCAAAGAGAGAGAGAGAGAGCGCGCGCAATTTTTGATTTGAGAGGTCAAAGCGAGAGAGATAAAATTTGGTGTTGATTATGGTGTGAGCTTTTGAATATATAAAGCTGGATGAGAATTTGGTGCGAGATTTTAGTCCTAGCGAAGAAAATTGAATATATGAAGCATGAGAACTTGGTGTGAGATTTTAGATTTTGAATGACGTGGCAATTTAACTTTGGTGGATATAAAACAAAATTGCCGTGGAAATAAGGGCTCTCTTTCAAAAAATACTAATTGATGTAATTATTATATAAATCAAAGGACAAAATGGTAAGAAGGATGGAAAAATGGTAGAGGCGACGTCATTCTTTTTTTCGCCTATCCTGCAAATTCACTCACTCGGCGATGGTGAGAAACGCTTAACAATAGCCAGGGCGGTGATCGTGACGGTGAAGTAAGAGTTTTCTCCTTATACCAAGTCCATAATTTAGTGAATTGAATGGCTTATTGATACCTTTGCAGTTTGCGTCTGTCAGATACTGAACTTCTAAATGACGGTCGAAACTTAAGATTTAGTTTAAAGTTCTGTACTTTACGTGAAGTGATGCTTGTCCATGACCAGAAATGGCTTCATTTCCATTTGGGCTGATTTCTTTGGTCCTTTGTTCTTTAAGTAGTTAAGTTAGAGGGTACTTGTTAATATTTTGTTTAGGACGTCTGGAGAGGAATAAAGATGTCAAAGCTTCGGGGAATTTGGCAAGCTTCCTTGAACGCGACCAAGAAAGGTACTTCCTATGTTTGTGTTTAGAACTTCCTTCAAATTTCTTTCCATGGTGATATATTTAATCTTTTTATGGAAAATTTCTCCTTTTCCAATGGTTACTCCTTAATTTGGACTTACTTTTTTCTGCTTTGAACTTGTGGGAAAAATTTTCGGATTTTCTAGCTTTGACCTGGAACGTTGAAGACCTAATCCCCCCAAGTGAGAAGCTCATCTTTAATTTCAATTCGAAGGATGAGCTGAAGAGGTGGCATCTGTACTCGGATTCCGAGTATGGAGGTAGGTGGCATCTATTTTCCATCGCAAAATGTGTACAAGATATCCTGTTCTGTCAGGACAGTAGTTCTTGGAGGTTGGAATTTGTTCCTTTGATTGTTGCCTTCAGCTTGAATGGGAGCTGTGAGCAGAGCATTATTATGCTAAGAATTATTAAATAAGTTTGAGCTGATAACCCTGGGAGATATATATATAATTAAGATGCCAGGCACGTAGTTAACTTCAGAATATCTTATGGCATAATCAATAATTGGTAAAGTGTGTTACGGATATGTTAGCAGACTAATGAAATTATCATTTTTCTTGTTTCTTTATCCCACAGGGTTATCATCTGCTTCTTTGGAGATCACAGACGCTGGAAATGGACTAAAAGGCACTGCTTCACCCTGATTCCAATCGTTGCTTGCTACCACACTTGGCTTTAGCTTAGTTTAGCTTTCTTTTTGTTTTATTGGCATTTACAATTGGATCCATGGAAAGTTGTTAATATGGGAATCAATGTAGACTTGAAGCTTTTCATTAGTACCTGCTGAATTGTAGATGGAGATCTTGTACATTTGACTGCTTTTATCTCCCCTTCTTCACATGCATCACCTGTTGGATATTGAAACTGTCTGTTGTTACAATAGTAAAACAAAAATGAATATCAAGAGTCTCAACCACTACACTTCTTAAAATTTCACTTTTAAATTCCATTGTAGTCTCTCTGTATTATTCCATCTCTTTTCTTTTTTATTTTTTACATATGAGTCCTCACAACTGATTCTCTAATAGGAGTGTTCTCTGGGAATCTATCGTCGGATGTAGCTGAGGGTTCACAGTGGAAAATCACTCGAAGTGGTTTCTGTGGAATGCGATCCAAGAAGGTGAATGATATTTCTTGTTGCTATTAAGTCTAGAAATGTACTTTAAGTTCACAGTACATTGAAAAACGTAGCCTATAGCTAGTTGTTTATTGTTACCTGTCTCATCGCGAAAATTGTATCCACATACCTACTCAAATGGCTTCATTAATAGATATGCTGAGTAACCATTTGACTGATCAACTTCGAGAATAAACTAGAATTTCCCAACAGATGCAAGGGATTCCTTGGGAAAATTTAATTCTTGTCAAGGTTAAATGTCATCTTGCTAGTGAGTTGTTGGTGTCACATTTAGAGTTCAAACTATTACTTTTCAGTACTATGCATTTAAGGAACTCATATATAATTGCTTCTTTTTATTAATTACTTAAGCAAACTCTATATGCAAAATTTTCACTGAAGATGCTTGTCTCTGTTGTATATTAAGCCAATGCAGTAGCTGACCTGGCCTTGTTGAAAGTGTCTTTTATGGCTAGCACTTGAAGATTCAACTACTACTGACTACCTATATATTTTATCTTTAAATTTTTCTGTTCTGCTGAAGTTACTGATATAAGAAGCTGCACTTGTAGCTTAATAATTCCTGGACATCAAATGGAAAAGCTATCATCTCTTTTATTTTGTTAACATAACTCTTTTGATGACCATGTATTGGTGACTTTAGAAGCATTTCAAAGTTATAGGGTCTTTTTTTGCTTCAGAAAAAGTCATATGTCAAGAATTTTTAGAATGTGGTTATATACTGTTTTTATCTGCAAGTTGACAAGAAACTGTACCTTCTGCAGTTTGATGGTTTCATAGATTTAGATGCATATGATACAATAGCCCTAAAGCTTAAAGGTGATGGAAGATGCTACATATCAACAGTAAGTTATTCTGTTGTTTTTTGGTTTCATATATTTAGATGCATGTGATACACTAGCTCTAAAGCTTAAAGTTGATGGAAGATGCTACATATCAGTAGTAAGTTATTCTGTGGTTTTTTCCTCTATTAGCGAGTATTAGTTAGCTTGGCTGTGATAGTTGGTAGTTCTGCACTTGGTTTTTGTACTCACTTTGGTGCAGATTTATACAGAGAATTGGGTAAACTCACCTGGGCAACAGGAAGATAATTCATGGCAAGCTTTCATTTTTGCACCCAAAGACAACTGGTATATTGTGAAGGTATTTATGCTTAATGTTCCAAGACATGTCCAACTCTTTTCACTTGCTGTACATTAAGTCAAATTTTATAGGTCTAGGGTCTCCTTATGCTTTTTACTCAAGACAGATGCCTCCAAATTGATCTTATTGGTTTTTATTATAAGTTAGCCCATTTGTGTATTATAGATGGAAGTTAAGAGTAATTCTACTCAATTTGTCCTGAATGAGATGGTGCTTGGAAAAAATATTTAATGGTTTTGAAGGTTATGTGTTTCTGCTAAAAAAATATTTAATGGTTTTTAAGTTTACATTACATTATTTTCATGAACCTTGCAGCTGCCTATTGCTCGATACTTACCAACATGGAGAGGAAACGTTATAGATGCGGAGATGGAAATGAGTCAATCACGTATACTTGGTATGTCGCTCTCTGTTAATGCAGAAGGGGGTGTACCAGGTGCTAGGCGAGGACCAGGTGATTTCAGAGTTGAACTAGATTGGATCAAAGCCCTGAGAACTGCACAGTAACAAAGACGTCAAGTTATAAACACCTTAATAAAGTCTTTATAGTAGTTTGTGCAGAAAACGCATAATTTTGTATGCAGTTTTTTTATTATGAAACGTTCGACGAGATGTATGTCTTGAGATGTTTTCTATACCCTCCGTGTTCAAGTGGTAGCTAAACACTTGAGATCAATTTTTAAAGTAAAAAGAAATAAATAAAGAAACCCAAATCCAAGGTTAAAAGTGATAATGGTGATTTTGTGGTGCACAAAGTCGATGCGTCGTAAATGGTTTTCTTTTCATCCGGTGAAAGCAACTCAAGATAATTTGATGGTTGAAGCTTGGAACTTTAAGAACTAGGAATTGTCTGTGCAAACCTAAAAAGATCTGCTTAGCTAATAATGCTCCCGAACGGTACACGAAGTGTGTAAGATGAGGGGCCAGATCTTCTGTCCCCTTCTCCTGTCCCTTCTCATCTGAGCCATCTATTACCTGAGTGGATGGCTCAGATGGAACGGGCCAGAATAGAGCCAGAGAAGGGCCAGAGGATGCCTTCCGTAAGATGATTATAACATCTGATAACCTAAAAAGTGCGCTCTAACCAACTTCCTCATCACAAACACAGAAAGCAGTTAAAAAACAACGAATTGGACACCCTTTGTTTTTCATGTGATAGCCGTCAAAGGGGACCAATCACAGTGTATGGTGCATACACAACCTTCTAAACGCACAATCTATCAAAATATAGACCTACTTATATCAGATCTCTACCGTCTATGTAAAGTGTAAAAACATTTTTATACTTCAATGTAAGGTTAGATTATTGTTATTATATTTTTCTCCATATTATATTTATTAATAGATAATTGGGTATTTTTATTTTTTTTAAATATATATTATTAAAAATTAAACGGTATTAATTTAATTTCTTATAATTTTTAAAGAAGGGTATTACTGAAGAAGTTAATAAGAAGTTTAAAAATAGTTGCAATTTAAATATGCATATTGTTAAACATATGTGAAGAAGGTAAAAGATTTTAATTTTATTTAAATTTCAAATTTAGATTTAAATATAAATATGTGAATAAATAATGTTCTTATATTTTATTTGAATTTTTAATAAATTAAGAATTATTGTCAAAAAACAATTTATATCCATAATAAAATAAAATTATTTTTAACTTGATTATATAAAAATATTTTAATTTTCTTCAAAAAAATATAATTATTTAACATAGAATAAATTTATTATTGTGTTCATTATAAAATGTAAAATTCAATAAAAGTAATGTACTTATTAATGTTTTTACAATAATCGAACTACAAATAAAATAAAAATAAAGACATATTTTAGGTAAAAAATATAAAAATACTTATATTAAAATATAAAAGTATCAAATAAAAAATTATGTACAAAGCACTTGGTTTAATCATTTGAAACTTGAATACAGTTAACACCATGTAACTGTTATCATGGCTTTGGGCCGTATTGGGCTAGGCCTGGCATTTTCAATTTCAAGCGTCCCAAATCAGCAAAAGAAGGAAAACTCCCATTTCAATTCCCACATCCTTATTCTCATATTGCATTTTTTTGGAAATTGTATTTATTTGGAAACCGGCAGGAGGCTGATTGCCGTTAATTTGCAATAACGGCATGGAGTTTTCCGTCAATTTGTGCTTTCCAGATAAAATTAACATCACCAACCAAGCCGGCAGCTCCTATCGTCACGCCGGTGACGGAATTCTCCTTCACCCACCCAATCACGTCCCGCCACCTCACCCCTCTCCTCTCCACGTGTCCTTTCCGTTCCCTCACCGACGTCGTCAATATATCTTTACCAAACAACCCCTCCCTGTTCTTTCTCTTCTCTCTCTACGAAGGACGAACTCCAAGCCCTAATCAGGATCTGTCAGACTCTCTCATGGACGACGACGACGACATTAACTCCGCCGCCTCCGGCTCCCCTCCGCCCTCTCATAACGGCCGGATCACCGTCACTCTCGCCTCTGCTCCTCCTCAGCCGCAGCCAACGCCGTTACCGGTAGCCTTTCCGATCCAGAAGGCCAATGGAGGCGGCAGAGAAGACTGTTGGAGCGAGGGCGCTACAGGGGTGCTCATCGAAGCATGGGGAGAGAGGTACTTAGAGCTGAGCAGAGGAAATCTGAAGCAGAAGCACTGGAAAGAAGTTGCGGATATCGTGAGCAGTAGAGAGGACTACATGAAGACGCCGAAGACTGATATTCAGTGCAAGAATCGGATCGATACGGTGAAGAAGAAATATAAATTGGAGAAGGCGAAGATCGCCGCCGGCGGGGGTCCCAGCAAGTGGCCTTTTTTCGACCGGTTGGACCACCTGATCGGTCCGACAGCGAAAATTCCCGCCAATTCCGGTAAAGTACCGGTCGGAATTCCGGTGGGTGTACGGTCCAGCGTGCAAAAAAGGAATCTTTTTGCTCCGGTGAAATTAGTTTCGAATAGTAATAGTAATAGTAATAATAACAAGAACCCGAATTTGATTAGGAGAAGGGGTAATGTGGAGACGGAGTCGGAGTCCTCGTCGGAGATGGGGGCTGAGTCCGACGATAGTTTTCCGCCGGCGAAGAGAACGAGGACGGTGGTGCAACAGAGTATGAATGCTAAGGTGGGGAAGGAGAGAAAAGGGTGGGGGAGTTCGATTCGGATGCTTACACAAGCGATCCTGAAGTTTGGGGAGGCTTATGAGCAGGCAGAGAGTGCAAAGTTGCAGCAGGTTGTGGAGATGGAGAAAGCAAGAATGAAGTTTGCCAAGGAGCTGGAGCTGCAGAGAATGCAGTTTTTCATGAAGACTCAGATGGAAATTTCGCAGTTGAAGCGAAGAGGAGGGGATGTTAGTGGTGGTCATCAAGCTGGTAACAATGTGAATTCCAATAATAATAACATTAGTGATAGTGATAGTTAAGAGAAGCGGAGATGAATATTTGGGTTGGTGTTGGAGTTTTAGAGTAGACTAATGAGGTGTGCGTATGTTGTGTATCCAGAGGGGAGAGGAAGAATCCCCCTTGATGAGGGGAGAGGAAGAATCCCCCTTGATGAGGGGAGAGGAAGAATCCCCCTTGATGATTTAACTCCATGTCAAAGACCTTGTAGTATCAGAGTGTTTCTGCTTGTGATTTAATTTATAACAGTTCATAACTTTCCGCACATTTGAGTTAGTAGTTATGTGCATTATTACTATGTAGTTTTTGGCTAGAGAAGATCTCTTGCATTTCGTGGGATAACTTTGTATTGTTGTTACATTTGCATGTATCAGATAAGAGTTAGTAAACAGCTTTACAGGTTTCTGATAGCTTGTTAATGTCTAGTTATTAGTTTACTTGCTTTGTGTGCATGTATAATGTTGATTAGATAATGAGATTGATCCGAGATGGCTTACATTATGGTTGGAAAATTAATCCAATCAGATAGGGCACATGAGGAGAATCCCAGTTTGAGAGGCTGATAGGAACAATGTGCTGGATTGGGACCTATGAAACGGAATCTGCTAGAGTGGATTGGCTTAACTGGAATCCTTCACATTGATTGTGATCTTGTAAATTATGCAGTGAACTTCTTTTCTCCATCAGGTCACGTTTTGTCATACGTTACTTTAACCTTGAAATTAGTATCATACATTGTTTGGATCTTGGAGACACTAACAGCGCAGATTGGCACCCTAGACTTTTGGTGGCTTTGTGTGCATTCAGGATATGAGCGCCTTCCTATGTTCCCTTTGCATTTCGACTCCAATTTTAAGAAACAACATAAAATCTCCTTTTCTTTTTGTATTTATTGACAGGGTTGTCTCTTGATTGATGCAATCCCTTGAGCTTATTTAGACCTTCCCACTAAATTGGGTATCCTTTGTTGAATTATGTAATTTAAAGTCTTGCAATGAGAAACGATTGGTTTTCATGTGGAGACCACGTCGATTGTCATTTGGAATGGTCAAGACATTTAAATTCTCGTTTGGTTTTATTAAGATACAATGGCAAGCACGTATGTGTACACTGCGAGTTATGAAGACACGTAACCTATCATGTCATCACAGCTTGGATAGTTGACATAGATCTCCTCACTAATGTCGCACTCCAGAGATCGATAACAAGAACATGTATTAAATTAAAGCGCAGATTTTGACTACACGAAAGAGTTTGCAATCTTCCCTAGTGGAGAGAAAGAGGACCATTTGATGCCAAAAAAAAAAAAAAAGAAGAAGAAGAAAGATGAAATTTGGGGGGAGCCTATTATTGCCATGGCGATCTTGCTGGTGCTAGGCCACCTCAAGTGTGTTATAATGGAAAAAGGAAGAGATATTCTTACATTTCTGATGTTAACCTTAACAATATCTAAAGTGTGCCATTTTAAGTATTTTGGTAAATCCTAAACCGACCGTAATCATGTCATGATCTTACATTTGGTAAGAAAAAAAAACAGCGTGGACCCAAGATGATGAAGTGAAAGAAGAACAAGGGGGATGTAATGTAAACATATGGATCTTTACATGGACGAAAGAAACAAAACTTCCTGCGGTTGTCTTCCTCCACATGTCAGTCAATTACAGCATACAAGCTCCCAATGTCACGATTCATAATTATGATTCTTCTTTCTTTCAGCAATTTGGAGCTTGGGGGTTAAAGGCCACGAGTGGGAGTTGTTTAAAACCTGATTTGGAAGGGACCGGCTTTACTCACTAATCACTATAGTCCAACCCTCGTCTCATGATCATGAACCCCATATCTGATCCGGGTTATCTTTTCTTTTTGTTCTCTAAGCTACCTGAAATCGAGTCATCAATATCAAATACTATCAATTTGTAATCACCTAAACCAGTTTAGACGGTTGAACCAATTGAGACTGGATTAAAAAAAAAACTCTTCCTTTTAATTGAAAGTAACATTCAATCCTTAACTAAAGGTCAGGGGTTAGATCTTTGACTTTGGGTATAGACAGGGACGGAGCCACATGTAGCCTTGGGAGGCATTGGCCCCCAAGGTTTTTAAAATTTTTTAAAATATATATACATATAAAAATATATAAAAAACGGAGTTATTTAAAGGTCAGTGATATATTGGACCCCCTAAAATTTAAAAAAATTAAAATTCGGGCCCCCTACTTTAATTTTCTGGCTCCGTCACTGAGTATAGAGCAGCTTTAAATCCTTGGGCCAACTGTCCCACCCTGTGAAGTACCTACAAATCAGCAAAGAGATCAATCACTGGATCCACCGGTGGATATCCTGGTCAGAGATCGAAAAAAAAAAGAAAATAACATTCACAATTACCGAAGTAAACAGTAGGAATGCCTAATGATAAGTGACATTTTCTTTTATTGAAAAGGGAAATGAAAAATAGAACACCACCACCGACCCTCTTAATGATCATGTCAATCCCACCCACCAACTCCAATCCTTCATTGGGGAAGGAAGATTTTCAGAAAAAGAAAAGCAAACGAAACAAAAGATGGCTATGGGTATATGGAAACATCCAATTTGCAGGCTCATATAGTTGGTCAATGTGGGTCGAACGTTAGATAGAGGCTGCTTTTCCTTACACGACAATAAATTCAAGAAGCACACAAACTAGAAGGGTCCCTAGTCCCCACCATGTGAAGTAAAATGAAAAATGTGGTTGGTCTTGCAACGAAGGCAAAACGTAAAGGGTTGACGTTTTAATAAATTTAAATGACATTTTAATAAATTTAAAATTAAAAATGCATAATCTTTCAAAAAACTGCATTTAATATGCATTCGAAAAGGTTTAGAGCCGTTAATATTCGTAAAATCCATAACCCCGCCCTATTAACGGAGGAATGTGGACTGTTGACCTCACCTTGATTTTGCATTCAAAATGACCAGAATGACCCCAATGTGATATGACTGACGCGCCTATTCCTCTCCACCTACTTGGCTACTTTTACATTATCATTAAGCACTCACTTCAATATTTGCATGAATCCAAGAGACTTAGAGAACCAACTCGTTTAGAAAAGTCTTTGCAGCGTAAATCTTACAGGTTGAAATAATCTCAAAGTCTCACCGACACATAAAATTCCTAAACATGTATTTGGAACTCAACTCGGAATCATTTTGGTTTTTGGACAACCTAGTCATTTAGCTTCAATGTCACTCCCATCCATTTTGGTAATTTCAAGGTCACATAGGTTCGGTCTCTGTCTTTCAAAATTTTCAGTTAAATTTTCTACGCAAGCTAACAAATTTTTTTTGTCCGAAATAGAGAAAAACACAACCCCTCGCTCCCTCTCTCTGCTGCACAGAAAGTGTATAGAGAGAGAAAGGGAGAAAAAGAAAACAAAAGAACAAAAGGTGGCATTTGAGAAATGAGTACAACCAAGGCCATCATTTTACTGTTGGGGGTTTCTTAAGAACTGAAAAAGAAAGAACTTCAGATATCCAAAGATTTAATCTTTGCAAAGAGTATGGAGACTGGTGATAAAGTAGATAAAACCCAAATGCTGTTACTCTTTTACTGAACTGGGAACTGAGGATCAGATTCTCCAATCCGAGATCTCGCTGGTTGGTATTAAAGGTATGCACTCCCCCGCATGCTGTTAAATTGTGAGCTCAAAGGGGTAAACTTCTCGGATTTCTAGCATGCAAACTTGGTGCATTTTTGGCTGTTTACTTGTTCGTTGAATGTTTGCGCAGATGGTTCTTTTTGTTCTATCATTTGAATTTGACTTTTGTGGGGATGCTTCTGCGAGCGGGTTTGGTTTGGTTGAAGCATTTGAGGCTGGAATGTTTGTGGAATCAGATCTGGGTTTTGCTTAGTTTGTTTGAAAAATAGATTTCTTTGCCTAACTTAAGCTACATTTTGGGTTTGAGTAAGATCCATGGGTGGATGTTTTTGTAAACATGTATGTCCTTAATCTAGTAGATTTTTACCAACGACTATATAATATGGTCATTTGTTTTTCCATTTGTCGTCATTTGAATTTAGAATGTGGATCGGTTAAGTGTTGGTTTCTGTCTTTGATTTCCATATATGGAGCATAATCCACGTTTGAACCGAATTCAGTACATAGAATTGGTCAACATTGGGTTTTATGTTTATTTTCCTTTTCCAGAACTTGCGGTGGAGGTTGGAGGTTTTTGACATGAAATTCTAAAGCCTTGATTATTTTGCAAGCTGGGGATCTCTCAATCTATCTGCACTTGTACATTATTGAGTGTAGGAAGAGGATAAAGAAGCAAGTAGTCTAAAAATATTATTGAAAAATGAAATCGGACATGCCTATCGACTATGCTGTGTTTCAATTGTCACCAAAGCGAACACGGTAAGGACTTTAGTTTCCTCAATTTCGTATTCCAGTTTTGTTCACAGTGTACTGCTTGGCTTATCTTTCCTGGATTCTTGCTTCTTTTGCAGATGTGAGTTGTTTGTTTCAAGTAAGGGAAACACAGAGAAACTTGCTTCAGGACTTGTAAAGCCTTTTGTCACCCACTTGAAGTTTGTAGAAGAGGATGTTGGACAAGCAGCTCATTCAATTAAACTTGAAGTTGAAGGACAAAGGAAGCATGAAGGGTGGTTTACGAAAGGAACACTTGAGCGGTATATGCAATTCTGGGATACCTTCATGGCTGTTGGAGAATTAAACCAAGTTGTATTTGACTTTTGATGTAATCTGCATTTCGTGTTTTTAGATTTGTGCGGTTTGTCAGTACACCTGAGGTTTTGGAAATGGTTAATACATTGGATGTGGAGATGTCTCAGTTAGAAGCAGCCAGGAAAATATACTCTCAGGTAAACTTCCATTTTAGGCAGCAAAAAGCCTCTTGAGTGCAGTTGAAAATATTGTATCTGAAATTGAATGCTTTTATTCAGGGCGCTGGAGATCAGTTTTCTGGTGCTTTAGGTGTGTATCTTTCTCCTTCTTTTTCTTCTCATGTGTGTAGAAGCTCCTACAAAATTATATGACAATAATGCTATAATTCAACAGCACTGAGGAATGCAACTATTGTTAGAAGATACTTCCTTCTTTGAGGATGAAATATTTGCTTTTATATTACCTCTGATATGAGCTTGTCATTGGTTCCAATGGACATTTTCATGAAGGAAAATTTGAAAAGTGTTGATATTTTCTTTCTGAATATTATTGACCACACTTTTGTTTGAGACATTGTATGCTGAATTTTCCTTCCTACCACAAAGCACAATTAAATTATGTGTTCCCGATCATATAACTCAGCTTTTTGTTTATTTGCTACAGTTGGCGATGGAATAGGAATCATTGCAGGGGCTGATGCAACAAAGTAACTCTCTGATTTTATTCTTTTCTGTTTCTGTAAGGCCTCGTGCTGCCCAGGGGGAGGGGTTAGGAATGTGAGGGTGGTTGATTTCATCTACTGTTGAAATTCTTTAAGTTCTATCTGTTGGATTTTTCATTTGAACTCAGTTCATTGAAACCTTTGCAACAGAAGTAGATTTGTTTTTCTTTTCTTTGCCTCTTGGCTTGGATGGGGGGAAGTAGGGATTAATGATTGTCAAATTAAGGCATTTACAAGGATCTAATATTTGGAAGATGTGGAGCCAGATATTAGCATATTCATCTACTATACAAAGTAGGCAAGGAAGTATTGATAGTTAATTATGAAAAAAAGCAGATGATAATGTGATGATTTCAAAGATTATAGTGTAGACTTCTCAGTGAAATGAGGCGATAGTTTTCTGCAAAATACATTTGACTATGACCGTGATTTTAGTATGTTCCTAAAAGCAATGTGTTACATGATGCAGGAAGGAGCTTCTGAGGGCAATGGATGTACGACTTGCTGCAGTTAGGCAGGATTTAACTGCGGCATGTGCTCGTGCATCAGCTGCTGGTTTCAATCCTGACACTGTAACAGAACTCCAGCTCTTTGCAGATTGTTTTGGTGCCCATCGCTTGAAGTAAGTACCCTGAGGAATTTCCTAAACCTATTTTGGGTCGTTAGCTCTTTCTCTTTCTCTCTGGCCAAGTCACTGGAATTGAAACTGTGGGGTTTGTGGTAAGGATAATAGAAGAAATCAAAGTCAAGGCTATATAGATCTGTCAACAGTCAAAGCACTGGCGTAGGATTCTCAACACCTGACTTGTGGCTGCCCAAACATTATGTGCTCTAGTGCACAGTTTCTATTGGTTAAAAGTAAGGTCTAGGAAAGAAATAGCTATAGTAGAGCATTGAAACTTATGGATCATGACTCTTTCTTTTTCAGATCTTCTATCTATTATCACTGGGCTATACCAACTCCATTCTGTCCTGTAAATATGATCTTAGTGCCATAAGAGTTGAAATTGTGGGTATCATATTTAGATGGTCTTCAGTAGCTTTTTCTTGATTATCTATCTTGAAAAGTGCAGCTATCATCAATATATGAAAGTATCTTCTTCTGTTTTATATCTTTCCTTGATAGATAGCCACTATGCTAGACATCGTAGGTATTTACATGAAAAGTAGTTATGGTCTCTACATAGGGAAATAAAATCTGTTCTTGGCATTTTATTTAGTGGAACTACATTTTTTGCACCATGTGTAAGGTAAGTGATATTGATGAGCTTTATGCAGGTACAACTTAGCCATCTTGATGATATAAAGCCCCTTCTGAATACAATTCTTGATTATATACGCAGCTGAACTTAAGTCCCTCATATTTCATCTCATCATGATAATGCAAGTTGTACTTTGCACTCGGCGTAACACTCCTTTGCATTCTAATTCTCTTTTATTACCAATTCAGTAATTTTATTCTCAATTATTTGGATCCCTATGCGGTTCTCCTGCTTCCAAGTATATGATACCAAGACCATTTGAGGGTTTTTTTAGATTTTCTAGGGTGTTATCCTGGGTGAATCTGGGGCTAATTGTTAACATTTGTTACTGGACAACAAGTTACCCTTATCAACCTATTGACCTGTGCATTAAGTCCTCCATTTTTATCACTTGGGACAAAAGGAATCTTCTGGTGGAAGATACAAAGAAAATATTATATTATACTCCATTTTGAGATGATATATCATAGATCGATAAAAAATAAGGGCTGGGATGAAAGAAACAGGCAAATTTTCAGCAACATCGAAAGGAGTTTTGAGGCTTTTACTATGGAGTTGTTAAATGCAATTAGACTACACAACCTATTTCCTGACAAGCTTTCTTTAGATTCAAATTGCATTGATGTGTGGTGGTACGAGGAGGTGGTTTGTAACAATTGTTGGTATTTTAAGTAGCATAGTCTAACTTGGTTCTTGAACTCTCATCCTCTTGGTGAGATTGTAATTCATCTTGATTTGTCTTTTATTGACTTGATTGAATTTCTTTTTTTATATATAAAAAAGATGGCATTGGTTCTTCATGACTTCCCATGTCAGTGTTCAGCAGGTTTAACAGTTAAATAATGATTTTCTATTTCTAAAAGTCCTAACTTCCTTGTACTTGTCACGTTTTCTTTTATCTAATATCTTAGCTCTTCCATTACCAACCCAAGTTAATCCTTTTTCTTTTTTTTGGTCTATCTGAGAAAGATTTAATAAACATATTTACATGTATTCTACAGTGATTCTTGTACCAAGTTTATCTCACTGTGCCAGAGAAGGCCCGAAATGATTAGTCCATGGAAGTCACATAATGAGGATGAAGTGGTTCGCTCTTCATGGGGATCGGACATGTCAATTGATGATCCAACAGATGAGCCAACTGGTTCCCACACTGCAAGAGCCTACCAACTCCCTTCTCAAAACAAACTCCAACATCATCAAGCTGGCCAGGAGCAGCAAAACCTCGAAAAAGCACAGCTCTGCCTCAACCAATCCAGACCCTCAGCCTCTGAACAAACTAATTCCTTAGTCTCTGTTAACCAAAAACAGAACAGTGAAGAAGAGGCAAAGAAAGATGGTGTCACTGCGTCATCACAGAATCATCCAAGTCAACCAGGAAGGAGACTGAGTGTGCAGGATAGGATTAATCTGTTTGAAAATAAGCAGAAAGAGAATTCAGGTGGGAAACCTGCAGTTGTTGGGAGATCTGCTGAGTTGAGAAGACTATCCTCTGATGCCTCATCGGCATCTGGACCTGAAAAAGCTGTGCTGAGGAGATGGAGTGGCGCCAGTGACATGAGCATTGACTTGGGGAATGACAGGAAAGATAGCATTTTTACAGATAGCCCTGCATTAACACCTTCTTCAGGCTCTCTGTCTCAGAACAGAAGTGGTGTGATTTTTGGCTCATCAGATGATCATAAGGACCAGAAGGGGTTGAATGATACATCAAGCTCATATAAGAATGAGGCCAAGAAAGATCAGACTGAATTGCTGACACGTAGTGGTTTTGGTGTGAAAGATGAGGAGGTGGGTTGTAAGGTGAACATTAGCTGGAAAGATCAAGCGGCTTTGCAGACACAAGTGAAGTTTCTTACTGGAAAAGGGGAACGAGTGCTTGAAGATCATTCGGTTGGAGAGAAGGGCAATTCTGGCAGGGAAGAGAAGACAATTGGAGTTACAGGTTTAGTGGGATCTGAAGGAAAGTCAAGAGCTTTTCAGGAAAAGTTGGAGAACATTACATTTAAGAACCAGGCTAGTCGGCAGAGCCAGCTTGGAAGTTCAGTGGGTAGGGTGGGTGAAGCTGAACTTGGGAATAGAGTTGGAGGTATCGATTTGAAGGATCAGTCACGGAATAAGTTTAGGGTTTCTCATTCTCATTCCCAGTCTCTTTCAGGGCAATTTGAAGTTGGTATTGGGGTGAGAGTTAAAGAGTTGTCACAGCCAAAGGCAGAGGGTATGCAGCCAAATTCTCAGTTGGAGTGGGGATTGCCTACTGGGGAGAGTGAGCTAGTGGGAAAGAAGGATTTCACTTTGCCTGAAAAGGAAGCCAAAGAGGAAGATCTTGAAATTCCAAAAATGAAGGTCCAAAAACCATTTTTTGCTAGTCCAGAACAGATAAGGAAGATGCAGAGTAGGGATGAGTGTGGCCGCATTTTGGATGAAGCTGTTTTGCCTAGTAAAAAGGCTTCTGAAATCCAAGAGAGCTTTGGTGCTGCTCAAGCATCATCAATGGAGACAATTCAAAGGGTTAGGCAGTCCAAGGGGAACCAAGAGCTCAATGATGAGCTGAAAATGAAAGCCAATGAGCTTGAGAAGCTTTTTGCAGAACACAAGCTTCGGATTCCTGGCGATCAATCTGCTTCTACACGAAAACTGGCAGCAAGCTCACAGTACGCAAAACCAGCAGTGGTTGGGATGCCCTTGGTGCAAATTGAGGAGAAAAAGCCAATCATTGAACCAATTGAAAATCCCAATTATATGTCTGAGTTGAGAACTCCTGAAATGAAGATGGTGAACAATCAAGGCTACGACATTACTCCGGACCAAAATATTTCTCAAATTAGCCTTTCTGATGATTCCAGAGGAAAGTTATATGAGAGGTACATGGAAAAAAGAGATGCAAAACTGAGGGAAGAATGGAGTACAAAAAGAGTTGAAAAAGAAGCCAAGTTAAAGGCTATGCAAGATAGCCTTGAGCGGAATAGATCTGAGATGAAGGCCAGACTTTTTGCATCTGCAAATAAACAGAATACCACACGACAACAGGCAGATAGTCTCAGAAAGTCCAATGTGCATTCAACTTTAAAGAAAGAGCAGGTATAGCATTAATAATTACTCCCGAAGAGATAATTTATGAGGCTGATAAGTTTTGGGTTTGCAATTTTGCTTTTGTTTCTAGTAATTGGAATCATGACGCTTGCCCATCTCACAAGTGTTCCTTTGACAGCAGCCAGTAGATCTCACTCAGAGTGAAGAGGATGAAAATTCCGAGTTTTCAGAACAGAAATATTATGGACAAGATAGATCCTTCAGTGAGGCATCCTTTGTTGATGATTCTTCAAAGAACTCAAACAAGAGGCCTTTTGCAAGTAGAATTATCCCTTCATCCACCCCTCGCACTACAGTAGTACCAGTTCAACGGTCATCATCCAAAGTTTCCAATTCCAATACAGGGAGACGGAGAATGCAATTGGAAAATCCTCTAGCGCAATCTGTTCCAAACTTCTCTGATTTGAGGAAAGAAAACACAAAACCCTCTTCTGGTGTAAGCAAAATGGCAAATCGAACACAGTTGAGAACCTATACTCGCAGCAGGAGTACCAATGAAGATATACATCTTACCAAGGAAGAAAAGCCTCGACGTTCTCAGTCTTTGAGGAAAAGTGTGGCTGTTACTGGTGAATGCAAGGATATCTCCTTTTTGAATGCTGATAGTGTTATTTTGGCTCCTTTAAAGTTTGATGATGATCGTGGGGAACGAGGCTTTCATGAGAAGTTTGCAAAACCTATGGAGCCAAGGCCTTTCCTCAGGAAAGGTGATGGTCGAGGCCCTCGTGGAGGAGCTAGTGCTGATAAACTGAAAGCTTCAGCGGCATCTCACATTTTTGCACATGAAGATCAATCTAAGGAATCTCTGTATGAAGTGGGTGATTCAAATCATGCAAGACAAAGGGAGGAGGAGGAGGAGGAGGAGGGCAGGCTTGAAAGTCCAGAGTTTGAAGATTGTGCTAAATTGGATAATGGCAAGGCAAGCCTAAGCCAGGAGTCTGACAAGATGATTATGTCTGGTTCTGAGAATGGTGATTCCCTGAGATCTCCTTCTCATATTGATCCTTCCCCAGTTGCTGAACTGCCTGCCTCAGTGCCGTCATCATTCTATGCTGTGGGGTCCTTTCAGGACTCCCCAGGAGAGAGCCCAGTGTCATGGAATTCACGCATGCATCCATTCTCCTACCAACTTGAGACTTCAGACATTGATGCTGCTGTTGACTCACCAATAGGAAGTCCTGCATCCTGGAATTCGCACCCACTCAACCCAGCAGAAGCTGATGCAGCTCGAATGAGGAAGAAGTGGGGAAGTGCTCAGAAACCTATTCTTCTATCAAATTCTTCACACAATCAGTCCCGCAAGGATGTGACAAAAGGGTTCAAGAGGTTGTTAAAATTTGGAAGGAAAAGTCGTGGAACAGATAATCTGGTCGATTGGATATCTGCTACAACTTCTGAAGGAGACGAGGACACAGAAGATGGGAGAGATCCTGCTAGTCGATCATCAGAAGATTTGAGGAAGTCAAGAATGGGATTCTCACAAAGCCATCCTTCTGATGATAGCTTCAATGAGAGCGAGTTGTTCAATGAACATGGTAACCTATACATCCCATTTTCAGATTCATTGATTACTCAAAAGCCCTATTCTAGTAAAATTAGGTTCTAGCATGCATTTACAGTTGTCTGTGGTATCATATGTGCTGTCACTTAGCTTGGAAATTGATGTCTTTTACTCCAGTTTTGATGAAGTAGCTGATTCAATGATTAGAAATTTATATCATGGCTTGTTTGATATTATGGTGCTTTATATTATGCCACCGAATATATAAGAAGTTTAGTTGCTCATTTTCTGCTAGATTTAAAGCAAGGATTCTTTATGGATTATTTATTGCAGTGACATTCTTAAGGATTTCTCTTTGCTGTTGTATGTGAAACATTTGTCGATAGCTCAGACTGAAAACACCTTGCTGGCTTTGCAAGGGACTGATCTAGGATTTCATTGAATTAATATTACAGCTTTGCTTGTTAAACCTGTTATCCAGGGAGATTTAACCATTTGGTTCAGGTCACATTATTTTCACATGATGAAAGTTATTATGTTGCATTTTTTATACGAGCTTTCCTAAATTAGGCAGTGCTGAAAATTTTGGAATCCACTGGAATTCTGGCTTGCTAAAGCATTAATGTACTAATGACTGATGATTTCCATTATAGTCCCTCAAGTGAGCAAAGAATTAGTGGACAAGTCTATGAGTTTGACAATGAATACTTAATTAAGATTTTGATTCCATATAGATTTTCCTGTCTTATTTTATATTTTCTCATTTATACCTCTTTGGATTCCAAGTAAAAGCAAAGGTGGGGATTTGTGGTGTTGGTTATGCTTTTGTTTTATGCTGAAATTTTCAAGAATATGACCATGCGCCTGTCTTCTTGCAGTTCAAATATTGCGTAGCTCTATACCAGCACCTCCAGCAAATTTCAAATTGAGGGATGATCAAATATTTGGAAGCTCCATTAAAGGTGATTGCTTATGTTATCCTTTGCCCTTTTGTGTGTTGTTTTTCTTGGTCACTAACTGCATTCATATTCAGCTGCAAAAATTATTGATGATGTATGTCCATAGTCCTTGGTCTAGTGGATAGCATGATGTCACTGGAAACTGTGTGGTCGATCAAACTTAGGCTTTCTTGCACTTATCTGGCTTAGATAATCACGAACATTGAAGTTTTGCCAAATTAGAATCGTCCTTGCCATATTATGGGATTCTGGGCTGCATAGCTGTAACTTGACTAGAGCCTGCTGTCCTAAATCAAAGTTCATCTCCTTAAGCATATTAGAGCGTTCTAGCTAGATAAATGGGCATCTTTATATTAATGTCTAATCAATCAATACCACTTCAGAGATCTGATCCTGAGGAAATTCATTGCCTTGATTTTGTGCTCCTCATTGAAGTGGGGGAAAAAGAATTACACGTATAAATGATGTCCTTAGTAATATCCTATAGGCAGTTGCAGGTTATACAGTCCTGTTCTGTTTATAAGTTTGCACCAATTTAAAAAGTTTTAAAGCCTGATCCTGATTATCCAGTGGCATAAAAGGATAGTTCCTTTCTGTTGGAAATTGATTGATTGATTTTTTATGGTATACTTACTTTGATGCCTACGATTTACAGCTCCAAGATCATTTTTTTCACTCTCCACATTTCGGAGCAAGGGAAGTGACTCGAAACCCCGATAATACTTTTACCAGAAGTTTGGAGATGGTGCTTGAAATCATCTCTAACAATAAGCTGTAAGGGTTACGTACAGGAGAAAACATGCTTGTGCCAGAACTGGTTGTAAATGCTGTTACGAAAAAAAATCACCTACTGGTGTTGGTATGATTTTGGTAGTCTAGGAGCATTCTTTCATCTTCTCTTCATTTGTTTTAGTATCGTGTGATGTGTACATGAGATCCTATCATTGAAGTTCCTGAGTTGTTAATGGTGTACGAGAATGATGTGATTATACGGAGCAACTTGTAAACACGGACTACTTCATTTTAGTAATACGTAGACAATCCTGTTTGTGGCTGGCATTGTTTTTATTCTTTATCGTGTTGCATCTCAACTGCTGATAATAAGCTTTTCTACGCCACTAACAGTTAGCATGAATGCACGCTAAAAAGACCACCAAATCCTTCTTGTACCTTCATTAGCTCTTGGAACGACGTGGTAATGGTTGCATATTGTGATGAAAGTCACTCATACTCTAGCAATCATTACTCAGATTTAACAGAAATACAAGAAAATCGAAGAACGTAAGTGAGTGTGTCATGGTGTCTGACGGTGTTTCAAAGAGAGAGGAAATATACATTCTCAAAGCATCTAAATAGTTGAATACATTCTCAAAGCATCTAAATAGTTGAAGACTAATACCTAAGTTACTAAGACGTGGGGACAAAAGACAAAGCATATGTTTAAAGTGTTAAAACTCAATACTAAGCCATTTTGTACATGTCTTAAGCTTAGCTCAAAGTACAGTCGTTTGCAGCTCATGGTTTTAATACACTGTTATGCTTAACATGCTTAAAAGTTATAAGACGTAGCTACACTAGTGCAAAACGCAGACAGAAAGAGTAAGGACTTTTTAATGACTTACGTGAATGACACATGGAGAAGAATTGACACAAACAAGCTAACAGTTGATCCGAAGACCATCATCTTCTCCAGCATCTATAAAAAGAAGACAGAAGCATCAGACAAGAACATAACGCATTCAGAGAATTTCCATTTTCAATTTACCTTATATTATGTATTTGTGAGTGCAAAAAGAGAGTAGAGAAAAAAGTTTTCTAAGAGTGCTAGAGTACACCTGTAGGTACTAGGAGAGTTTTGGGAAAAGCTCTTTGCAAGTGTAGGGGATATACTAATCTCTGTACTGGTTTTCTCTTCTCCTTCTTCTTCATATAGTGAAATCTTCACTACTGAAAGTGGGAATCTTGGATGTAGATAGTGATACACTATCGAACCAAGTAAAGATCCAGTCTTATTTACTTTTCTACAATCGTATTATATATGCAAATTAACAATCTTTATCAAGTTCTGTGTTTCAAAGAATAACAGTAAAACAAAGATATCTTAATAAAAGTGGTATCAGAGCATTCAAGACTTCCTGGGGCATTTCATGGACTCTCCAAGCATCAAGATTCATCAAGAACAGTCAGTAACTAAAGACTTTAAGGTTCTTTACACTATAGTTATCATGGTAGGCAAGGAAATGGATGTTTTTTTGGTAAAGAAAACTTTACCATCTGGAAACTCCAGATGCAAGCTCTTCTTGAATCATATAATTGTTATGGTGCTATAGATGATCAATATGACTTAGAGACTGATCCTATAAAGAAGTTAAAGATGCAAAACTTGCACATTGTAAGTTAATGCTTCACTTATCACCAACAGTGATAAGAAAAGTGCAGAACTGTAATACTACACAAAAGCTTTGGATAAAACTTGATAAATTGTATGCCAAGAAGTATCTTCCTAACAAGATAACATTTCTTCACAATCTTGCTAACTACAAGATGAACATGTTAGTCTTCTTAGATGATAACCTAGACTACTTCTTTAAGCTAGTTCAAGATTTAGAAGCTACAGATGAGAAAATCTCTGAGAAACATCAAGCTGTAGTAATCCTAAAGGCATTACCTTCTGAATTTAATGCATTCAAAAAGGTAATTAAGCATGCTAGTAGAGAATCTCTTACTGTAAAGAGGGTTTTAGATTCTCTAATGGAAGAAATAGTGGAAGTTAATCCTTTTAAGAAAGAGGCTAAAGTGATATTTGTAGAGAATAACCATTAGAAGAAATCTCATAAGAAAAGTATCAAGAAAGGAAAGTGGTAGAAGGGGAGTGGGAAAGAAAAACACTCTAAGGAAGGTAAAGAAAAGAAGAAAAAGGAAAAAAGGGAGAAAATGCTTTTACTGTGATAAGGAGGGACATTTTGCAAGGGATTGTAAAAAGAAAAAAAGGGATAAGGTAGCTAAAAGTGGAATTTTAGGTAACGTTGAAAAACTAGAAGATTCTAAATGTAGCGCCCCCTCATCGTAGGGTACACATCGAGACGCCCGAAGGTCATTCCGACACGTATCCCGCGATAAAGGTTCACTACCAGAAAATTCCGCTAAATATCCATATGGCATCACAGTAATTAATTCACAATAAAACAATAATCAGTAAATCAATAATCCAAAAAGTAATGATCTTGTACAGTCATCCAATGTCCGAATAGACAAGTCTATCAGTCCCCTAACAAAACCAAAAAGGAAACTGA
>JAOTIZ010000001.1:11355393-11375377 GCA_027123425.1 Erythroxylum panamense
CGGAAAAACGCAACAATGACAACGCACAAGACAAGGAGTAAAGCAGCAAATTAAATCAAATCAGCAGTGGCGTCATCCGTGTATGGCAGAAAAATTCAAGAGAGTAGATATAGAGAAAGACACAAGTATAGAGGCAATCACGCAAAAATGCACGAAGGACACAAGATAAGCAGAAAAGTTCGGCAAAGAAAATTAAATCAGCTATGAAATTAAGTCAACAAAGAGACAAATGGCGTTAAAATTAAATGGCTGGGGGCGTGCTGGGTGCGTGGGAGGCTGCTAACGTTGGTGGTGCGTCCTGCTGTTGGTGGGCTGGTCTGTCGTGCGTGTGTGTGTGGTTGTTGGAGTGCGACGCTGCTGCTGCTGGTGGGCTGCTGTAGGGAGAAGATGAGAGGATTAGGGATTTAGATGAATTTGGGGGATTTTGAGGAGAATGGGTTGTTGGGCTTTAGTGGGAGGTAGGCTTAAAGGGTAGGTATTTGGGTAAAATTAATGGGTTTGATGGGTAAAGGATGGGATAGAAAGGTGGGTTTCAAAAATTAATGGGCTCAAGGGCATAACACAAAGTCTTGATTCCTTCCACATAAAAGTCGTCCACTCAAGTCTGATTTGCGTCCAATTTCCTTATAAAGCCAAATTAATTGAGAATAAATGGTTGTTCTAGTTAAAAGAAGGAGTAATAGAAGCAGAACCTAGAATTTATGAGGCTATGCTTGTAGCTAAGGGATTTAGGCAAAAGGAAGGAATAGACTGCAAGGAGATATTCTCTCCTGTAGTCAAATTCAAGACAATTAGGCCTATACTAGTCCTAACAACTCTATATGACTGGGACATCCATCAAATGGATGTTAAGATAGCTTTCCTATATAGAAAGTTAGAGGAGACAATTTATATGAAGCATCCAGTCGGATTTGAAGAAAAAAATAAGCTGGACTATGTTTGCCTATTGCAAAAATCTCTGTATGGGCTTAGACAATAGAATAAGAAGTTCCATGAGGTTGCTGCTAGCATGAACTTCATCAGAAACTCATATGATTACTGCCTATATTACAAGGATCTAGGAATGACTAAAGCAGTATTTATATTAGTCTATGTAGATGATCTCATCATCATAGGGAAGGACTTGAATAAAATTTAAGAAGTTAAGACTGAATTGTGCTCTCATTTTGAAATGAAAGACATAGGGGAAGCTCAGAAGCTTCTAAGAATGTAGATAATCAGACATAGGAGGGAAGGAAAAATGTGGCTTGTTCAAAGGAATTATATAAGAAAAATCCTAGCTCAATTCAACATGGAACAAGCTAAACCTACTTCAGTACCCTTAGGATCACACTTATAGATGGTTTCTGACAAGTGTCTTATGACTGAAGAAGAACAGAAGGCTATGGCTCACTATCCCTATGATGTAGGTGTTGGAAGTCTAATGTATCTTATGCTATACACAAGACCTGATCTAGCCTATAAGTATCCTAAGTAAGTTCATGGCCAATCTAAGTTTAGAACACTAGCAAGGGCTCAAGAATGTTCTCAGATATATATCTGGAATAGTTAACTATGGACTATGCTTCTCTAAAAGAGAGCTAATCAAATGCAATTACCTGCCTCTATATGGCTATGTGGATGCTGATTATGCAACAGATAAGGACTCAAGGAAGTCAATTTCAGCTATATATTTACACTATCAGCAAACACAATAAGTTGGAAATCACAACAACAATTAGTGGTAAGTTTATCAACTACAAAGGCAGTGTATTATGCAATAACAGAAGGGGTAAAGGAACTAGCATAGCTATCAAAACTATTAAAAGAAATTAACACAGAAATCACAACAACAGTACTATTTAGTCAAAGTGCCTAGTATTTGAGTCGAGATCCAGTCTTCCATGAACGATTCAAGCACATAGATGTGCAATTGCATTTCGTCAGAGACTAAATCGCCAAGGGAACCTTCAATCTGGAGAAAATAAAAGGAGAGAAAAATCCATTTGACTTCGGGACTAAAATACTAACACAAAAGAAGTTTAATTTTTGTAGGAAATACATACAAATCATGGAAGCCCCTTAATTCCGAAGGCAGATTCAACAGATCTCACAAAGGAGGTGAAGATTAGGGTTTCGGGTTTTAAATCTCTCTAGGGTTTTTTCATTTGAGTGAAGATTCGAGTAGTAGGAGGGAAAGTGTGATGAAAGTCACTCATACTCCAGCAATCATCACTCAGATTTAACAGAAATACAAGAAAATTGAAGAATAGAAGTGAGTGTGTGATGGTGTCTGAGGGTGTTTCAAAGAGAGAGGAAATATACATTCTCGAAGCATCTAGACAACTGAAAACTAATACCTAAGTCACTAACACGTGGGGAAAAAAGACAAAGCATATGTTTGAAGTGTTAAAACTCAATACTCAATCGTCTTGTACATGTCTTAAGCTTAACTCAAAGCACAGTCGTTTGCAACTCATGGTTTTAATACACTGTTATGTTTAACATGCTTAGAAGTTATAAAACGTAGCTACACCAGTACAAAACGCAGACAGAAGGAGTAAGGACTTTTTAATGACTCACGTGGATGGCATATGGAGAAGAGCTAACACAAACAAGCCAACAGTTGATCCAAAACCCATCATCTTCTCCAACATCTATAAAAAGAAGACAGAAGCATCAGACAAAAACAGAACACATTCAGAGAATTTTCATTTTCAATTTATCTTGTATTCTATATTTGTGAGTGCAAAAAGAGAGTAGAGAAAAAAGTTTTCAGAGAATGCTAGAGTACACATGTAAGTATTAGGAGAGTTTTGGGAAAAGCTCTTTGCAAGTGTAGGGGATACACTGATCTGTATATTGATTTTCTCTTTTTCTTCTTCTTCATATAGTGAAATCTTTACCACTGAAAGTGGAACCCTTAGATGTAGAAGTGATACACTATCGAACCAAGTAAAAATTCAGTCTCATTTATTTTTCTGCAATCATATTATATCTGCAAATTAACAATCTTTATCAAATTGTGTGTTTGAAAGAATAACAGTAAAGCAAAGATATCCCAACACATATAAATTCCCTGAGGCACGTCATGCTTGTGATGCCCGTCAAGTACATTGATCAAACCACTTTCTTTGTTGTGTTTCGTCTCTGAGCTTTTGTCTTTACAGGCTTTATCTCCACGTCCAGTGACAGGCTCCTCTGGTACAGCCAGAACAGACAAAGAGAGTCAATTATAAAGGCAACTTTGGTTGGTTAATTTTGCCAAGAAAGGTCTCTGATGACAAATGGAAAGGGACCATTGTGTATGGTAACTTAAGTCTTTATAAGAGCATATTTATCAAATGCAGCTTCTTAGGTTGAATTTCTCATTCTCGTTGATCGGCAAAACACCAGGGTCAAGGAACACAAAATCACTTCACCTAATACAATGCTTTAAGAATGGATTTATGAGTTTTAAACTGAAGGGCTTTCGGCAAAATCTCATGAGCAATAGTCCAATGGCCGGCATTGTTATCTAGCATACACACCCCTTGATATAATTTGGATAATGCCAATCAATTGGCTCATACACGCCCCTCTTTCTCGTACCAGTCAACTTAATCTCATTGGACAGTCTTACGTATTGATTACATGTTTCTCATACTCCAAACTTAGCCTGCAGAATCACCAGGTGGGCCTCTTAACTATTTAACGTTAGGAAGGAGAAAGGGTTATTTATCAAAAAATAATAAAAAAAGGGATAGAGAGTTATATTGTCTCATCGGCTCTATTTCTCGGGCAATTCACAAAGAGGACTAGAGAACCGGCAGTAATCTATGTTGGCTTGGTAAATTAAGGATGAAAATAAGTAGAACATCGATGACCAATACTATTCTTTGGATACATCAAATCAGACGGCATACTCAAAGTTTAATAATCCTTTTTGGACAACTTCAAGGCTGAACCTTGTTCATCATGTCCATTGGCTTCTGCTCCTCATAGTCTGCTTTGTCATAGTACAGGGACTTAAGACCATCAAACACTTCCATCTCCATACTTGCAACCATGTCTGATTCTTCTTTCGAAAGTTACTACAGACCAAGAAACAATAGACGCAGACACAGAAGACACCCTACACCATCTTCCATCTCTGGAGTCGCTGCTTCACCTTCATTCACAGATTTAGGCTCTTCACACACGTCACAGTTTTTTCAATATGCTCCTCCTCGTACTTTCGCTTCACCCCCATTTACAAACAATGATAACGTCTCTTGGGAAAGTGAGGTATCATGGCAGTTTGAGCCAACAGGTTGGCAAGATAGTCGCAACTTGGGTGTAGCTTTGAATCCATGGATTGATTCACCAGTGACAAGTCGTGCCTTTAGAACAGCTAATGATTACTACAGTTCGCATGCTCATGGTAGACACCGAAACTTTTACAGTGACTATTCAAGCTATAGTGCAGCTCCTGTTGGTAGGCTTGAACTACAGAGTTATGCCGCACGAGATAACGAGATTTCGGCCGTCCATGTCAGGCATTATCGCCAGAGTTCTGGTTATGGTAAATCTCGTGGTGAGAGTTCAGGCTTGGAAATCATTAAGGAAGGGTCTGCAAGAAATAGCAACGTTATGGCTTCTCAAGGTGAGCTTGTTCATATCTCTGAGAGAAATGAAGATGTGGAGAGACAGGCAGCATTCATAAAAAATCCTAGCCTTGGTCATCATGGACGCCAAGGTTCTAGCTGGTTTGCTGTCTCCAATGCTTACAAGGATACAGAGCAAGATAGTTTGAGTCATGTCAGTGAGGGCCTTCATCATGCTAAGCCACATGTAGGAGATCATGAATATGGCCAAGGCAACCGTACTCCTAATCAGGATCCAGGATCAGAACAAGGAGATTATGGTGAAGAGGAAGAGGATGATGAGGAGCCGCCCGAGCAGGTTGGTCTCTTTGGTTTGTTCAAGTACTCAACCAAATGGGATATGGTTCTTGTGATTTTTGGCTGTTTAGGAGCTCTCATAAATGGAGGATCTCTTCCATGGTATTCTTATCTTTTCGGAAAGTTCGTGAACAAGATCGCCCATGAAACAACTGACAAAGTTCAGATGTTGAAGGAAGTGGAGAAGGTAAACAAAATGCTTACAAGTGAAAATGATCATTGTATTAGACTGTTTATCAAACTTATATGACAAGGTAGCGATGTTTCTTTTCTGCAATTCAGATTTGTCTGATGATGATCGGTCTATCAGCAATAGTTGTGGTTGGTGCATATCTAGGTAAGATGGAGAATACATCAATGATTATACCTCTATAATAACTATACATATCTAGCGTAGATCTTAACAGTAGTTTTCTACGTTACCAAGATCAACATGTATCATTTCATAAAAAGGAAAAGTTTTGGATGGAACAGAGATCACCTGTTGGAGATTGGTGGGGGACCGATCAGCTCATCGAATACGAACCAAGTACTTAAGAGCAGTCCTACGCCAAGAAATTGGCTTTTTTGATACCGCTGTTAGCACAGGTGATATCATGCATGGAATTTCAAGTGATGTTGCACAAATACAAGAAGTCATGGGAGAGAAGGTCCATCCTACATCTTCTAGCCTGAAAGCTATAATCTTTACCGTAGCACATATTATAGAATTTGCAACGATGTATAATATTTAAACATTTAAGTATTAAATTTGTTCTCGTTGTTAACAGATTAGACTTACAAATCCCAATGAATATCCTCTAATGAAATAACTTTTAAATAATTGCAGATAGCACATTTTGTTCACCACATATTTACCTTCATTTGTGGTTATACTGTCGGGTTCTTGAGGTCGTGGAAGGTAGCTCTAGTAGTTTTCTCAGTCACACCATTGATGATGTTCTGTGGCATTGCTTATAAGGCCATCTATGTTGGTCTCGCTACGAAAGAAGAGGTAAGTCGTTAAGTTCAAGTAATTATTGAAGGATTCATTGTCTGAGATTTTCAATTAAATGGAAATTGCAGGCCTCGTATAGGGAAGCTGGTGGAGTTGCAGAACAAGCAATTAGTGCAATTAGAACTGTGTTATCTTTTGTTGCTGAGGATCATTTTACCCAAAAATATGCTGATATGTTGATGAAGTCGGTACCCATTGGGGCAAAGATTGGGTTTGCAAAAGGTGGAGGAATGGGAGTTATCTACCTGGTTACTTATGCAACATGGGCCTTAGCATTTTGGTATGGATCTATCTTAGTTGCAAGAAATGAGATTCGTGGAGGTGATGCCATTGCTTGTTTCTTTGGTGTCAATGTAGGAGGAAGGTATTACTTATACCAAAAAAGCGCAAGCTTGCTTCATATAATTGGCATAGGAATTAAAAATATTGCAAAATTAATAATATCAGCATGTCCATTTTGGCAGGGGATTGGCATTATCACTGTCATATTTTGCACAATTTGCTCAAGGCACAGTGGCAGCAACCCGTGTATATGAGATCATAGATAGGATCCCTGATATAGATCCTTATAGCAGCCAAGGTGGGAGACTTTCACGTGTTCGAGGGAAAATCGAATTAAAAAACGTCACTTTTGCTTACCCATCTCGTCCTGATGCTATCATTCTTCACTCTTTAAGTTTGGCTATCCCATCAGCAAAGACTCTTGCACTGGTTGGTGCTAGTGGAGGTGGCAAGTCAACAGTTTTTAGTCTGATTGAGAGGTTCTATAATCCCAGTAAGGGTAAGCCCTCCATCGCATTGATCAGAATCTGTTTGGCTTAGTCTTCAGTCGGTGAAACCAAACTCCAATCTTATTTCTTAGCTACAAGTTGAAGTCAATTTCATAACTAGTAGAAGTGAGGTTTTTGCAGGAACTATTACCTTGGATGGTCATGACATAAGTAAATTACAAGTCAAGTGGCTAAGAGACCAAATAGGCATGGTTGGACAAGAGCCGATTCTGTTTGCCACCAGCATACTGGAAAATGTTATGATGGGGAAGGAGCATGCCACCCAGAAAGAAGCAATTAATGCTTGCATTGTTGCTAATGCCCACAACTTTATCTCAAGCCTTCCACAAGGTTATGACACACAGGTAGGTATAATGAGAATAATTTCCAAAAGATCCTACCTATAATTGGGAGGGACTAAACAAGCTTGAACATGCTAAAACATTGATGGTTCAATTTCTAAAAGAAAATGTTTCTTATTGGCAGGCCGGAAACAAGGGAACTCAACTCTCAGGCGGGCAAAAACAGAGGATTGCATTAGCTAGAGCCATTATTAAGGATCCAAAAATCCTTCTTTTGGATGAACCCACCAGTGCGTTGGATCCAGAGTCTGAGTCTGTCGTCCAGCAAGCCATTGAAGAGATCTCTGCCACTAGAACAACAGTTGTCATTGCTCATAGGTTGGCAACCGTAAGAAATGCCAACACTATTGCTGTTCTTGATCGTGGATCAGTTGTTGAAACTGGTGACCATCACCAGCTAATGGAAAAAGGTGGAGCATACTATGATCTTGTCCAGCTTGCTTCTGAAGCAGTCTCGGATTCTGCGCCAAAAGAAATGAATAGCTCCAAGGACACAGAATTTTCCAGGTACGAAAAACCATATCAAGATATTGCATCAAAGAATGTACAGGACATATCAAGATCAATAAACTTTAGGTCCATGCAATATGACAGCCAGATTAGTGAGATTTTGCAACAAAAAATAAAGCCAAGAGTTTTACAAATGTCAGATATATGGAAACTTCAAAAACCAGAGAGTTTTGTGCTTTTTCTGGGATTCATTTTGGGGATGATTGCTGGTGCAATTCTAACAGTCTTTCCATATCTCCTTGGCGTAGCCCTTGAGATATACTTCGATAAGAACACACACAAGATGAAGAATGACATTGGAAATCTCTGTTTAGTAATTGTTGGTCTTGGCGTTGGATGCATTATTTCCATGACAGGTCAACAAGGTTTTTGTGGACTTGCTGGAACTAAGTTAACTAAGAGAGTCAGGGAAATGTTGTTTAAGTCTATACTAAAACAAGAGCCAAGTTGGTTTGATCTTGAAGAGAATTCACCTGGGGTACTTGTTTCAAGGCTCTCAGTTGAATGTGTCATATTCAGAGCTGTTCTTGGTGATCGATACTCAGTTTTACTCATGGGATTGAGCTCAGCTGCTGTTGGTTTTGGTTTATCATTTTATCTTGAATGGAGGCTAACCATTTTAGCTATAGTTTTAACTCCTTTCACTCTTGGAGCAAACTACTTAAGCTTGATCATAAACGTTGGACCAAAAATAGATAATAGCACTTTTGCCCGAGCTAGTAACATTGCTGCTGGCGCGGTTTCAAACATTAGAACAGTAGCGACATTTTCTGCTCAGGAACAGATAGTTCAGTCATTCCATAGAGCCTTGGATGAGCCCAGGATGAAATCAGTGAAAAGATCACAGGCATTAGGCCTAGCACTTGGTGTCTCTCAGGGTGCAATGTATGCATCATATACATTTTTCCTATGGTTTGGTGCCTACCTTGTGAAAAAAGGTTATTCGGAATTTGGTGAGATATATAAAATTTTTCTCATCCTCGTTTTGAGTTCGTTTTCTGTGGGACAGCTAGCTGGTCTAGCACCGGATACTTCCATGGCTGCAACTGCAGTTCCTTCTGTTTTAGACATTATTTACCGTAGGCCATTGATTGACAATGATAAGGAAAGGTTTAGAAAAATTGACAAATTGAAACCACTTGATATTGAGCTTAAGATGGTAACATTTGCATACCCTTCCAGGCCTCAGGTTGTTGTTTTAAGGGATTTCAGTTTAAAGGTCAAAGCAGGTAGCACTATGGCACTAGTGGGTGGTAGCGGATCAGGGAAATCAACAATTATTTGGTTGATACAGAGGTTCTATGATCCTAACAAAGGAAAGGTCACAATGGGAGGAGTGGACGTGAGAGAGTTTAAGGTCAAGTCCTTGAGAACACAATTAGCTTTAGTTGGTCAAGAACCTGCATTATTTGCCGGCTCTATAAGGGAAAACATTGCATTTGGAAATCTAAATGCTTCATGGGCAGAGATTGAAGAAGCAGCAAAGGAAGCTTACATTCACAACTTCATCAGTAGCCTTCCTCAAGGTTACGGAACTCAGGTATGGACTTTAACCAATAAAAATACGATGGTGTTCAAGTAACCATGACATAGATAAACCAGACTTTGACATGATCAACTTGATCATTTGCTCTTTCTTTGATTATACAGGTTGGTCAAAGTGGAGTGCAACTATCTGGAGGCCAAAAGCAGAGGATAGCTATTGCAAGGGCGATATTGAAAAAAGCAAGGGTGTTACTACTTGATGAAGCAAGCAGTGCATTGGACTTAGAATCAGAGAAACATGTCCAAGAGGCACTAAGAAAGATCTCTAGGAGGACCACAACTATAGTGATAGCTCACAGGCTATCAACTATCAAAGAAGCTGACCTGATAGCAGTACTGAAAGATGGCAAAGTTGTGGAATATGGTAGTCATGATGCACTCTTAAATTCACATCGTAACGGGGTATATGCAAGCTTGGTTCGTGCTGAAGCCGAAGCCACTGCATTTGCTTAGCTGCGCCTTAAAACTGTGTGCTCAGCAAAGCCGGCATCCAATTTCAATGTGATTTTGCTTATGCTCATTTTCAAACGAATCCAATTAATCCTATGCCAATTGTTTGAGTGTACCTAGATCTGCTTTCGTAGATGAATGGGAATTGATTGTTCTGGCATTATCTTGGATGGATCATCACAGTTCTGGAGAATGTTTTACCCTTGTTACATTCTTTTGATGCAAAGCCTAATAAATGTTAGATGCCTATAAAGGGGCCATTCGTTCATCTGCTCATTTTCTTAAAGAAGGCATAAAGCATTTCAGATTTTTCATAATTTACTTAGAATGGATTAATATGACTGAGAGTATTAAGAAATTCTTTATATTTTGATGACTTCGCTATTTCCAGGAACTGTTCCATTCCATTCTTAGTCTCTTCAAATCTTCAAGACTAATCTTTATGTGGATGAAAAAAAAGTTCTGATCACTCATGTTTAAGTCATGAATGACATAAAACGTGAATTGAGTGTGCTTATCCACTTCAGTGTGTCATTTTTATCACAATTTCAATTGCTTCAAGTCGCTTAGCTTTCAAGATATATTTAACCATTTGGCTGATAGTAGATAACTTACATAGTATGCTTAAATCTTAATTAATAATTTTTTATAATAGTTAATTTAATGATTGATCTTGGACATCAGAGATTGAAAGATCCCCATTCCCTCTCCAAGCTCTAAAGGGAAATTTGACCTCCAATTAAAAGACCCCTGACCAATTGACAGAAAGGCACTCCATTCATGATACCATAATCTTTCAGGGCTATGTTTGGCATTTCAGGTAAGGGCACATATTTTCTTATAGCATAACCATTGTCTCTTGGCTTTAAAGCCAAGGGATGTTTGAGAGTTACGTGCCTGTCATGCAAAGATAGCGAGCTTTGTCTATGACTCCTAACTTGCTGAACAACCTTGTCTTGGGATGTTCTTTTATCTTATCTCTATCCCAGAAAAAAAAAGAACAAAAAACCAAGAAAAACTCTGTGTCTTCAGTGAATTTCAGATTCTTCAATATTCTCTAGTCTTGTACATTTATACTTGGAACGGTCTGCTGCTTCACTCAGGTATATTGCCTTCATATTTCTCTTTTCATTTCTTTTAAAAAAATGCTTGAGATGCTAGGTCGTGCAGACATGTCTTAATTATTATTACAAGTTCCTGAATCCTAAAATTACAATTCCTTGGATCTCATTACTGATATAATAAGGTTGAGAATGGTGAGCGGAGGAAAATCTTCAAAAGGATAATACCTTGTCGGGATCACGTTCTTCTATCATGTGGACGTGAAAACGTGGTTAAGCAAGCCGTTTTTTGCTAGTCAGTGCTCCAGAATATTGGAAGCAACAATTGATTGATCAACTTTTCCACAGCAATGTTATGATACCAGGAAATTGAGGTTTTTAAACCATTGATTTTCTTATTTTCTTCTGATATGCTCGGGAATAGCGTTTTCAACCTGAAACGAATTAGATTATGCTCTTAACATTTGAATTTGGTGCATCAATCAGCTATCTAAAGGCTTCAGTGAAGGAAGGAAATAGACAAGGAGAGTTCATGCTTTGAGAAAGAAAGAAGGGCATGGCCTCTCTCACACCAGGAGTATTACTAAAGCTTCTTCAGAGTATAAACTCCAATGTAAAGGTTCGAGGAGAATACAGGTCTGTTCTGCTACAAGTTATCAGCATTGTCCCTGCCTTGAGTGGCTCAGAACTGTGGCCTAACCAAGGCTTCTTTGTAAAAGTATCTGATTCCTCTCATTCGACGTATGTCTCACTGTCAAAGGATGACAATGAGCTAATATTGAATAATAAGCTACAACTTGGGCAATTTTTCTATGTTGATAAAGCGGAAGCTGGAACACCTGTTCCAGTCCTGGTTGGTGTCAGACCACTTCCAGGACGTAATCCTTTTGTGGGTAATCCGAAAGATTTGATGCAAATGTTGGTACCATCTGAGGGTCCTGTAACTGTTGATAGTGAAGGGTCGAAATTAAGAGAGTCACTAGACTTTAAAGAAGAGAGCTCGAGACAGAAAATTGTTATCAAAGAAGAAAAGGCAGTTGTTCAATCCAGGTACATGCAGGGCGTTTTGACAGCAACTCCTAAAGCTAGCGGAGTAGATATTGACGGAGTTGGGAAGAGCAATGATAATGAGAATTCTGGAGCAGGTAAGAAATCTGGGTCAGTGAGAAGCAAGCTGCTAGAGAATAAAGGTCAGGTAAGATTCTCCGCCGATAACATAAAATGTTTTAGGGAGTTCTATAGTCCCTTTCCTTGGTAATCTAGTAAATTACATATTGGCATGGAATCAAAATGTACTTTTCCATCTCCTTTCAAAATATTCCAACCAATTACTCTCCCATTTTGATTGATATAGTGAGTAATTCGTTGGATGAAGGCTTGATTGTATTATGGAAAATGAAAACCCCTGTCAACTGATAATTATTGGCATTGCAAGCATTGCAGGCACGTCCTACCACTCCTTTACGCAGTCGACCTGATGCATTCTCAGCAAAATCAGATATTTCTGTATCCAACATCAAGGAGTTTCAACTAGCTTCCAAGATCACCTCTGCAAGATTCTCATCAAATAAACAGGACATCACTAATTTCGCTCCCTTCTCAAACGGTAAAGGCAAAAGCTTTTTGCCTGAAACACCAGCTTGGACATATCTGCCTGTTAACCTCATGAAGCCAGGAAAGGTATGTTTTCAACTTACTTTGTCATTTCTTCGAACAAATTTCTTCATTCTCAGGGGCAAGGTTGGCATGTGACACCTGATTGATTTATCTACAACATCTTGTATTGATTAGTTTTGGAAAAGTTTAGCTTTTTTTTTTTTCTGAATCGATCACCATTCTCTCAGGGACTACTTAGAAGGAAATATTTAGCTTCTCAAGTTGCAGCAGAAGCTCAGAAAGAAGCATCTAATGCAGCAACTCTCATCAAGTGCCTCAAGTAAACTAAATGGCTGAGTTCATGAGACCACTTATCAAACATGTTTAACTTGACATCTATCAGAATCAATTTTTACATACCTTTTCTTTTTTTTGAGAAGTAATAAATTCATTCAAAAAGGTGGAAATTACAGAACTTTTCAATCTTTTCTTGCAGTATGTTTGCTGATCTGTGCTCCTCTGCCTCTCCTGATAACCCCCATCAATCTCTCACCAAGTTCTTCTCGCTTCACCAGTTAATTGATCAGCAAAAGGTCACAACAGCATTAGCGGATAAATCACTCCAACTCTCAATTCAATTATCTGCTTCAGACACAGAGAAAACATCTAGAAAGCCAGTTCTGGCTCATTATTGGAATACACTAAAATCTCCAAAGCCTCCAGCAGATCTAAGTTCAACTGAGAAGTTGGAATGGGCCAAAGGAGATGGTGTAAAGGACATGGAGGAATTAAGAGAAACTCTATTGAATGAAACAAGAGCTTGGTTTCTGAAATTCTTGGAGAGAGCATTGGATGCCGGCTTTCGAGTCGCCACCCAACAAAAGAAAGGTAAAGACAGTGTGGGGCGACGTTTGGAGCCAGAGAACAACCATATTGCTGTAACACTCTCACAACTTAAGCAAGCAAACGAATGGCTAGATAAACAAAGGAACTCAGTGAACTCAGAAACTAACAATGGACTAGTGGATGCAATTGACAGATTGAAGCAAAAGCTTTATGGCTGTTTACTTGGTCATATCGATTCAGCTGCATTAGCTCTGGAAAATCGGTCTGATCGTAGCTGAGAGGCAAGATATCTTCCGCAGGCCACAAAATAATTCTTGTATTGAAGTAATGACACAAAATGTTTGACAAACTATGTTTATCGCGTATTCTTTTTTTTTGGTTTATACACGGGTATCCGAATTTACTGGGCTGATTTATCTTAGTTAGGCTTAGTCACACTTAAGGCTCCTCACCCTTTTTTGTGAGTGTATTTAATGAAAATCAAACCCGAAATATCTTCCTGTATGTCCGGCGTACGCAACTAACTAAGTTACAACTCGTAGGTATTTATTGCGTATTCTATGATCCATAATTCTAGTCACTAAAGGCCCTTGAAAGTCGAAATTTTAACATGATACTGAAGTCAAATTAAAGTTTATAGTGATTGAAATCTATGTACTTTGTTGTTGAAAAATCATGACGTGATCCCGTGCGCAATGGAAAAAAATACAACTTTTTTTTATAATTGTTCGATATTTAAAATCTTTTTAACTTTATATCATGATTAATTTATTAACATAATAAATCATAAATCATATTTTATTATGAAATGTGATTTTCTTTTAAGCAACTCCTTCTAGAAACCAAGATTTGAAAAAGGTTATTAAAGACGGCTTTAATGGTAAAAGTCTCTTACTTTTTTTTTTTCGAAGAAAATGAAGTTCTTTATTAAGATAAAACTGCATCATAAGTTAGAGTGTCTAATAAAAAGACAGGCGGCATGTCCCTACTAAGTTTATTAGAATATCTAATAGATGATTTAGATTACAAGTGGGTTATCATATTTACACGCCTTATCCATTTCAAAGTAAAGGATTGAAAACTACAAGCAGTTAATTTGCATTCTTTCAGGATCCCTCTCACCTCATTGATGTCATTTCTTAATTCATGGAACTGCTGCTCTAAATGAAGACAATCGATTTCCACCTCTACTGATGTGAAGCCAGATTGTATCAACCAAGATAGAGCTTCTTTGAAAGCAATAATTTCAGCAATAAGAGGAGTATAATTTGAAGTACAAAAACCAGAAAGACATTTAACAAACCGACCTCTCTCTCCTTTCATTACTACGCCATATGACGTTGTCCCCTGAGCAGATTGGGTTGCAGCATCAAAATTGCACTTCACAACTCCAACTATTGGACTTGACCAACGAATAATAGGTTCGTCAACACCTGTTGGTGTATCAAAATTGCTAGCTTGAGGTTTGATAGTTTTCCACTCTTCAAGAAATATGTTTGAAGATGCCACAATAACACTGGGATCTAATCTTTATGCCTCCTTAAGAAAGAATTTCGGGCTTTCCATAAGTCCACAGAAGTACACAAGCTCGACTCATCACGTCAACTTGGCCAGTTAAGAGATCTTACAAAAAGATAATAAGATTTGGAGCAACAAGATATAAATTTAATAAAGCCCAACATGCTCGAGCATGGTCACAGTCTAGCAATGCATGAGATATTGCTATAGTCTCATCACAATAAGGGCAGTTATCCTCAACTGTCATTCCTTTTCTTTTTAAGGCCTCTCTTACCGGAATAATCCCTCTATATGCTTGCCAAAGAAATTCCTTTGTATTGGGAAGAATTGGTAGATGTCACAACTTCTTCCACGGTCCAACAAGCTCATCAAACATTGTGATGCTTAAAAATTTAAGAGCCACTCTATAACTAGACCTAACTGAGTAGAAACCATCTTTAGTACAATGCCAAATAGACTTATCTTGATGGTTTGTCATTTGCAAAGGAATTGAAAGTATTTTCTCCACATCAATATTTCAAAAAAGGCCTTGTATTAATTGTAGATCCCATTCCTTCTCATCTGCTAGTATTAAGTCATTCGCCAGCAAATGTTCAAGACCCTTTACAACTGGTGACTGCAAAAAAAAAATCTACATCTCCCGGTAACCAAGGGTCATTCCATATTGAGATGGTCTCTCCATTTCTGACTTTCCACCGTGTGCCAATAGCTAGCAAATATCTAGCTTGTAACATACTCCTCCAAATAAAACTTAGATTATATCCGTTTGTTGCTTTCAGGAAAGAGTTCCTAGGAAAGTATTTATCTTTGAGAATTTGTGCTAGAAGAGAAGAAGGGTTATGAATTAGATTCCATCCCTACTTAGCTAGCATTAGTTTTGACCCACACATTCTATCCCATGTTAGCCAATGCATTCTGGCACCTCCATTGGGTTTGTCACCCCACCAGAAGGAGTTCATCATCTTTTGAAGTTCATCACAGGTTATAATTGGGATCAAAAACACATTCATACAATAATTGGGCAAAGCTTGGGCAACTGTTTTGAGAAGAATTTCCTTTCTTGCTCGAGAGAGAAAACGAGTGTTTCAACTACAAAGCCTCCCTTTTAGTCTCTCCTTTAGAGAAGAGAATATCTATTTCTTGTTTCTGCCTATAAGAGAGGGCAGCCCCAGATATCTTCCATGATTAAGGGGAGTTGAAACTCCTAGAATCTCTTTCATATCACTAGCTAACCTTGGATCAACATTAGAGGAGAAAAAAATTCCAAAATTTTGAAAGTTAACAGCCTGCCCCTAAGCATTTTCATAATCTGCTAGTATTTTTTTAATAGACAGACAATCAGATATAGTTGCTCGAAAGAAGAAAAACTATCATCTGCAAACAGTAAATGAGAAACCGACGGGGCTCTTCTAACAACTCGAAGCCCATGCAAGTTACCATCTACTTCTGCCTTTCTTAATAAAAATGTAGGACCTTTAGCACAAAGAATAAAAAGATATGGGGATAGAGGATTTCCTTGACGAAGCCCTCTTTTATAGTGCAATTGGACCCACTTCATTTTCGTTTAATAGAACACTATAGTTCATTGAATTGACACACATCATGATTAACTCAATCCATTTTCTGTCAAAGCCTAATTTCCCCATTATGAATTCCAAATATTTCCAGTCAATTCGATCATAAGCTTTGTTAATATCTAGTTTTAAAGCCACATCGCCATATTTTCCTCTCAATTTCTGCTTCATGTAGTGAATAAGTTCAAAAGCCATAATGACATTATCATGAATTGATCATCCAGGAACAAAAGTAGATTGTGTTGCAGAAACAATTTCAGGCAGAATAGCTTTTAATCTATTAGCCAGTACTTTTGCCACAATTTTATAAAGTACATTACATAAAACAATTGGTCTAAAATCCTTGATATGGATCGGTTTATCATGCTTCGCAATGAGGACAATAAAAGTATGAGAAAGGGAAGTAGGGAACTGACCATTACGTAGCCAACATTGACAGCTCCGCACCACATTGGTCCTTATTATAGTCCAAAACTTTTGGTAAAATGCTGCATTAAACCCATCTGGACCTGGTGATTTATCAAAATATATTTGATCAATTGCCCCCTTGAATTCATCTTCCATAAAAGGAGCCGTAAGAAACTGATTGTCGTCTTCCCCGACGGTCGCCCTCATCGTAGAAGAAACCCTAACATTTGGATCAGCACTGTCTGAGTATAAATTGGAGAAATATGCCTTGACTATTTCAGCCTTGCCATTCTCATTATATAAGTGATGTAGACGAGGACATGTCAAGATGTTAGATCTTATAAAACTTATGCCTATTCATAATAAAGTTTAGACCCTTTATTACTTTAATCAAATTTTAATTATATTTAATTAAACTTTATTTAGAATTATAACTAATTTTAATTAAATCTCAATTAGGTTCAAAAAAATTTAATTTCTAATATTGATCATTATTTATAAAAAATCTTTATATTTGGCTTTAAATTTTCTCAAACTTTATCATCAAGTCCGATTTGATTAAATTACTTTTTCTTTATTCAAACAATCTTTATATGTGACTGATTAATTTTTTTAAATATGTTGGCAATAGATATAAATTATATTATTAAATTATAGTTAGGATTAAATAAACTAAAATATTTTAATTTATCTTTATTTCTCTAATTAAATAATTTATATTAGCAAATTACGATTGGTGCCTAACAATATATTATGACCAACTAAATATTAGAAATGTTAAAGCAGTTTTAACTAATCTTTTCATACAAGATTTGTTCATATAATTAAATCATTTCATTGTACAATATTTTGATCAGACATAGAGTAAGAAATTAGTATATATTTCATTTGAGTTTAATCATATTAGTTCTTCATTATTAATAATCGATTATTTTAATGACATTTGAAAATTATTTTTGCAGTGATAGTGCACCTTGGTTAAGGATTTTTCAAATAAATATCAATTAAAAACACATTCTTCCTAATTATTTTAGGATGACGAATTATATATTAATCACTCAGTTATCTTTATAAGTACATATCATATCCAATGATGATCAATCTAGCTACCTTTAACTAGGATAGGTAAGAAGCATCAAAATATGGTGATCTATATATAATATGTTTTAGAGATATTTAGTTAAAAGGTTCACGTATAAAATTTTCAAGATGAATATTCATAAATACACAAGTAATGTTACATATAAAATTCTTGTATCAATTCAGTTTAGTAAACTTGTTTTCTAACAAGTACTTATATATTTGTTTAGGTATCTTTATAATTTAGTCAATAAGATTGAGTATGCCCTTCATAAGAAAGAAACATAATAGAATGCTATTATTTATACTTTATTAATTTCTAATAATAATAGAGCAACGATTACGAACATTTAGGAATAATACATAAAGGCAATATAGATCTCATAATTATGAGCTCTTCATGATTTTATTTATAAATTTTATTTATTGCATGGACTTTATCTTATAAGTTAATTAATTAAACAAATATGCATAAAATAAAGAATACTTTCAATTAATTATGTAACAAATATACAACCAACTAATTAGTTACAAGGTATAAACTAACAATCACTACTTGCTTTAAGTCAATCGTTTAAGTATCATTTACTATATATGTATATGACACTATTGGTATACTATTTTGGTGAGAGAATTTCATAAGAATTTGTTAAGAAAACTTGTTTAAACTTTAGGGTTAATTATTCGAAAAAGCCCAAACTTTTGTCAAATTTTTAATTATGACCTGAACTTTAAAAAGTAGTTGTTGAAGGCATTTTTATCATTAGAATTAATAGCAATTTCCCTTAATTTTTGGATTAATTATTGGGTTATATATATATTTTTCTTGCTAAATTGCTTGGTTCGCCTGAATTTGCATTTATAATTGTTCTGTTTAATTTGTAGGAAATGCGCTTAATTTTAGGACCACAACAGTCCAAGGCAAAATCGCATAGGAAGCATAGAAGCATCACGTCGACAGACAAAAAGAAAACGAAATTCACGCAGCCAAGGAGAATCACGCTACAGACCCACTACGCATGCAGACTTAAGGAGCTGAAAACGTTGAAGAAAAGAAATAAAAAGCCAAGGAGAGTTGGCGGCTCAAAATGGGACACAGCAACTAGAGAAGAGTGCGTGGACAATAGGAGCAAATAAAATTGTCAAAACAAGCATGCAAGAGAGGCTCCACCAACATGAAAAAAACCAAAGCCAATCACGCTATTTTCAATTGGCTAGAGGAGAGGCGTGGATAGAGACTTGCGTGAGCTAGGAGCAAATTAAAAATCACCTAGAGGAGCTACGTGCATGCGAAGAAGTTAGAAAGGGACGTTGGCAACTGGTTGTTTTGAAAGAAAACAAATAAGAGGGGATAAGCACGTCGTATACACCAAGAGAGAAAAGTGAGAAGCTAGGAGGAGCAACTAACGTGACAGCAAATAAAAGACAAAAGGGAGAGGCTCCACCACTCACGTTGGCAGCTATGTTCAAGTTTCTACTCTTTCCATCAAGGAGGGACCACTAGAGAAGGCTCCACCAAGCACTCATTTATCTTTTTTATTCCTCTCCACTCAAAAAGCAAAGGCAATTCACGCATAAAAGGAGAGCTCTTCAATGCTATTTGGTGGGCTCCCAATCGTTACATACATTAAAAGAACCATGACCCACCAAGCTCCATTTTTTCACTCATAAAGAACTCTCCAGCACTCACTCATATTGGGGAACTCTCCACTCATGCACATCGTTACACACTACAAACAAATTGAAGACTCTCCACTCACTTTACATGAGGAGCTCTCAATTTTATACAAATAAAAGCAGCAGGATTGACGCACATAAGGGGGGGCTCCATCACTCTCCATAAGCCTCCTCTCTTGAACGTTATTTTCATATTCCATTACACCAAAAAGGCTATCAACGTGACACAACATTTGGAGCATAAACGTTACACCAATCAAGAGGAGAGCTGGAGTAAAAACGTTGCAGACAAGGAGGCTAACTTACAAGGTAGAAACGCACCATCACCTGGAGCTCATCAGGTGCAGCGCAACGCACGCAGAAGGAGACGCAAACAACATAGAGAGGGAGAATTCAAAAACTCATTCATTATCTAATTTATTATTTGATTTATCCTAATGTTGGTTATTGACTTTAATGTTTGTGGTTTTTATTCTACCATGATTGAGTAGTTTCCCCAAAGCTTCAAGGTTGGGGCAAGCTTTTAGCTAATTTTATGGATTAAATCTCGGATTGATTTATTTGTATGGATTTTTGGTTTTGATTTCTTTGTTTTGAAATTGATTTTGCTGATATTGTGTTTGGCCAACCATTACTTAACGTTAGTTGTTAATTGAAGAACCGATAGGTGAAAATTAATAACGGAACTC
>JAOTIZ010000001.1:11375477-11391043 GCA_027123425.1 Erythroxylum panamense
AATTAGGATTATTGCGTAACACTCCTTTGATACCTTGAAAAAGGATCTAAGAAACTCTAGGCTCAACCTTCTATCAATCAAAATTTTGCATAATAAATTGACCCAGGTAAAGTCCATAGAAATTGCTAAAAGTGGAACCATCCTTGAAGTTTACCACATTCTATTCGGAAAAACCCCTAGAAATATTCGCAATTTTCTTTAGCTTTGATTTTTGTTATTTTTGCTGGTTAAATTTCTTCTTTTAATTCCCTTTTCTTACAAAATCGTTATTCCAATTAATTGAGTGATCTAAGCCTAGTACTTACACAATTACTCCCTATGGGACGATATTTTTCTATACTACTTGAGATCCGTGAACTTGCGGAACCACATCAGTAGCAATAAATTGCTCAAAGTTTCAACTTTTTTAATTCTAGCCTGAACTTTAAAAAGTGGTAATAAAATGATCAAACATTCAACTTTTTTCAATTCTAGCCTGATGTTAGTGTTTCTGTTAAGTTTCTGATGTGGCTTGCCACGTATTTTAGAAATACGATAGCCAAAATTAACACAAAAAATGAAGATTAATGAAACGGTGTTGTTTAATCACATATTAAAATGACATCGTTATTTAAAAATGATATGAATCGGATTACGTGACCTTAACGACCTTATGTTTTGATTTCAGTTTTTTCTTCGATTTCAATTTGTTCTCTTGACGCCTTCACCCTTCTATTTTCAGATTATGCAATCTCGATGCTCTCATACTAAGGGCATTAAGAGAACGAACTTAAAATGAAGAGCTTACTAATGCAATATGTTGTAATGTGAGAGTAGTTTGAGCCGTCATAAAAGCAAATAGAAAACAAAGGGCTCTGAGAGCATCGGGAGAACAACAGTTAATGTCGGGCTAGAATTGAAAAAAACTGAAAGTTTGAGCATTTTATTGTCACTTTTTGAAGTTTGGGCTATAATTGAAAAAAAGACATTTTATTATGATTTTTTAAAGTTCGGGTTATAATTGAAAATTTGACAAAAGTTAGGGCTTTTTTTGGAAATTAATGCTAAACTTTATAACTTTCATCTTAATTATCATTATAATAAAGAGAAATTAACTAAATACTTACTTGGACTCTTTATAAGATATTATCTCTTTTTGCAAAACTAATGACTCTAATATTTTATAGTGCATATTTTTTTAACAATGCAAGAGAACTATATTAAGTTCATTAAGAATCTTCTTGATTCAAATAATCATGACTTGATTAGCAATTCATGTTGTATTGGAATATTTCCAAGTTAAAACAATATCATTTAGAGTAAAATAGACCTTAAATAAGATGTATGTTTGTTCTTGTAAAATTGAAGTTAAAATCCAAATGACATTGCACTCAAATATCGACTTATACGTAGACTAACAAATATCTTTAATATTTCATAAGTATCAAATATTTTAAATGGTAAACAACTTTAAAACATTATCTATGTAATCATAATAAAATATATAAGAAACCTTTTGTATTTATCTATATAGATGTCTATCCCTAAAAGTTAAGTTATAGCCTCCGATATCTAATTGAGAGTTATTCTTAAACTATAATATCTTCCATAATTAAAAATATGAAAATTTGTTCTCTACGAGCAGTATATCATTTATAAACTCCTAAGTACAACAATAATCCCATTAACCTTTGTTATAAGTATGATGATTCGACAATCATCTTTAAAATAAACTATTTGAATTTATTTAAAAAGTGAATCTTTCAACATCTCTAACTTTGACTATACATCAAATATATTAGATAAAGATACTATTTTCATTAGGATGAATTGTTATGAGATTTGAACTACTTCAGAATTCATCTTACTTTTAGTACTCAGTTTGAGACCTAGTCTCTTATAATTATGTATTGAAACAAATATTTTATTTAATTGAGTTTGTAACTTTTTATCCAACCTTTTGGATATTATATAAACTTTTATGTATCTAATTTAGTTTTAAACTTATTAGATTATGTGCTTCAATTAAGTACAATATCCTTAAATCATTAAATGTGACCCTTTAAGAGTCTTATCTATCCATATCTTTATATTAAGACATAACTATGGAAGAAATAAATATTATATAGTACTATATCTCTTATTGTACATTCCTTTTTAAACAAACTCGTATTGTTATGGATTTTAGTTTTGTAGACATTTCCTAAGAATCATATTTCTTATAGATAACCGGACAAATTTAATGTAAAACTCATCACATCAATCTTATCAAAGTTTTTCAATATTCTCATTGCCTAGTCTCTACTCATTACTCATATTTAATCACTTTGAACTTTTTTTAAAAATATTATTAGTTAATTTAATACATATCACTATATCATATAAAGTTGGTAATAAAAAATTAATGAAATACAAGTAGTTATTCTTTTATAAGATCTTTATTTATCAAATATATCATATTTGACTCTAAAGTTCCTTATTTCTAATCCGGTATAATTTGATTAAATTACTCTATTTATTTTTTTTACTATTCTTTGTGTTTGATCAATTAGGATTTTAAATATATTGACAATGAATATAAATTACATTTCTAAATTAAATTTAGGGTAATTTAATTGATCTTTAATTTTTCTAATTAAATATTATACATTCATAGATCAAGATTAAAATCAAGCAAGACATTATGATCACTTAAATATTAGGAATATTAAATTGTTTTTGACTAATCGTTAAGTCTATGAAATTTTCACATAATTTAACTATGTCATCAATGTTTTGATCAACCAAAGAGTATGAAATTATTGTTTGTTATATTTGAGTCTAATTATTGTTCTAAAGATAAAAGTTTTTATTAAAAATAAAGTACTTGAATAAGTGAATACATGGCCCTAACAAAAGCTAGAAAAAATATCGTTAATTAAAAATAACTTCTCAAGAGCTCTAACAAAACAAATTAAGACCAATCAAATTATGTAGCAACACTCGGAAGGTCTAGCAATGTTCCATTTCAGTACTATCAGTAATTGACTCTTTTAATAATGTTTGAAAAATATTATTAAAATATCATTCTACCTTAGTCAAGAATGTCTCAAATCAATAATAATTACGAATAATGAAACATTATCCCAAATTATTTTAAGATGATGAATAACTTATTGTTACACTTAACTACCTCTATATAGGATATACATTAAGTCAAATTAAAAGTCAACGTGTTCAGTGCACAAGACTCCCCGCTTCATAAGAGTATGAAGAAGGTTATCAATATACACAACCTTTCCCTTGTATTTTTTATAAAGAGGTTATTTTCATGATTCAAACTTGTGACCTTTTGGCTATAAAGGAGCAACTTTTACTAGTTATTCCAAGGCTTTCCCTCATAGGATATATATTAAGTAGTATCAAAATATAACAATTTATATATGATATATTTTGAACATATCAAGTCAAATAATCACTTATACAATCATTTTAATGAGCATTTTCATAGATATGAAAGTAATATTTCATATAAAATTCTCAGGTGAGTTGGTTTAATGATCTTATTATCTAACAAGTCTAACAAATTAGTTTAAGTATCTCTATAATTTAATCTATGAGATTAATCATTTCTTTCATAAGGAAGAAACATATTATAAATTAACTACTCTTTCCACTTTATTAATTTTCAATCTTAATCGACTGATAAATATAAATAATTTAGGAGTAATACATAAATATAGTATGAAACTTAATTATGATCTCTTTATAATTTTAATTGTAAAGCATATTTATTTACGTACTTTATCTTATAAGTTAGTTAATTAAACAAGTATCTTTAAGAAAAATGTACTTGTAATTAATTATAATATAAATATCTACCCAACCAATTGGTTGTAAAGCATAATAAATTATTATTAAATGATTCTATACATAATTATTATGTTAAAAATAAACGCAATTTATGTTGCACCTTAAACTTTTAAATGTATTTATTTAAAATAGTGAAAAGAAAGAAGTAAATTTATGTAGTAATTCGATTTTATAAATTCATCTATTTAGAAACTAATTGAAAATATGTCTTGATTTTGTTAATGCAGTTTTTCCAAATAAATGTATAAAATGAATTATAAATAATGATTGCATATTAAACAATCAATGTATTAGCCTTTATTTTAAAATTTTATTTACTCCAAATAAATAACAAATGAACTATACATAACTATTATATATTAAATAGTAAATATGATTTATTTCATGTCTTGATTTTTAAAAGTTATTTAATTAAAATAGTGAAATCATATATAACTATCTTCTTTTTAAAATGCATTTATCCAAATAATTGATATTTTGTCTCAATTTTTAAAAATATTTAATTATCAATTTATATAAAAATAAAATTTGTTTATTGATAATAATGGTTTTTAAAACTGGTAAATATTAGTTTTGTTTTTAAAATTGTCATATATCAAATTTTTTATTTAAGGTTTATAATGTATTCCATTATCTAGTATTATCTATTGTGTATTTATACTTAATTAAACTTAGAAAAAACTGAACAAAATTATTGTTTTATGCCTTTATCCATAGGTTTTATATTAAAAATAAACACAATTTATGTTGTATTTTGAACTTTCAAATAGATTTATTTAAATTAATGAAAAGTTATAAATTAGTCAAATCTCATATGAAAACGCGTACATTTCATAAGCTTCTCTTTCTGCTACACTAAGATTTGACCCACACAGCTTTCTTGCTGAGATCCCTAGAATTAGAGGCTGAAACCCAGATGCTATATCAAGGTTGTGCCTTGGCACATGCGTTTGTATCTTGGTTTCATTTTTGAACATGATGATTATTCTTATGGTTGCATCAGTGGCTTCAATGGTCTTTTGATCTGTATTTGACTCGTGTCCTTCGCTTAGATGAGATTGTCTTGATTTGTAGAGATAGATCACTAGATTTTTGCGTTATTTGTTTGTTCTCTATTGCATTTTTATAGCGAAAATCTATAATTTTGTCCAAAATGCAATCTTTTGTCGGTTCCTCGTTTGGGTTTCTCAAACTACAATTGTTCTACTGAAGAGGTGCGAGAGTTGGGATCTTTGTTTCAATTTTGGAGTTTCCTCTCGTTTTGATCACTTGAAAGGATGAAATTTGGTTTTTGGGAATGTACTGACCAGTATTTCTAGACATTGCATTTTGAGTTCATCTTACAATATTAACGGCTAAGGCTCTTTGCATGCTTTTTACTGGATTACTCGCGTTGCATTTTTTCCTCTCATAATTGTTTCTATTTGGTCTTTTAAGGATTTAAATTTTGTTGACGAACGAATGCAGTTCTTTCGTATACCTGAGAAAGTGGGAAAGTAAAGATGGTGAAGGTTACTATGATTGCTCGTGTAACTGATGGACTGCCCCTGGCAGAGGGATTGGATGATGGTCGTGATGTGAAAGATGCTGAAATGTATAAGCAGCAAGTTAAAGCTTTGTTCAAGAATCTTGCTACACGACAGAATGAGCCTTCAAGAATGTCCATTGAAACTGGCCCTTATATTTTCCAGTATCCTTCACACATTTTTTTTAATCTCTTCTATAATCACACACAGATTTAGAACTTTTAGTTTTTGTCTATGTCCTTCATGGTTCGTACTTATAATTGTTGTTGACATGTAAACCTAGCCTTCTTCTCCTTGCTTCTTGCTTATCTTCTTCGAACTCCATCACCAAGTCTCAACGTGCTGTGGAGATCTGTGGAAATGAGTATAGCTCTCAACACTATGTATTGTTAGCAATGGTGTTGAGGATGGGTGGAGGGCATTTCCCCTGATTGCTGTTATTTGGGATGATTATAATTAAATCATAGAAGTTCTTACTGCACACAGAGGGCCTTTTGAACATTCTAATGACAATAAATTGTTCTGGGAGACCTTTGAAAATTGAATAGTAAGAAGCGTAGTTCTCTTATAAAATTACTTAATTGTTTTGGACTATGCTTAATCAATTTTTTGTTCAAAGTTGCTTTTACATTTTCCTTTTCTTGACTATTTGAGGATCATGATGTTTTTATTTTTCTCTGGTTATACTTTTGGTCCAAAAGTGAACCATTATCAGTGATTTCTTGACTTAAGCCTTTAGTTATATTATTGAAGGACATGTATGTTATCTAACAATGTGTGATCGTTCATACCCGAAGAAACTTGCCTTTCAATATTTAGAAGACCTGAAGAATGAATTTGAGCGTGTCAATGGGGCCCAAATTGAAACTGCTGCTCGGCCTTATGCATTCATTAAATTTGGTAGACCTTGTACTTTTTTTTTAAAAAAATTTCTCTTCCTAAGCCAGACAGCTTCATTCCAGTGACTTGATGTTTTGTTCATTTGCTTCTAATGTCACTGCTAGGCTTGACTTTACCTTTTACGTTTCTCTTCAAGATACATTTATACAGAAAACAAAGAAATTGTACCAGGATACTCGTACACAGCGGAACATTTCTAAGTTGAATGATGAACTATATGAGGTCCACCAGATCATGACTCGCAATGTGCAGGAAGTTCTTGGTGTCGGTGAAAAGTTGGATCGTAAGAGCCATTCTCTATCTCCAGATTTTTGTTTTTCTTTTTCCCTACTATTGTTGCTATTTTAATGGAACCTGATGAAAGAGAATAATAGTACTGGCTATTTCCGATGCACACTTAGAAATTAAGTTTATGATGCTTTACTATTTGGTTAAAAGATGTGAGAATTTCTTTTTTGTCCTAATTCTCTAAATTACCATTTGCAAGTTGGTTGGATATTTGAATTAATCAGCTTTGTTGGTATAAAAGAGTTTATATATCAACTTGTTAGATTCAGTTGAATGGAGACTAGTTCTTTCAGTTACAGGTGTAACCTGTGATCAATTTCACGTTCGGGGGCTTGTCTGCTGGTTAAAGTCTGAAGCATCCTGCTTGAAGTGATAATATGACTTTCTCTCTTGAAAGAATATGATGTTTGATATGTGTGTTTCCCTCAGTAAGTAGTGGTATCAAGTGACCTGTAATGTGAAATGCTATTGAACTGATTGTTGTGAAGGCATAGCTTAGTTGACTTGCGTTCTACAAATTGTTCTGCAAGCACCCTATTCATAACTTTATTGGTCTAGGCCACGGATAAAATGTTTTAATTGGAATTCTTATTTGCACGATATCCTTTTAATTTGGTTTTGTAGGGGTTATATTTGATTAAATTGTGTTGGTTTTGTTCCCTGCCCTTTTGATTCATCCCAGCCTTCTTCCAGTTGCTTCAGGTTTGTCCAAAGATGATAATGCATAAAATTTCATCCCATAATCAACTTTATTTGATGAATGTGGTTCATTCTCTTTCTCTTTTGCTGAAAGTATCCTGCCATTCCTCTATCTCATCCCAAGCTTTGTACTAACAAAGCTTTTGCATATCTCTTTAATTTTGCAGAGGTAAGTGAAATGTCAAGTCGGTTAACATCGGAATCTCGTATATATGCTGACAAGGCAAGAGACTTGAATCGACAGGTCAGTTGCATTGAATCTGTTGTGGGCTTGTAGGTCTGTCCATCTTTCTTCTTGTTTTCCCCTGGCCATAGCCATTTACTCCAGCTCACATTTCTGCAGCTTTTTATGTAGAGCATTATACTTTTAAAAATGGATTCTCAGAAAAATTATTAAATGTGACAATATTCGAAATTTAGCTATCAAATTTAGGGAAAAGACAAAGGTTTTGCCTTTTGTGCTGGATGTAACATATCTTTTATTCTAATTCTTCTATTCAAGTTGGGCCCTTTTCCTAAAAGTTGCTGCTAAGTGCAGTGATAAAATGCTTTTACTTATTGTTTGTGCATGCTTTTGAGATGCAGGCTTTGATTCGTAAATGGGCCCCTGTTGCTATTGTTTTAGGAGTTGTGTTCCTCCTCTTTTGGGTTAAAACAAAGATATGGTGATCCAGCCAACTGTTCTAGTCTATGAAATTTGTTGAATGACATCTTGGGTTTCTCTGCAATGCCATTGGTTATCCAAACTGCATGGTCTTTATCATATATCAAGGGCTCTTCCAAAGTAAAAATCCAATCACATATCGAGATGAAGCACTATCGGATTATGGATCAGATGTACCAAAAGACTTGATCATGCTTGAATTTGAACTTTAGTTTCTTTTAGTGTCACATTTATGTACCTTATAGAGACCCCTTTACCTTACAAACAGGTTGAGGAACATAGTATATTGGATACAGCTATGAGGAATTTTTATACGCTCAACCCTTTACAGAGATTTGTTGATCGTATCAAGGATTGATATGAGATCCAAACTTATGTGATTATACTTTGTAGCAAAGTTGAGTTTCAACTTCTGCTGATTTCCCCTTGTGCGTTGTAGTCTCTCATTTCATTTGGAACAATTAGTTTCCATGTTCATTATTATCCATGAGAAGCACTTGACCTCTCAAGGAAGTTAATGCGGGTTGGTTTGTTCATACGAGTTCTTGTACGCTACTTGCGAGAGCTTAAGCCTTTTTGAATTATGCATGTGGGGTTAAAGTTAAACACACAGAAAAGTTCCTAGGTTGAATGGCTCTGGCTCCTGCAAATAAATTTGGTAATACTCGAATGGTAAATAGAGTCTGGTGGGCTGGCTTAATTTAGATATTTATTATATTCTCAGAGTTTTTGCAAGTGTATAAATCAATTAAGAAGGGGACAGTTTTTATGAGACCTGTATAAGTATGAAATGCAATGAGCTTTCATTTACCCCCACCCCCTTGGACCACGGTTTGAATTTAAGTCTACCAGGACTAGGTGTTCCGATCTAATGTCTAAACATGCGAGGCTTGCATCTTTTTGTCGTGTTTTGTTTTGGGTATTTGTTAATATATTTTTAAATGAAAGTAGGTCCTGTTAAGATATATTCGTTTAACTGGAGGTGGGACTCACCTCTAGTTAAACGCACCGTTCAGCGTTGTTCGTTACCGCAATGTTTTGTTCTCTTTTTTTTTTTTGTTGGTGTAAACCATCCGGTATCCGACGTCACATGGACAGCCGACTAATCCGGATTCGAGCCGAGTAAGATCATATAGACGGCAAAACTCTCCCTCACGAGTACGATTCCATGCTCAAGACTCAAAATCGAGACCTTGGTTAAGGGAGGAGGAGTCCCAGCCACTCCACTACAGCACTCGTGGATTTTGTTCTCTTTAACCTTGTAGGAAAAAGTCCAGCCACTCCACTACAGCACTCGTGGATTTTGTTCTCTTTAACCTTGTAGGAAAAAGTCCAACAGAAATTGCAATTTCTGAGACAAGGAGATGGAGAGAAACTACAACGAACAAGTGAAGCTTCAATTAATTACCACTGTGGGATCTTGATTTGAAAATGGGAATTTCATGTGATGATGATGGAATGGAGATTGATAGCCCGATTTTTGTTATTGATGCAGTGTTCGAAGATTTATCATCCAAAATCAAGCCATCATCTTTTGCTCTTAGGTGGCCACTCGTTAAAGAAACGATGGGCATGTTAGAAATATGTAGATTAATATAATCACAACATTAATTTCATATACTTGACCATTAATTAAATTGTTTAATGTATGTTTAATAACTATAACAAGATAATTAATAATTTATTAATTGTATTGAAAGCATATGATAGTACCCTAATAACTATATGTTGACCCATTAAACTATAGTTTTATCATTTTCTACTCCTTAGAGTAGAAACATGTTATAAGATATAACATATGGTGAGAATGTGTGCATATGGTGTGTGGATATGAAAATGGAATATTGAGTCTTGTATCATTAGCTTCCACTCTTGCATAAGATGTTGATTTTGATGGGTTTTGGTGTCCAAGATGGAAAGAATACACCATGACTCTATGCCAAGCATTGGAGGTCTGTCAATCTTATTGTGTTGTTAATGCTAAATAAAATGTAGATCTTCACTTTGTGATTGTTAATGAATGCATCTGTGTATAATAATTGGTATAAGAGCTTCATGGTCATTTGATTTTAGAACTCATTTTTTGGGTATAAACCCATATTTTCAAATTAGTTTTTTTGACAAAAATGATTTTGAAATGATGCATTGAAGGTGTAGAAACCGTTGTTGATTATTGTTGCATTTTACCTTTATTTTGGACAAAGAATCACGATTTTTTGAGTGAGATTTTGAAAAGTTTCGGTGTTGTTGTTAATGGCCGAAATGAGTCAAAGATTTTATGATTTTGGAGCACTTTTGGTTGAAATAGATATGGGAGATCAATAGAGCATGAAAAATGAAAGAAAACGTCTACAAAATATCAGAAACCGAAGTCTGGAAAGAAAGTTACACGGGTTGACCACCAACTCGGTTGAAGGACAAGGACGACATCGTATATTTTTATTTTTATTTTTTAATATTTTAAAAATTCAAAAAAAAATTTGCACAGTGCTCGTGAGGGCACGTGCAAGGTCCTTTTGGACAATTTTTTTCATCTTTTTTGCTCAATTTTTATTCTATTTTTTCATATGTTTATGGACAAGATTTATTAGTAATTTTTATTTGATAATTCTAATTGTTTTAACCTTATTGTGGCATAAACATGATTTTTTTTGTTGACAATAGTGAATGCTTATTTTTACCTTTTGTAGAATTGAGCATGTGAAACTATTTATGATGAGGAATTTTTTAAAAATATTAATGTATGTTTAAAATTTTTTGTTTTTTCTCTAAATAACGCTAAGATATATAAGGGTAATTAATTATCTTGTCGAAAATTACTACTTAGTAGGATGCTTAATATGGTGAAGAAATTTTATTGAAATACTATGAACCACACAATTTTTCTATCATTTCAGTAGTATATTGATGATTTAGTTGTAATATTTAATAAATTGTTTTTACCTGTGAATGCGTTCTATATTTGTTTAAGAAACTTTAGCATGACTGATATAATTAATTTTGAGAAAAAGAGCACGAATTGCATGATTTTGTTTTAACTTGCATATCATGGTTAGTGCTTTTGGTTCTCATTCAGCTTTAAGCAATCTGAGAGTCTTTGTGATAGAGATATTAATAAGCTTTTATTTGATGCATTAATGTAGGTGAATTGTGTAGTATTTTGGAATAAATATTATGCTAAATTGTTGTTTTTATATTATCTTTGAATGTTAGGAGTTTTTTGAAAAAATAGAGCAAAAATATAGCGATTTTGGAATGCACAAAACACCATACACCAACAGCAAATTAAAGACTATGCATTGGGTGAAAACGCAACGTATAAAAGGAGGGTCCAGCATTGGTTTTGAAAAGAAAGAAAAACAACAAAACCAACCAAGCAACAAGGGGGAGGGGCAGTGTTTTGAAAAGAGAAAAATGTTGCGTAGCGCAGTGCTGTAAAAGTGGAGGGTTCGATTTTGATTTTAAAAAAAAGAAGACAAAAAAACACTTCACAACCTATGGAGCAAGAAGGGAGGTTTAGCATGTTTTGAAATAAAAACAAAACCGTAGCAGCCTCTACACCTCCACTAACGTAGCCCCTACTCACCAACATAGAACCATGCAGCCTCCACTTATGGATAAACCCCTCCAACAACATAGCCCCCACTTTGATGCCTCCACTCCATTCCACTCACACGCAATAGCCCGACTTACACGCTGCCTCCATTCCATTCACACCAACGTAGCCTCCACCAAAAACAATAGACGCATCCTCACCAAAAACAATAGACGCATCCTCACCAGAAACAATAGACGTAGCCTCACCCAGCACTCACACACACAACCTTAACACACCACTTCTATGTAGCCTCCACTCCACCGTAAGACAACATAGCCTCCAGACGACAACAATAGCGCAGCCATGAAAAGGAGATTAGAGAGTAAGCTGTTTTACAACAATTTGGAGCATTGTTCTTCATTTCAATTTGATTCATTCATGAGTTTGTCTAGAATTTATGCTTTTAGATTGCTTGCCATGATGATTTATGGCTAGAACCTTAATTTCTCTTAGGGATTTGATGTTTTGGTGATGCTTTAATATTAAACATTGCTGGAATTCATGACTGAATATTTATATACTTGTTGATTTCCTAGGGTTTAATTGTTCTTACTTTGGATTATTAGCAGTTTACTTGGTAGGATTTTCTTGTGAGTTGGGAGACCTAAGAAATTTAGGAGGTGAAAATAGAAAGTTTGGGTTTGGAACTTAATAAACTCTAAGAAGAACTTAAGTGGGGGATTACTAAGTGATGTTTAGAGTGGATAGATTAATTCACCTTTGGGAGAAGGGGATTAATTACTCTTAAAATTCAATACAAGGTTAGGATTGTTCATTTGTGGAGGATAGCTAATTCAATATTAAGGTTGGCAAAAATATCATTCCCCTAAGAGAAAGTCATTCCCCATTGATGTTAATACTTTTAATTAGTCAATTGTTGCACTCTTTTCTTAATTAGTTATTGCATAGATTTGCCATATTCATAGTTATTCTAGTTGCATTGAATTAAGTAGTTGCTTAGAAATTTCTTTGAGTTTTTAATAATTCTTTACATTGTTTTTAATTTCCAAAAATTTCACCCATCTCGATTTCAAACACTGTTAGCTAGTATAGATTTAAACTTTCTCATAATCCCTATGGACACAACTCAGTTCTTACTGATTTATTACTCACTTCGACAATCATGTACTTGCGATTCATGAACAAGTTTTTGAAGTCATTGTCGGGGATTAATGTTTGAATGTTTGTTTCTATAGCTATTTTGATATTTACTTATTGGTTTTCTTTTTATCCCTATAGTAACTTATTTGTTTCTTCTTATTTTTGCATTCTCGTTTTCTTGCACGGCTTGTGTGTAAGAGGATGTATGCCCTGAACCACTAGAGGGCAAGAAAGACATTTTGATCTAGAGTTGGAAAGAACGGTAAAGTCAATTCGTCAATAAAAGAAAACGAAAAATCAAGCAGAAGAACTTCAGAGAATTCAAAGAGAGAGGGATGAAATGACTCAAAGATTAGCTCAGTTGGATGCCAGGCTTAGTGCAGCTAATTTGAATGGAGGAAATAGAAGAGGAGATAATGGAAATAAACAGAAACAATTACAACAACGTCCTATCAGGGAATATTTCTAGCCTATAGTGGTAGGCAATTATCACGATATCCAAAAATCTAATGTTTATGCTCGTAATTTTCATATTTCGCCCAGACTTATCAATTTGGTTTAAACAAATCAGTTTGGAGGGGAACCAATGAAGGATCCAAATGATCATCGCAAGCCTCTAGGAATTCTGTGACACTATCAAGACTAAAGGGGCCATGCAAGATGACATTAGGCTCACTTTGTTTCTATTGTCTCTTTGGGACAAAACAAAGAATTGGCTTCATTCAATTTTTGCTGATAAAGTGCGAACTTGGTAAAAGGTGGCACAACAGTTCTTGATTAAAATTTTCTCACCTGGTAAAGCTACGAAGTTAAGAGCTGAGATCAGTACGTTTAGATAGCATGACTTAAAACCATTGCATGAAGCTTGGGAGAGGTATAAAGATCTTTTGAGAAAGTATCCACATCACAGATATCAAGAGTGGGTACAAAAAGAAATGTTCTACAATGGGTTGAATGGCCAGACTCGAACCATTGTAGATGCAGTAGCAGGTGATCCTCTAATGAGGAAAACATCTCAAGAAGCAAGTGCATTACTGGAAGACATGGCTTCGAACAGCTACCAGTGACCCTCCGAGAGAACTAATGGAAAGAGAGGAATTTTAAAAGTGGACCAAGTGACTCAGTCATCTGCTCAATTTGTAGCCCTAATCAATCAATTTTCAAAATTGATGTCAAAGGAAAGATAGAATGAGCAGGTGGTAGCTACTAGTCAATCGTTCTACACCAATGATGGGGGGGTTGAACAAGCCCAGTTTGTCAACCAAAGGAATTTGGGATTTAAGTCACAACCAATAGGAAATCAATATGGTCAAGGCTACAACTTTAAGGAGTGATATAACCATGGTATTCAAAGGAACATACCCCACCCACCTGGATACGGACCACCATCTGTAGAACAGAGACCTTTCTTGGAGATTGACACTTTTGTAACTAAGACAAGAAACCATTTCCATAAGAATGAGAAGGAGATGGATGAGCGAAAGATGCAAGTAACCAATATTGGGACTTCAGTAAAGGGTTTGGAAGTTCAAATGGGGCAACGTGCAAATGCTATCGGGAATTTGACTCAGAGGACATTTCCAAGTAATACTGAAACAAACCCGAGAGATCAGTGCAAGGCTATCATTCTTGGAAGTGGAAAAGAATTGGAAGAGGTGAAACCTAAAGAAAAGAGCTCCACTCAGTCTAATGATAACGAAGGAAAGAATACTTGTGAAGAAGCAAATGCACCTACACAAGTTGAGAAGGAAGATAACTCGGAGAAGAAACTAGAAGGGGAACTGTAAACAAAAATCATCCCCAAGTTGCCATATCCTCAAAGATTTCAATGGAAGAAAATCAATAATCAATTCGCAAAATTCCTTGAAGTCTTTAAGAAACTTGAGATCAACTTTTCCTTGATTGAAGCTATTTAGCAAGTATCGAATTACGTAAAATTCATCAAGCACATTGTTAGCAAAAAGAGGAGATTTGGAGAGTATGAGATGATATTGATGACCGAGGAGTATAGTCCAGTCTTGCAAAAAAAATTACTACATAAATTTAAAGATCTAGGAAGCTTCACAATTTTGTGTGAGATCGGCAACACATATTTTGGTAAAGTGGTTTGCGATTTGGGGGTAAGCATAAATCTCATTCCTCTTTCCATCTTCCAAAATCTGGGGTTAGGAGAAGTCAAACCATCAACACTTTGCCTCCAACTAGCTGACCATTCCTTCACTTATCCTCGAGGTATTATAGAAGATATTCTTGTTCGTGTAGACAAATTTATTCTCCCTGCAGACTTTGTGGTGCTCGACATAGAAGAAGATAAGGAGATCCTGATCATACTTAGGGAACCATTCTTGGATACCGGAGGTGTAGTGATTGATGTTAAACAAGGGGAACTAACCGTGCATGTAAATGACGAGAAGGTGACGTTTAACATATACAAATCGCTCAAATATCCAAGTGATACACCGACTTGCAACCAAGTGGATGTCATATCTTCTTGTGAGGTAACATCTTTTCCTTCCCTTATATCTAAAGACCCATTATTGATATGTTTGGAAGGTATGTCTAGAAAAGATGTTATGGATGATGAGAATACTTATTTTGTGATGGTATTAGATTCTTTTAAATGCTTCAAAATTTTTGATCAAACCGAGCCTTTGTTTTTTGTGACTAATGCTGATGTTGTTGGTGATGTGAAAGATGTTCACCCGTCGATTGATTTGAAGCCCTTGCCTGAAAATTTGAAATATGCATTCTTGGGTGATAATAAAACTTTTCCTATCATTATTTCATCTTCATTGACTCCTTTAGAAGAAGAAAAACCGCTTAGGGTGTTAAGGGAGTTAAAAAATGCATTGAGTTGGTCAATTTCAGACGTTAAGGGAACTTGTAACATCCCGTTACTGTTAGCAAGGGCATTTTGGTAAATTGGGACGGACTGATAGGTTTCATTGCATTCACTGAT
>JAOTIZ010000001.1:11447468-11460859 GCA_027123425.1 Erythroxylum panamense
CATAATGTTATCAATATTGTCCTTTTGATTATTTTTCAATTTGTAGCTTACTTATAGACTACAAAACCGATGTTAAACAAAAAGGGTGGAAGTAAGCCGCTCATAATTGATCTTGACTGAGTTTTCAAGGATGTAAGGCCAAGCTAATGACTATAAATTAGCATGTTTAGGGTAGATTTAAATTGTTATGCAATTAAAGTTGTTTCATTTCCATAAATAAATAATGATGATTCGAAATACATTGCCCTACTAATTCTCTTACTCTCTCTGAATCAATTATAAGATAGGGAAGCCAGCTCAACATCAAGCACATTTGGTCTCTGCCTCTGACACATCACCACCTCAGTCACCATGATGGCTTCAGGTTCTAACCCTTTTCTTTTCATTTCTATTAGTATTTTGTTCTTTTGTCTTCTGTATATTGTTTCAATCCCCCTTTTGTGCTTATATGTATCCTTCTCACGTTGAGGATAATGTGTTGTTCAAGTGTAGAGAGAGGTGTGTTTTTACCTTGAGCGTGAAGTTTAGCTATTGTATGATAGTTTGTTTAGGATGTATGATGTGAATTGTGTAAATGCGTCAATGGCTAGGACTTAATGGGAGAGATTTAACCTTAAACATAGCCTTTTAGGTTACGAAGATTTATTAGCTTATGAAATTAGTGGCCTAAGTTACTTAGGGCTAAATATGCTAGTTAATTAGGATACAATGTTAGTACATTCACCCTAGGAATTTTCCAGACTCACTTATAATTTTAGGTCAATCAAATAAGTGACATTATTAGTATTTTTTATGAGAATGATTAGTTAAAGCAACAAGGTAGGCAAAATTTTGAGTAAAAAAAGAAAAGTTGTATAATATTTAACTAAAATAACTATTCCGCTGGCCATCGGGTTATGAATAGAGCTAATAGCTAGTTGAGAATGTGATGTAACTAAGTAACTAGATCGATATGCATTACAAATGTGTGCCTTCGCATAAAAAAGGCTATAATGAGATTCTAACCAAGCAGCTTAATAATAACATGACTTAGTTGAGTAACTAAATCGACATTCATCACAAATGTTTGCCTCCATGTTAAAAGACTAAGTTCATGTCCTTAAAGAAAAAAACCAACAAAAAGAATGTTTTCAAATAAAAACCTACCAAACTTGTTATTAGCTTGATTTTTCATAAAACTTACAAAGGAATAGCTACATGATTGTTTTGACTGAATGATTATCAATGTGTGTGTACAAGTGATAAGGCTGAACAGACTCAACATTAAAATTTTGATTAGTTTGAATATTTAGTGTAAGGTGCTTAAATGTAGATTTCACTTGTTAATAAGTTAAAACAACTTGAATGATTATATTTAGAGTTAAATTTGTTTCGTGAAGTTGAAGTCATTATCTTATTACTGCATTGTGTGCTTTGTATTTTTATGTCGTTTACTGTTTTGTTTGCTTGAGGGCAAGAAAATGTTTAAGTGTGGGGATGTTGATAAGTGTAAATTGCATCGTATTTTAGGGCATAGTTTGATATGTGTTTAGCCACTAATTCAATTGTTTAGTATGTTTTTAGGTTAGAATTGTGTTAGTTTGTTAATTATTTGTGTTTTGAATGTTTTATGAGTTAGTAAAAGCTTTTGCACTTAAATATTATATTTTTGAGGTACCTTGATGTGTTTGCTAGTATTTTAGGGTCAACATTGAAGAACAGAGAAGTTTCGGAGACACTAGGGCCGAAACAATAAGTTAACCCATAATCATGGCCCATATGCCACGATCGTGATAGAAGCCCAAGATGTGGCCCACAATTATGTCCTGTGTTAGACAGACGCATAGACACTCAAAAACTTCAAGTTTTGAGAAATTTTCAAACCTTTTGGACCCCAGAGAAACCCTAGGATTGCTCAAAACACAAAAGATATTTAAAGAATAAGATAAAGAAAAAGAAGGATCTTTTGTCTCAGTCATTTTTGGAGAGAAACCCTAGAGAGAATTGTTGAGGGACTGAGAATGAGAAGAAGGAAGAGAGAAGTAGAGAAGAGGTCAACATCGACACACTTCCCAGATCAGAAGTTTCTGATGTTGATGCCTCCCATCTCTTTTTAGAATCGTATTTCCTGTTATTTTCCATATTTATTATTGTATAGAATTGGAAATAGCATTTTGATAATAGAATTGTGAATGTTGAGTTATTATATACTCACTTTTGGGTTTTTTATCTTTGATTTAATAAAATCTAGTTGTTTTATGTTTATTGGAATTATTGTGATTGATTTCTATGATTGCATAATTCAGTAATAGACTGAGAGTGTAAATCGAATGAAAAATAATTAAATTGGGCTAACGAGAGTTAGGTGATTTAATAAGAACAAGAAATTAATCAATAATGTCCCTGGAAAGTCACAATAGGAAAAAAGACAAATGAATCATGTATTTTCTACTTTCTTCTTTCTCTTTTGAGTTCTAAAACGATATTTACTTGAACCAAAAGTTGTCCCGCTACCTTAATGATGGAACTTGGTTAGTTCTATATGTGAACTTTGAATTTAAAGATATTGTTAAGAATTTAATTTCTTTCAGCTCTACTAACAGAACAATGATATAAATTATTGGACAACACATTTGACGAAGTAAGAGAATAGTGATTTTTTATTTTCCACATAAATCATTTTCACCAATCGCCATGTTTGTTGACTTTAGCATCATGATGGAAAGTTAGTGATTGTGAACCAAATTGCTAATTTGTTAAACTCAATTATTGTAGTCCCTAATTTTGATAGCTTTTGATGATACGATTTGAAGTCAGCTTTTTAATTATAAAAAAGAGAAGACCTTGCTTATATTCACTATAGTCAGTCTTTTTGAGTTATGTTATACCCTTAACTCTAACTAACCATCCTTTAGAATGTTGCCTTTTTTGTCCTAGCCCATCTCAAATTCCATGAAAAGAAAAATAGATCTCATTCTCATATTTCATCGTCAAAGGGATGAAGGTACCTAAAGAGATACCCAAAATCCAATTCAACTAACTTTAATCAACTAAGCTAAACAAACTTCAAATAGCTTAGTCTACAAGTGAGCCAACTAGGTTTTTTTTTTTTGTAAATTAAGACATTGTATTAAAACCTTGAATGGGGAAACTATAGTTTCTCTACATGTACATATTCAAACACTCCAAAATGCATTGCATCTTTACGTGCTTAAATCTCAAACACTCAAATCTACTTAAATCTCATGCAAGTCTCTTTAGCAATATGCTCCATTTCATCATGGATGCTAGCTCCTTCTTTCTATTCTTCAACCCAACCCGAGGCTTCTTTTGTTGATTCCTCCATAAATGTCCTAATTTGGTAGAGTCCATCAGGGGGAGTTACGAGCCAGCTTATTTGTGTGAAACAATCCAACATCCTTCAAGATAGGCCTAAGTCAAGTTAAATGTTCCATATTGTTAAATCAAGGTTTATATTTAATGATAACTATATAATATTTTAAAATTTAAATTGGATTTATTTCTTTACACAGATAACGGTATTTTTTTAAGGAAACAAAATCATAGGAAAATTACTTCCTTTCTTGCAATAACCTTCTTAGTAAACTTTTCTTATTAACATTCGAAAGGATCTTACTTTTTCAAACAGTTAACTCCATAAATTTTTGTTCTAGCAAAAATGATATTGAAAATTCAAAGTCAACTTAAAATTGAGAGGAAGTAAGGGTTAGTTGAAGAAATTAAATATTTAAAGAATAACAACAGCACTTGTGAAGTAATGAACATACTCAGACTTTCGAAACATTTAAACAGCATATATATTCTTAATAATCATATTATTCTTATTATGTCTTAGAAAGTAAAATCACTCTTAATAGAGATAAATTGTTATTTAAAAACTTACTTTTGATTTTATAATTTTTTTTATATGAGCTTTTAAAAGTTTGTTATACACTTCAAGAATGGAAAGTTGAAAAACCTTAAAAAAAATGTATACTTGTAAGCTTGAAAAGACTCGTCAAATTTAACACTCAGATTCTTATAGTAAAATATTCAATTTGGATACTTGGGGACTGGACATAGGCTTGATTGTAGCCGAACCAGTATAAAACGACTGTATCCTTCTTCTTTCATTATATTATATGTGTATTCTTTTTAGTAAGAGGCTCCTTCATTTTAATAAAAGGCTCCTTCTGTTTTCAACTTGCAAAAGGGTCTTTTCAATTTTAACAGGCATCTTCTATTTTTAAATTATTTTAACAAGATTTATCATTCAATAAACTCCTTTCGTTTAAGAAGGATCATATCTCACAAAAGACTCCTATCGATTATAGACTCTTATCATTTAAAAAGTCTTATTATCTACCAGATTCGTACTATTTTTATTTGTTACCTACTATTTTTATTCGTTACCTAGGAAATTGAAAGAACTTGTTGAAAAAAAAATGACACGATTCAACCCTCTTGCTGTTTGCTTTATCATATATACAGTACAACTCCACTGCAATGATTTGATACTGATGCAATTCCTAATTGGCTTTGTATAGTCCTAATCCTTGTCCTTATCTTCAAAAGGTGGAATCACCAACTTTAGGCGCCCCCATATCCCGACCCGATAGAATAATGAGGGAGTAAATCACGGTCTGATCTCATTTAACTTCTCAGAAAGGTGGCTTAGTATTCGGTGCGCACAAGAATTAACACATTGGATGAACTCTCACATTATTACTGCCAAAACTCAAACCTTAGATCTTATTCTCAATTTCCTTTCCAATGATCAAATGAGCTACCCATGCGGGCATCCTAATCCTTGTCCTAATTTTATGTGGTAACCGTCTTGTTTGACAACGCCAGAGTGAACCCATACTCTTTTAATACGTCATTTGCTTTTGATCCTCCGTATAAACGTCCAAGCATTGCCCCGTAAGTGGCATTAAGACAATTTAAAGACTAATCCAGGTCGTATCCATAAGACAAATAGTACAATAGCAGGCAACTTCGGCTCTATCCTCTGGCTGTAAAAAATATGGCAGAGCTAGTCTTCTGCTCTCCCTTAACCAACCGCTACTATTCTCTCTCTTCTCCACCGTCACCCTCAATCGTCTCAGCCAAACCCGATCTCTCTGGTTGGTCTTTTACTTTCTCTGTTATCTCTCTGTGGCTTCGATATGTTCTGATGATTTGACTCCTTTAACCTTGACTTCTTTGAACTATGCTTGGTTTGGGGTATGCCTTTTTGTTTTGGTTTCTCAAAGATACAAAGGAATGAGGAACTGGATTTGAATGAAAACTGAGTTTCTAGTGTTCGTAGTTCTTTGTTTGAAAACGTTCATCCGTATGGTCATGGAGATCAAATATACAATGTGGTTTGTGAGATTGTGCAACGGTGATTTCTTTTGCTAGATTTACACGAAACGATGGACTAGATTTCAGTGTCGGCTGGATATGGAGATGTCTGCAAGTGGAGTTCGAACGAATTACACTTAAAAATTAACGATCTCCATAACTCAGAAAACTTCAAGCTTTATGCTAGTTCTTATCGTCTGAAATTCACTACCACAAGTTCGCTTGTGTGCGTGGGCTAAATGTTTGTGGGTAACTAATGGATGTGGTGGGTAACGTTAAATGAACAATTGATTCATCTCTTTGCATGATTTCTGAATGAAAAATTTCTGTTATGAAAATGAACTCTGAAATGAAATTTTGTTTCTTTTCAGATTTCGCTTTGTTTAAGCCGAAAAAGTTTTCACCAAACTATGGACGTTATCTTAAGTTAATTGACAGAAGTGTACATCTAAAGTCTATGTCCAGAAAGTGCTCGGATATCATTAAAGTACTGCCTCTTTTCGAACAGTTGTCAACTCATCAGGTATGATGGTGAGTTCTCCAGTTTTACATGTACTCGTTTTTTTATTTTTCTGCACGATTTGGATATGGTAATTCTTAATTGCAATTTAGCATGCTCTCAGTGAGCAAAATGCTTGTCATTTTTTAGTATGGAGAATCATGGAGGTCGATGCCTCTTTTGTGAATGTTTTCAATCAAATTATTGCATCTAAATCTAGTAAACCTTCTGTTTGATAGTTCAGCAACCAATTTGTCATGAGATTGAAAGCTGTTAATTACTGTTTGGGTTTTGATATCAACGTAATGATTGCCTTCAAGCTATTATTATCTTGGTCTATGAGTTAATGTGAGTTCCCCGTTTCATCACTATAGTTAATGTAACAGATTCAGCTGATTGAATTAGACAGAATAAGAGTTCAGGATTACATATGTGTTCCATGATATCCTTTCTTTTTCGTCATTACCATGATTAACAGAATAAGAGTTCAGGATTAGCTATGCACTTATTATACCCTTTTTTCATCATTACCATGGTTAATGTAACAGATTCAGTCGATTGAATTAGACAGAATAAGGGCTCAGGATTACATATGTACTTTATGATACTCATTTAATGCATTACTATGTTTTCATTTAATAGACCTGGGTCTTCTGTTTTATCATGGCATATTTCATCAATCTCACATGTTACAATCTGGTTGAGTGATTATAGCCTTTGCAGGGAAAAGTACATCAAAATGTACCTGCAACGGCATTTCTAGTTAGCAATGCCTTGATATGGGCAATGCCATTGCAAGCTTTGGCAGAAACATGCGAGGCAGACAACTCTTTCTTCAACATGCCTTTACTGCTATTTGTCGCTCTCATTGGGGCCACTGTTGGAGGTATTGATACTATACACATTGAGCTCTTGCTTTCCGCCTAAGTTAAAGAAATATGTTAAAAAGGCTTAATAACTCCAACATCCGAAAGGGATAAAAGATAAGATCAGTTTATGGAAGAAAATATCCAAAACCTAATGGCTTTAAGATAAAAGATCAGTTTATGGAAGAAAATATCCAAAACCTAAAAGATAAGATCAGTTTATGGCTTGTACGTAAATCACTTCTCTTTCTAAATAACAAAAATATGAAATTTAACATAATAACAGAGCAAGTTATAGGAGCCAAATATATGAAAAAAAATGTTTATCGAATAAGAAAGTTCAATTATTTATAGTTGAATGACCTTAAAGTTTTAGGTTGAGATATATGCCTTCTTGTATATAGACCACTTCTCCTTCTAAAGAAGAAAATTATCAAAGCTAACAGAACTCTCTCGCAATTAATTTCTTTATATTAATGTATAGTTGGAAAATTACCAAATGTGAGTTTCAAGATGCAAAGGTTTTGACTGGCTTTTCTCGCCCGTATGGAATACATGTATGGAATGTTAGAGGTCTATTTGTTAAGCCGTGTGAGATTTAATTTTTATTTTTGCTAAAGATCCAAACTGGTATCACAGGACTGCTTGCAAGGCAGAGAAGAGGAGAGTTGCAGAGGCTAAATGAGCAACTGCGTCAGATAAATGCAGCTCTAAGAAGACAAGCTAAGATTGAGTCTTATGCCCCCACTTTGAGTTATGCTCCAGTAGGCAGTAGAATACAAGAAAATGAAGTAATTGTTGATCCTAGGAAGGAAGATTTGATTTCAAAGTTAAAGGCTGGAAAGAACTTTTTGAGGAATCAAGATCCAGAGAAGGCATTTTTGGAGTTCAAGGCAGCTCTTGAGCTTGCTCAGACTTTGGAGGACCCGATAGAGGAGAAGAAAGCAGCAAGAGGCTTAGGTTTATTTTATTCATCCACCATTGACATTCATTGTTAACATTTATTTTATCAAGTTGTTCAACACAATGTCCTTATATTTGCAAGTGCTTTATCTAGGAGCCTCAATGCAAAGGCAGGGTAAGTACCGTGATGCTATTAAATATCATTCAATGGTTCTTGCAATATCCAAGCGAGAAGGAGAGGAGTCTGGTAACACAGAGGCCTATGGAGCAATAGCTGACTGTTACACTGAGCTCGGAGATCTTGAACGAGCTGGGAGATTCTATGATGAGTACATAGCAAGGCTGGAAAAGGACTAACTCCATTTTTCAAGCAGACAGCTACAGGAATTAACAGATGAACTGCAGCAGTTAATCTCCCCTCTCCAGACTCCACTCAACTAAGTATCCATTAACACAGGATTTTAATCTTGATCCTTCAGCAGTTCTTGCGATATGTAGCCTATTATGCCTGTCTTCATGTTTTTTGGCATGATTTTCAGTGTCTATGTTATACATTTTCTAAATTGTATGGAATTAGTGTTTGTATGTCCACTGCTTCAATTGTATGGAATGTTGCAAGCAATTACAATTAGGGTTTCTATGTACACAGCCTCATGTCACCTTGGTTCCTCGGTTCGTTGTGCTGGCAAGTCCCTTCCAAGCAAAGCTTTTTATCTTCTTTTTTTGGGAGAAACATATTTTCAAGTGATGTAATTTCTTAATTAAAAGGTGCTTTTAAACTTAAACGTTTATCAAAAATAATTAGAGGGTTTAAACTGATTCTTTTCAAAAAAAAAATAAGTACTTTGTTCTAGCACAAAGTATATGGCTCTAATATTTAGAAGTGCTTAAAATAATTTCAAACATTTTATGGTTATCAAAATTTCATCTTTAAATGGATGGAACTTAATTATGCGGTGTGTCCCGTTACTACGTGCTAGACGCCCAACGTAGATCCCTAATTTTCCAAATTACCTTATTTTATGGTCCCCTTTGTCTTCAGTTTTGTTCTATGTTTCATCTTATAATAAATTGTGTGAAATCTCTTTAGATAACCAAACTCATACGCGGAGACATGAGATTGTTGAAAGGTAAGTTATAGAAAAGGATATTTAGAATGTGCATTTTCGTGAAAAAGAATCTTGTTTGGTCAAAGCTTTATATAGTAATATTTTAGAGAACTTTATAGGTTGAAAGACCTCTTTTAGTAGGCGACAAGCTGACAAAGTCGAGAACTAGCATAGATCAAGTGAAACCTAGTAACATCCACAAGCTTTGGACATAAATTACAAGACATGTAAACTATTAAAACTCTAATCTTTGGAGTAAGATAATCCTTAAACTTGCCCCAAAGTCAAACACTCAATTTAGTATTTAAAGTTTGAGCTTGGATTATTGTTCTAGAGTTATTGATATAGAGTTGCATGTGATGGAAAGGTATTAATCTTTACAATGAAACGATAGATGAAAACAACGTTGACAATGGAGTTGGGTTTAGAAAGGTTACTACGATTAGTTAATTTTTAATGTGATTAACAATTATTTTAATAACGTTGTAGGTTGGAAAACCTCTTAGTAGGTGACAAGCTGACAAAGTCGAGAACTAACATAGATCAAATGAAACTTAGTAACATCCGCAAGCTTTGGACATAAATTACAAGACATCAACTATTAAAAATCTAATCTTTGGAGTAGGGTAATCCTTAAACTCAACACAATGGATGGCATAAATATGGAGATACTTAACATCTAAAATATGCTCTAAACTAAGAAAAGATTGAATCTTTATGTACTTCTCAAATTACCTAATCCAATCACCTTTGACTTGCAAAATTTTTGCACCTCCTTTAGTGCATTATCACCCCATAAACTAGTAATCAAATAATCAATATAATCATCATGTTTGCACATATTTAAAGGGATCAAACTGAACTGAGTAATGACACCACCTTAAACAAATAGAATAACATAGTCTTCATGAATATTTAAAAGAGCCCTAAGATTAAACTCAACCTTTTGAGCAATTAAAAGAAACTCTTTTCCTTTGTGACTCATTTCCATAACTCTCATATCTAATTTGCACCAATCATAGAGCTCTCTTTGAGCTTTTTAATAATGTAGGCAAGTAAAGCAACGAGACTCGCCACAAAGTCAAATACAATTTGGTATTTAAAGTTTGTGCTTGCATTATCGTTCTATAGTTATTGATATAGAGGTGCATATGATGGAAAGGTGTTAATCTTTGCAATGAAATTATAAATGAAAATAATGTTGATGATGGAGTTGGGTTTAAAGAGGTTACTAAGTCGAGAACTAGCATAGATCAAGTGAAACTTAATAACATCTGCAAGCTTTGGACATAAATTACAAGACATATCAACTATTAAAACTCTAATCTTTAGAGTAAGGTAACCCTTAAACTTAACAATATGAATGGCATAAATAAGCAGATACTTAATATTTGAAATCTGCTTTAAACTATGAAGAGATTGAATCTTTGTGTACCTCTCAGATTATCTAATCCAAATCACCTTTGACTTGTAAAATTTTTGCACATTTTTGAATGCCTTTTCACCCCATGAACCATTAATCAAATAATCAGTATAATCATCATGTTTCCTTAAACAAATAGAATAACATAAACTTAATGAATATTTGAAAGAACCCTAAGATTATTCTCAACCTTTTGAAGAATTGAAAGAAACTCTTTTCCTTTGTGTCTTTTTTTCAGGACATTCATGTCTGATTTGTACCAATCATAGAGCTCTTTTTGAACTTTTTTATAACGTAGGCATGGAAAGTAATGGGACTTGGCATAAAGTCAAACACACAATTCAGTATTTAAAGTTTGAGCTTGGATTATCATTCTAAAGTTATTGATATAGAGTTGCATATGATGGAAAAAAGGTATTAATCCTTGCAATGAAATGTTAGACGAAAAATATGTTGATGATGGAGTTGGGTTTACAGATGTTACTACAATTAGTTAATTTTTTAATGTGATTAAAAATCATTATATAATATTTTAATAATTTTAATAACTAAATATCTTATAAATTTAAGATAATTTTTAAATAAAAAATCCTTGTCAACTTTTAGTAAGTTCATATTACCCAACTAACATGCTACAATGGATGGATTAAAAGTCTATTTACATGTAACTAATATAAACCTAAAGGAATTAGGTTTTGAGATACAAATAGTAGTATTTTATAAATGTTAAGGTGCAAGTTTTACCAAAGGTAACATTAGTTGTTAAGCTAGACTTTTTGTGAAATATTATGGGTGATTTTTACCTTCGGCCCCTATACTTTTACTTTGGTTCTCATTGTTCTTCATTAGTTATTATTTTTCTCCTGTTGACAAACACTTATAATTAATCATTCCTAATTTTATACATTATGAAATAAGTATTGTCATCCTCGTATTCTTTTATATGTATGTTTTTGTAAAAATCCTATATTATATAACATATGATCTTAACAATTTTTTGTTTTTGTACTAATATTTAGGTTATTATTTTGCATAATTTCTATCAAATCCCCATCATCAACTTATACAATATTCAACTCCAATGCTTAGAGCATGGTTTGATACTATAAGTTAAATGCTCCATTAAAGATTTCATAAAGTGGTTACAATATAAGGAAGAAATTTTATTAATGTTTCAATTAACTAGTGCCTATTGAGTGCTATTTGTATATGAAATGAAGAAACTTGTGTTTTATATAATATGGTTGAATTGATCTACTTGTAGGTTAGGAGATGTAAATTTTTTCAAATGATTTGGTGAAAAAAAATCTTAAAAGAACTATTGAAATTATTTATAAGTTGAAAAAATAAGTAGCTCTTTTGAAGAAGAAGGTTAAAACAAGTACATCTGAAATTGATTTCAAGTATGAAATCAATACAACTAAATCATTATTGATATCATCAAATATGAAGTTAAGTAAAGAAAACTAAGGAGATTGGAGAGCAAATAAAGCATATTAAGGAGGACATTAATATGTTATATGTTGGCCAAATAAAAAAATTAAGTTTATGTTATTGAATATTATTGCAGGAATCATTTTACTTTTGATGGCTATAATTTTCACATGTGATAGTATGAAAATGGTATATATTTTATTGAATTCTTATTTTAGTGAAATTTCAATTAAAAAACATGTAACTAAATTGTTAGATTACGGTCACTTATATCGATATTGTTTGGTGTTATAAATGACAGATCAATGATAGAAATACATACTTTTAAGATTACCAAGGAAGTGGTAAAAGCAAATGATTCATGTATAATTAAGTAACTGACAATGTATAATATATTAAAAATAGATGATAGATCCAAACAAATGCATTTGCTATAGGATCATATAATTAACATCCACAAAATATATATTGTTAAGGGAAAATTAAAATAATTTTTAATCCATATATTATTAGTTGTCAAAAGATAAGTGAAATAGTTTAAGTTTAACCTCTCAAAAAAATTTTCCATTATATGTAAGTCAGTAGCTTAATAATATGTGTAATCATATTTATTGTGATTGATTATGGTTCACATTGCACTATTGATGCATACTAGACTAGGAAACTTGTATTGTGATGAATGCCCACTTTTTACTAATAATACTCTTCTTTTCTTTGCTTTACCTTATAAATATTTTTAAGTTTTGCTTGATTTTTCTTTGAACTGGATCAAAATCTCCATATTTCTTTAAGAGCATATGAAGAGCCATCAAACTGCCATCAATTAAGTAATTATTTTATTGTGTATATTTATTCCTAAAAGCATGAATAAATATCATTTATTGACTAGGTATAGAAGTATCTTCTCTACGTCTCTACTATTGACATCAACAACCTATATTAATCAAAGGATGCAACACTCCAATGGAAGATATTCAAAACACATATTTGAAGAAATTTTAAAGTAGAACAACATTGCATTTCATATATTTATGAAGATGCCTCAGTTGTAGATTCTGAACATCAAGATTGACCTTAATTGTGTGATAAGTGCATATTTGTCCAATATTTATATTTTAATTATCCCTTTTTATTCCTCTTGTTGATGCAATTATTGGGACTTAATTTGATGTAATATTTCCTTGTAGGGAATTACAATCTTTGCATAACGTGAGAATTTAAGAGGAAAACAGCAATTAAATCAAAGAAAGGAGACATAGGCGCAACAAGGAAATAAATTGGAGGAGACAGAATAGAGGAAGGAGGGTTTTAACGCACAAGAGAAAAAAGTAATTAGAAGCATCTACACAATGGACTGGGCAGCAATTAATGGGCTGAAAAAGAAATTAACGCAATATGGACAAAGGAGGGCTGACGTAGAAATAAAAAAGAAAAAGGACTCACACAATAAGGCAAGAAGCAACGGCGGTGTTGAGGAGGGGAGCAGAGGCAACACGTGAAGGACGCTAGCAGAGAGGAATTAAAAAGAGTTTTACATTGACAAGTGACCTTTAATGGTCTTGTCATTGAATAGCCACAAGAAGAAGAAACAAAAGGACAGCGGCGGCTGGAAAAGGAATTCACGCAGGAGGTGGATGAGTTGCGGCAATCAGAGAGGAAGCAATCAACATCGGTGTTTTAGGGAGATTTCTTAGTTTTTCTTCTTTCCTTTGTTATTTAGATTATGTTAATTAAGAATATTGTTTTGTTTAATTTCGTTATGAGTAGCTAAACTGTTTTAGTCGGGGAATTCCAATTGTTATGCTTTGACTCGTGAGACCTATTTGTTCAGA
>JAOTIZ010000001.1:11466935-11497162 GCA_027123425.1 Erythroxylum panamense
TCCCAAAATACCCTTACCCAAATTAATCCTCTAATCCTTTAATTAACCCTAATTCATCTCAATTATACTCCAATTAACCATTAACATACCCAATTTAATCAAACTAAGCCTTAAACACATAATTATCATAATTCATACTTAATGACATCATAAAAAAAATTTCGGGGTCTAACACCTTCTCTATGCTTCTGCTTTATTCACACCAATAGTAGTACAACTAAAGTTGACCCTATCTACGGTTTATGGATCCCCTATCCTGTCTATTTCTTTATGAACATTTGCAATCTTTTTCCAAACTTTAAGAAGCCAATTTTGCTCTTCTAAATTTGCTTTTTCACTTTGAGAAGTCTTGAGATACCAATTCAATTCTTTCGAACGTCAACTTTCAAAGAATCTAATTCTCTTTAATTTAAGTACTTTTCAAGGTTATTTTGAAAAGTAATTTGAAGATTAAATTATTTTATTCCTCTTCACAAGCTTTTTTTTCTATTAAAGAGAGTTGGACAATAATAGAGTTTGTTTTTCAACAGAAAAATTATTAGTAAAAAATTAAAACTTATATATTTAAAATAACACAATATTTATTTATCTATTTATTTATATACATAAGAATAAGCAGACAATAACATGAAAATAAAGATAAGATATCCACAATTTCACTAAATTTGGACACTAACATTAAAAAGATAAACTATACATTTATAACCAATTTGAATTAACTTTAAACGTATACTTTTTTGAATAAATGTAAGCTAAATTTAGAATAAGTTAAATGTAAGTTTATTTGAACTATATTGATTTTTTAAATAACAAACTAATTTTACAACAATCATTTATTAACCGATAAGAATAGTATTTTCTTCACTATAATATTTTGTATATGTACATTTTAAATAATAGTATATAAAACATTAAATATATCTTGATATTTTCAATTCTTAAACATTTACATATGCATATATATTAACTTACTTTATATCCCTTTTCCCTATTAGTCATAATGAAATAAGATATTTTTTTAATTCATGCTCTCATAAGTCATTTTACACATAAACAACTAATATTAATCAATTGATTTTACCAAACATCTTTAATAAACAGCTGATATTATCAGCTAGTCAAATCAACTGATATAATCCGCTATCAGCTAACCGCTGATAAAATCAGCTAATAGCTAATCCAATCCACTGATTGCCAAATAGGATCGATGTTATCCAATAGTCAAATAAGCTTATATAATTTACTATTAGCTAATAGCTAATGCAATATATTGATTGCTAAAGAGGGCCTATGTAAGGTTAACAGTTAAACCATGTTTCATGTTTTCTTCAAGTGTGTGTTTTCCTTTAACCTATGAAATCATATGCTTAGGAAACGTGGAATCATGGTAATTATAGACAATTACATAGAGATGATGGAGTGGCATTTACTGTATTTGGAATGTGTGTCTACAAATTATACGAAGAGAGAAACATTAGGTTATTCCATAATAAAGAAAAGTGATTGGACCATATTATTCAGGAGACTGCTCGGTAAGTTAAAGATCAGATCATTTGGAATTCCAGTCTACATACATATAGTAGACACTAAGAAGAGGAATGGGGTATCAATATATAATCAATCTATATATGGCAATGGAAGGACCAGAAATCGCATATAAGAAAGAATCAGGCATTTGAAGCAAACAAATAGTGGAGATTAGGGATTAAAGATTATAGTGTGAAGAAAAAGGTATTAGAACTCACTATATGATGGTCTCTGCCTCATAAGTTCCCCACAGAGGAGGATTTATTGAACAACTACTTGTGCACGAAGGAAATGTTGGAATAAATCAGTAAACAAAAGTAAACTAAGAGGAAATTAGGCTTTGATCTTTTAGGCCTTTGGTGTAGAAGGCCCCTCTTAGGCAAATCCTTTTTGATAGAAATGAATGGAGTCTCAATTGTGTGCGTGCAGAGTGTAGTGAACGAGGTTAAAGCAAATGGTCAGCTCGCGTAAATAGCCTTCGGGAAAACTTGAATAGGACACTTTTTATTTCTGAGTGATATTACCCTAAATAGCCAATACGTGATATCATTACATTGGTAATAAATTAATTGTATTAGTATGTCAAGGTTATGAGATTATTTATGCAAAATTAACTCCTTTTGTCATTTTATCCCTTGTATTTTCACCTATGAATACTGGTGCTGCTTGATTCTGGTGAGGTAGGACACTACCGTTTGGATCCATAAAATTGGTTGTCTTTAGCAAGAGGATACCTACAAAACAACACAAGGCACGCCGGGGGTTGATAGCCAACAGGCCCCTCCGACGCTCAAGTTAGTCTTTTTGGTGAGGGTTTTGGTGGTTGTAAACAAAGAAAGTCAGGGTCCTAATGTCGTACCTGTATCGTGGTAAAGTAGTACCTTATATATGGAATAGATGCTAGGTTTAGGTCTTTACGTAGGTCTCTACTTATGCATTAGAAGTTTCCACCTACGAATGGGCCGTCTATGTTCGGGCCTGGGCTTGGGCCTAGCACGACCGACCCAACCAATAACCAATTTCTTATCGAAAATCCTTTAACTATTCATTCTTTAATCTTTCAATTTTCCTAATTATCTTTTGTCAAAATTTCTTGCAACACATTACATCTTGATTGTACATATATGCCATCTCATATTATATATGTAGTTACATACAATTTGTGTTTTAGAAAATCTTACATAAAATAATTAATAAAATTAAATTTTGAATTAAAAATTTAATAACTAAAATATGCATAATAACAATTTTAATTAAAAATTAAAAGGATGATTGTCCTTACATTTTCTTATATTATCATTTTGGTCTACAAATTCCTTTACAAGTTAAATGAAAGGAAAATAGAATAAAACAAATTCAAGGAATTAACAACCATATGGAAACTTATATTTATAATTATATTTGACATCAATGTTATGAATGCCATAAAGGTACTAGTACTAAATTTGGTTTTGGTATGGTAGGGTATCAGTACCAATCAATATCGAATATCATTTCAAGTAATTTTTAAAAATTATAAATTAATTCCTAAATTTTTTAAAGTTACAAAATAGTCTCTCAATATGTTGTACCGTATAATTTTTAATTTTATATCAACCATGTCTCCAAAAATCATAGTAATATAAATTTAAAATAACAATTATCTATTTATTTATACTAATATTTAATATTACTTTTCACATATTTCACATATAAACAATAACCACAATTAACATAAAAAAGATTATTTATTCATCATACAGATATAACCTAAGAATAATGCAAAGTATTTAAAATATTACAATTTACATCATATAATAAAGAATAATTATAACCTAAGAATAATGCAAAATATTTAAAATGTTACAATTTACATCATATAATAAAGAATAATTACATTAAAAATCATATTGTAAGATTAATATAGGTCCACTACTCTACAAACACTACTCTACAAACATTACAATTTATAATAAGAGTTCGTGTCGAAGAGCACAATCGAGTAGAAGTAAGACCTGAATCAAAAATATTTATAGGTAAAAGTTCTATATTTATATTACACTTATAGAATTTAACATATACATCAAATAGAAGTGATATTTATAAAAAAAAAACTTGAAACTTTATTCAATAGAATATCCACTCAAATTGCATTAACCATAATTTTCATTTTGTATAAAATACTCATCATTGAGAGGAGTTTCTTTATCACTATCATTTAAATTAATTGCACCAAATGGCATATCAATACTTTCTCATCCAAGATTTTCTTTCAAGTCACTCTCATCTATCAAAATTGGTTCCTCAAAAATCCAATATGTTAAAAGATCAATATGGTCAAGGCAAATTGGATCTATAGAACTACTTGTTATATTAAGAGTCCTAGTAAAAAATTAAATTAAATTATCAAGAAATTACAAGAAATTATATTCAACTTAATATTGATAATAACATACATTTCTTAAAGCTTTAAATTTTATATACAAAAGACCAAATCCTTCAATCTTTTGTGTTCCAATCTATTCATTTTCGTGAAACGGATTAATTCAAATGTATTTTAATTCCTTTCACACCTTATTGCACTCACAAATTGAATCAAAATTTGAACTACAAACTTTTGTAATTCTAAAACCGCACTTCAGAATTTGTCACAACAAACAACTATAAGACAAAAAAGTACCTTTTTAAACAAAACAAAGTGATGATTAAAAAGTAATAAAGAAGAAATATATATTTAAATTAAGTTTGTCTCTTTGAAAGATTGTAATGGGCATTCCAAAATCACTAAACGCAGTGTTGTATACATCTATTTGTAAGCTAAAGAGATCTTGTATTATCTTATGTGCAACAATCATTCTGATAGTTAATAGCATTCTCCTTTTAATTTCAGCTTTCTTTGTAAAACTTGGTCTAAAATAGACACTATGATTAAAAAAAATCCCAATTGAAAACAATAGAGATTAAAGTTTTCTTTATGATCTTTTATTGATGATTACAAGATACGGTGTATATATAAAATGCCCATTTTTTAGATTGGTTTGATTGCTTCCTTCGCCCTCTCTATAGCATCACAAAAATAACTTATTATTGCCTTTTTATCACTATCAAGCAGATAAGGTAATCTTACCAGAGGCTCACAAACTTGGATAACAAATTAATATTGCGGCCAAAATTTATGATCTTCAAGTATAATTTTAGAAACCTTCATTTCAACATTAGACCTAAAATATTGAGATATAATCCATTTACCACTTGTAAATATTTATCTTAAATATTTCTTTATTAAAACAAAGCACTAAAGTGATAAGAAATTAGTCACAAATATTGTAATACTAGGATGACACAAATTCATACCATTCATAAAATCCTTTCTCATCAAATTTAGGACTCATGCACGATTATAGATGAACTTGATCACTTTTCTTGCTTTTTACATAGGTTCATCAATAATAAGAAAGTATTTAGGATCTTCTGTATTTTTCAACATCAAGTCAGCACAATGTGCAACACAAGCAGTTCAATAAAAGAATTATTCATATTTTGCAATCTTTTTCCAGCTGTTTTATAAGCATAATTATTGTCAATGATGAATTGTACATTGTCTTCAAACCCAACTTCATTCATAATTTCATCAAATATTTGAAATAGAATATTAGCATTTCTACAACATCAAATGCATGAATAGACTTCAAAAACATTGTCTCCTTAGTAGAATAAACCAAAAAAGTAGCAATATGCTCATGTCTTCTAATTATCCAACCACACATATGATTGAATACACATAAGTTTTCCAAGTCATTATTTATTCATCTAAATAACTTTTTATTTCACAAATAAAATTGCTCAGTAGATTACCTTGTACTCATCACTTCATGAGCTACTTCTTTAGATTGTAAGACACTATAAATTGAAAGCTGAGCTCTAAGAGTTATTCATAGTGCGAAAAAGTTAGACACCGTATTCTTCTATTCCTCATATCAAGTGCAACAATCCCTTCTTGTTGGCTAGAAATACACTTTCATCATTCTCAGTATCATCTTAACCACTACAAAAAGAACTTCCACTACTAATTTCGAGTTCAATATTTTCTTTATGTATTTCTTATGTTGATGCTTTGCATATAAAATTTTCATTTCTTATTTCACATTATGACTAACTTTTTTACAAGGTTCAATCTCAACTTTAATCCTAGCTAATGCTTCTTTAATTTGGTAATTCTCCTTCCTTTCAAAAGCTTTTTACAATACAAACAAATAGTATAGTTCTTTATTTTAAGAACCAATAACCCGAGCTCGAGCCAAACTATTGAATCTTCTTAAAGAGACTAAATTAAGGATACTTGAATTCTCCTCTATATGTAAAATAAATAAAAAAATATATATCAAAATTAAATTGATAACCTTATATAAAAGTCAATTGCAATGTGCCTAACGCATGTACATTTACTACTCGTAAATATGAAATGATCGTTACATTGGAATTAAATATGTAAAAGTTCATGCAAAACATACGAACTCTAAACTCTTTTTAATTAAGTTATCATTTTTATATAAGTTTATATAAAAACTTTAAAAAGTAACTCTAATCCTTTTAGATTATTTACACGAACAAATAATAGTTATTAAATCTTATTGTTAACTTTTCCACAAATAAATGAAGACTTGTTATGACATGTTACCTCTTAATTAGTGATGCTAGCCCAAAATTGAAGACAAAGATGAATTTAAAATTTTTCTATGAACTTTAGAGATGGAACTCCTAATAAGCCATGAACTCTATATTATATAATTAATAAGATGATTTTGTAAATTTAACTAACAAGATTATTGAAATAGAATTAAAGAGTATTGTTAAACATTCCTTGGACATAATGTATAATATTATTGAATTTTTATTTTTTTTTTGAAAAAGCAAATTTTCAATTTGATAAAAAAAAATTCATAATTCATGTTAAAGTCTCCTATATCAGTAGAAGCAATTTCCCATGTTAATTGTTAACAAAAAACGCAACCAATACCATAAGAAAATTTTCACGTTAATAGAAGGCAACCTGTACTAATTCTTAGATAACAAATAACCCACATGTGCGCGACAAGCAAGCTCATCTATGTCCTATCCTCCCTAGATAGTTTACAGAAAAACTTTTTACCTAGTTAGATCTCAAATGAAACGCCAATGCCAATCAAAAAGGAATAAGAGGTTTTGGTGAATAACTAATAGTACATTAACTGCTGGGCAGCCGCAACATTTTGGAATCCACCGTCGTATATCGCCTGGCTAGTTCCAGCAGTAGCACCCATTCCCATTGCTGTTTGTCTAAGAGGATGTTGCCCCTGGAGGTCCTGGTGATGTATCTTGCTCATCGCTAGTTGCCGCTCATAGGCCAAGATTTCACTGGCTGAGATGCTAACTTGCAAAGGAGCAGCTGCTGGTGGCGGGAGTGGGTTTGAGCTTGTCCCCAGAGGTGTTGGCTTGCTACCCCAAGAGCACTACATGCACAGTAGGAGAGATACTTAAAAAGTCAAATGTTTCATTTGGTAATACTAATATGACTCACATAAGCATTGCACATTGGCAATCCATTGGAATAGCTCCTACCTTTATCTGCTTTCCGAATAGAAGTGATTGGGCATTCCCCATCTGAATAGCTAAAGCTGCCTCCGCATGAGTACTGTACCTTACAAAACCAAATCCTTTATCTCGCTGCACGCGGACCTCCTCAATCACCCCAGCACCTAGTACATGGAAATGTCGATGAAGATCCACCTGAGTTACCTGGCATAGTGAAACATAAGTTGGTTTTACAGTTTCATGCAAATTGAGATGTTCCAGGTCATCTCATGTTCCAAGAACAAAGTAAATGATTAATATACCAGAGCTGAAGGATAAAAAGTTCCCTACCTCTGGAGCAAGATTGCCAACGTAAACAGTAGTATACTGAGGATTGTTTTCAGGAGCCTCATTGTTTGATGTCTCTTTGCCATCTTCTGCATAGGCAACATAGAAAATGTAAGTTTATTTGCTCCAATATATGTCTGTCCTAAATCAGGAATGTTGATATAATGCAACTTCATTTGCCAACGAGTAAGAAAAATTGAAAGCAAATTAAGCTCTGCAGAAGAAAGACATGATGCTTTCAGCTGTTGAGCTAACATTCCACAATTTCAAAAAACAAAATAGGATCAACTGTAGAGGTTAGTATTATGGGTTTAGATCCTATGCAACTTACCTAAGCCACCATTTGTCAGTTCCACAACACTTTTGGCATCAGAGTTTTGCTTCTCCTCACTAGAACCAGCACCTTTTGTGGCCCAATTACAACGAATTTGTCTGCTTCCAAGCCATTTCCCTATGACAAATCAAACAAATTCACATCATGGTCGCGTATTTGCAGCTTTGAGTATAGTATGATACTAAAACTGTAAATATTGTACTTCAAATTATCAATCTTGTGCCACAAAAATCCTACACCTGATGCAAACTACTACAATATTATTTCCCAGTTTTTAAGTCTCTCCAATTATCCATTGGAGGAGGAGTGTTCCAAATATCACGCATTCTCACATCCCTACCCAAATAATGCTATAACCTGGACAGCCATAAATCAATGATTTGAACCTCTCTAGATAACAAGGAAACAAAATTACCTCATTATACATACCTGTTAAGTCATTTATTGCACTCTGGGCATCCTGAACATAGAATTTACATGTCAAAATGATGATACCACAACAAATAATAAAAATGCAGAACACAAACTGAAAAAGAAATGTACCTGCTGATTTCGGAAGGAAACAAAACCAAACCCTCTGGAGCGCCCAGTCTTCTGATCCCACATGACCCTTGCATCACTGAAACAATTAATCGGTAAAATTAACCCAAGATTCTAATACCAAAATTTCATGATTTTACATATGGAAAACAGAAAGTTCTTGTTAAGGCACACTTATGAGAGGAGAAACTCACGAACAACTGGGATACACTGAAAAGCACGCAAATAGCATTGCATCTGTAACCTCAGGGCTAAGATCCCCAACAAAAATGTTGTAATGAGCTGCATGACACAATCATCACTTTAAGAGGAATTCCAGAGATTAAACAATGATTTTTAAGGTACAATTTAAAATAAAACAGGAACAAACCAGATGTATCTTCTCTCTGACCACTGGTATATGCCCAATTAACTTTGATAGGCTGCCCAAATCTGCAAACCGTAGCACCAAAAGATAAGAGTACAGATCAATGAAGTAGATAGCGACGACAGAATTGAAGGCAATATTCCAATGCAAGCTACATACAGATGCCTTCCATTAAGAGATAATATCGCAAGAGCAGCTGATCTGCGATCAAAGTAGTGAACAAATCCATATGATGACTGCATAAACAAAAACAAAATAGAAGTCAAAAATAATAAATCAACATGCAAACATTTCAGAGCTTCATAAGGAATAAACATATGAACGGCATAACTAAATACGAGACATTATCACAAATAAGTCTCTCACTCTTACTGAAAATCAGTTTTTGGAAGTTAAGGTTTTCATTCCTTTATTACATGGTCTTTGTTTTGTCCTTGTAACAGAGAATGCACATACAGTTCTGGGATCAATGAAAGCATGCATTCATCTAAAAGATGTTAGGCATTATTTACATAGTTTACCTTTTCCTTCCTGATTAGCTTACACCCTTCAACAGGACCAGTACTTGCAAAAACCTCCTGGAGAAGCAATTCAGTTACTTGTATATGGATGTTCCCCACATATCTGCATTTTGTTCAAAATAAAGGAACTAGAAATTTAAGAAAAGAAAGGGGGAAAAAAAGAAAATAATGAACATATAAGTGACCTCCTCATGAACTATCAGAATCAAGTAATATCAGAAAAGTAATCATCCTAGTATGATTACAACCAATGCAAAAATGGTTCCTATGATCAGAAGTCAAAACAATTTCAGTAAGAAGTAAACCTTTTATGAAAAAATAGAAAAGAAGTAAACCTTTTACGAAAAAATAGAATAGTGCCAGTGGAATCAGCAAAAGATTGTTTACAAAGCAGACACACGCAAAGTAAATAAAAAACATAAGGAAAAAGTCTAAGACAAAGACTCACACACTGCGGCAAGTACTTGGATCAAAACCAGGAGGCAGATTTCCACTGGGGATTGGCTCAATCTGCAAAATCAAAGTGTAAAAAGAAAAGAAAGAAGTGACAAAGAAAAACCTTATTTCAACTTCCTAATCTGAAGTACTACAACAGGAAATACTTTGTTTTCAGAAGATACTCAGAACCACAATAAGGAAGTTGAAACAACATACAAACTAGTACCAAGATTTTGACATGAAATTAGGTAAATGTTAACAACCATGACCTTCCTAAGAAGATAATGATTGTTATAGAATACATAAACCCTGGACCATTAATCATACTCCAATTCTCGTTAGTTTATTGGTTACATCAAAATAACAATCACTGGAAGCTATTTCCCTCACCAGCATCTCCAGAGTCAACAAAATGAAGATCAAAAATAGCTTTAAATTAGACAGACCATCTTGACTCTTATGATATGTGGTGGCGGATGAAGTGCTCCCAGCTATTTTATCTTCCCAACGAAGGACACGAAAATAAGAATATGACATTCCTTTTCATTTAATCAAAATAATAATAATAATAATAATGAATGACTATATGGATACAACATTTCAGGAAGTCCATACTAAAAGCTATGTGAATTTTTCACATGCACTTTTCGAACTTCTCCACACATCGAAATTATCATCCATGCATGTCAAATTGAAAACAAACACCAATCAAAGCAAAAAAGAGCTTATATTTTGTGAAACTTAAAATAGGCATCACCAAACCCATTAAAGCAACAACTGAAACAGGGTAAGAACCCAGAAGCAAGCCAAGTCGTTCACTTTCTCAAGAAAGTGAACTCATTGCTACAATGCAAATAACTCCAAGCACGAGTATCAGGAATTTTAAACAAGTAAAAAATATATATAGAAACCAAGCTCCTTGTTCCCCAAAACCCGTTGAAACGCCAAGATGTTCAATTAAAACTCAAAAATCTAACATTAAGTAGTGAGGAAACGGTAAAAGTTCTCGAAGCATAGTAGAGAAAGCTCGTCGAAAGCTAAATTTTCAAAACCCTAAACCATCAACTCAAATCAAAACACAAACAAAAAAATCAATCGAAACACCGATTTCAAATACGAAAATCGCAATCTCACAACTCAAATCAACAACCTGAAAATCACACTGAGAGAGATTACAAACCTGAGGAGCAGCTAGCACGCCAGGATGGTACACAGACTGTTGAAGAAGAAGAGCTTGTTGCATCAAGGCTTGCTGCTGCTGCTGTTTAAACCTTGGGTGTTGCATTTTCCTTTGTTTTCTCCTTTTCGGGTTTCCTAAACTCTGTTTGTTTCGCGAGAAAACGAAGGAAAGTTTCGGAGGAAGGAAAAAGGTCCAACGACAGAAGAAATTGGTGTCTCCAGCTTAAGTAGTTAAGTAGTAAGAAAATTTCGGACAAAGTGGGGTGATAAAGAAACTAAAGACTGTGATTCTAAAGTCTGAATTTCGTAGCAAAACGTACCACGTATGAGATCTGTGGGCAGTTGTCGACTGACGAGGTGACCAGTGGGAGATCAATTGGCTAGAGCATGTAATTCGGTATTTGATTCTACATTTTACATTTATGTTTTCGCTTTAATTTTAAGGTTTTGTTTAATTTTTTATTTTAATATAGTTATATTTTTATTATTGGTAACGATAAATAACTAGATAAATTTTTAAAAATAATTTTATACATTAATTAAATAATGTTCTAATTGTAAATTTTATATTTAACAAATATCATACATATTTAATTTTAACTTATTCTTTCAATATATTTTAATATTAAAATTAAATTTATTTTAAAGATATTTTAAATTTAAAGCATATTTTCTGAATGATTATTAAATTAACATTTAAATGATAGTAAATTAAATTATAATAAAAACAAAAATCAATTTTTATGATTTTAACAATTTACGAAAATTTAAATAAATTAAAACTAAGGACCAAAATTTAAAGTTTAACTATTAAATTAAAAATTAAAAACTCAAAATTAAAAAGATGTCTATTTTAATCTTCTATCTTCAATTCTTTACACTCCACGTCATAAATTAAGAATTTATTTTACTCTATTTGATTTTGTCCCTTTTTAAATTAGAAAATATTTGGTTTAATTTAAAATCTCACAAAATGCTTCCTCTTTTATTGTTGTTAGGAAAAATAACAAATAAGATCATTTATATTATACAGGTTTCTTTTTTAAAAAAATTGAAAATTATATTGAATTAATGAATGAAAATGAGTTCAATACTTATCCTTCTTCAAAGAAAGCAAAAGACAGCGACCAAACGACATCATGTGATTTAAGTATAAAACGATCTCATATAATATTCATCAAAATGCCTGGGAACTTCCTAAATAGTGTTAACATAATTCTCCCATCTAAATGAACCTCCAAAAGTTTTTGAATTAGGGTAATTTGAAAACTTTCTTCAACTATTTCGTCAGACAATAGCTATGGAGGGAAGGGATTTCTGATTTAAGCTGTGTTCCTTCATCTTCATGTTCTTCTTAACTAATGACTTCTCTTATTAGGGTTACTCAATGGATCATTCTCTCCACTTGAGATCTAACCAGTTAAGGGTATTATCTCCCATCGCACAGCTAATTGTCTTTAGTACCAATGATGGATGTAGAGAATCAAAGAGCTAAGACATCACAGAGGATTGACCCCTTAAGGTAAGAACTCCAACTTTAGATTCCTGCACAAATGTTATGTGTGTGGTTTCTTGCTTGTGTAAGGCATATAGATGCAATGTTTAATTTTTACTGAGTATTCTTAGAGCCTCGTTAAAGTCTCCAAGAAATTACTAGCCTCTCACTGCATTTCTTCTCTATCTAGTTTTTAACCAGTTGTTCTATGATATTGATAGTAAGTGTATGTCTCTTTCCCTTCTTGCAAATATTTTGTTATTTCTTTCCCTTCAGATCTCCTGAATACATGTTGTAATGGCAACCATGTAAACATCCTTGTCATGCTTGGATGTATGGATCTGCGGTATCTCTTGTATAATGCCATTCAATGCATAGAGAGGAAATTAGCTGCCATACTCTTTTAGTATAATCACACTTGGAAAATAAATGGTCTTTATCCTCTTCCTGTAGGTTGGAAAGGATACATTGTTTAGAGGAGGAGAGGAATTTTAATCTTGTCATAGTGCTTAGTCTGTCCTTCATAGCTAACCAGCTCAAGAAGTTGGCATTTAGTTTGAGAGTGTCACTCTAGATCAACTTACACCATCTAATGCTTGGGTTTGCCTCATACTTTAGCTGTTTTGCTTGCCTATTGGTTATGTCTGAAACATCTAGACCATTCCGTAGATATATATCCTCTCCTTCATTGTGTCTATACTATGGTATTGAAAGAATTCTAATCTCCTCTTGGGAAAGATTCTAGTTGCCATTTGCATTTAATTTTTGGACTTTATCTTTTTTTCAAAATCTATCCAGAGTAACCCTAGCCATCGGTGGTGAATTAGTGCTCCTTGGCTTGTCCAATTGTCATACCATAGTGAAATTCGATCCCTGACCCTATCCTGCAAGTGATCTAGTGCTGTACTTCCTCTCCCAATCTAGGTATATGGTTAAAAAAACCATGAGTAGCTATCTCTAGGTCTAGTTACTCACAGACTACCACCCCTTAATATGTAGCTATAGACCCATTTAATCCATAATGATTCCTTTTCACTTAAAATTCTCCACAACCTTTTCAACAGTAAGCATTTGTTGACATATTTGAGTCCGGCTGACCTTAGTGATTACTCTTTCTCCTTTCCCCTTACTTTATAGAAATTGTTTCATCATTTTTTCCACTGTTTTGACTAGCCCTTTAAAGAGGAAATGTGAGAACACCAGTATATATTCATAAACATAATAATATATTTCAAGAGTTGAAGTTTACCTACATAAGATAACGTTTTAATTATCCATAAACCTAATCCCCTTTGTATCTTTTCAATAAAGGGAAGACATTATCTAAATTGTAGTTATCTCGAAGAGATAGGAATGCACAAATATGTAATAAGAGGATCACGTATTCCTATTCCCGTGATAAGAGATACATCATTAGCTAGATGTGCAACACTTTTCAATAAGATGAAAAATCTTTTTTGAAAATTGATGCTCAATCCCAATATCTCCTTGAATCTTTGTAAGGTATTCATTAGTAATGAAACTGAGGGAATATCAGCCTTACTTAAAAGGATTAGATTATATGCAAAACATAAATTGGTTAATGAAAGCAACTTACACTTGATATAGTACTTGAAATTTAGAGTTGAAGAGATCTTGTATTTTAGCATATGGGAAAGAACCTCCATGCAAATTAGAAATAGGTAAGGAGAAAGTGGATCCCCTTGCCTAGGTCCTCTTTTACCTTTAAACATCTCAGTGGGACTCCCATTAATCATAATCACAAATGATACCGTAGACATACACTCTTTAATCTATTTGATAAAAATATGGGGGAAACCTATAAGTCCCATTGTCTGCAGTAAAAAGCTTCAATTGACACTATCAAAAGCTTTATGAAGATCCATTTTTATAGTGAGTTTTGAGGGGATTTTCCTCTTGTGTACCCTTTCAGAAGTTCCTGCAAGATTAGGATATTATCTCCAATATTCCGCTTACTTAAGAAGACTCCTTAGTTCTCACTGATGATGAAGTGTGGCACAGATTTCAATTTATTGGCTAAGATTTTAGCAATAATCTTATAACTGAAATTAGTGCATGAAATGGGCTTGAAATTGCTCCATATAGTAGTGTTATACAAAGTTAGTAATGGTGTTGATACACATTTTAGGATTGACAGATGGACTCCTTCTGGAGCATTAGAGGATTCAAGGACCTCCAAGCCTTTAAAAACAATTTTAATTTATAAGTCCTCTCAAATTTTACAAGACAAAGCTCATTTGATAATCACACTCCTAGTCACCAATGTAACCTCCTTCATCATCAATATCAACCTTGTTCCAGATAAAGAGGACAAAGAATACTAAAAATTTGTAAAGCCTGTAAAAAGAAAAAGAGAGCTCAACTTTAACAAAGCTAACCCAATGCATTAAAAAAATTAGAGCAGAAGAGAGTATAAATTAAGAAGACAATAGATGGGTAATAAGAAACCCAATGAAAAGTTGTCTTCTTCTTCTTCTCCATTTTTTTCAACTAGTAAGTGTATAACAAAATACATCCTTTTTCTCCTGCATATGAACTTTTCTCATGTATTCCCTCATTTTGTTTGTTTTGCAATAAATTAGTGAGGAAATTGTGGAGATTAATAACTCAAAAATCTCTTAAAAAGGCATGGAACTTCACATAGGCAAAACTTTTCCAGTAACCATTGTATTCTTTTCATTTATGATTTTTAATCATTCTAAACTAGTTTATAATTGGAAAGTATATTGTGATTGTTTGGTACAATAATTTTGAAGTCATGGGAAAAATAAAAGTAGAAAAAAGGTGGCTGCAAAATGAGAAAAAGAGGAGGTAGGAGAAGAGGAAAGGGTTAAGAAGAAGATAATTTAGGAAACTTTAAGATATATAAAATAAAAAATATAAAAATTTAAGGGTAAAATTGAAATTTAATTCTTAGAAGTGTATTTTTGTAATAAAAAGAGGATAAAATAAGACTTTTAATAGTTAATGGTACTTTTGTAATTATGGTGGTTAGGTAAAGTAAGGATATTTTAATAATTAAGAATAAAGTGAAATAACGAATAATTTCGGATTTTAATTGGATTGAAAAATTTTCTTAAATAAGTTTACTAAACTTTTGTAACGTTTAGGTCTAAAGGACAGATTTAAGGACTATATTGGACTTAACAATTAATTGAGTCCGAAAATTAGGTAATGATAACCTTAGACTCTACTTTTAGAATAGTGTATAGTTTATAAAACTTTGAATTTTGTTATTAATAAATTATTTTATAGTGAATCATATTTTGAATTAGTCATTAATTAAATTAATGACTAATAATTACATATATGGATATCTAAAATATATAAATTGTGTTTATTTATTAGATAAATAATTAACAAAGTACAAAATGTTTCACATTTATAGTTTGTTACGTATTGTGAGTTGTATCGCTTAATAATTCAACAAAAATTTGATGATTACAATGTCTAGTTGTGCATGAGTATAATTAAGAATATTAGGGTAAATAAATCACCTTCATGAAATTAAATAGAGACAGACTTATAATAGGTTAAGAATAAATTGTGTAAATTGTGAATCTGAAACTTGCCCAGGATAAGCTATATTCGATGGTCATAGATTGATGAGTTGTTTAAATATCAATGAGCAATATCTAGGTATCTGTCCATAGAGTAAGTACTAAAGCATCCTAAGTCCCAAAGATGTCTTAAGCCGATGACTAGGAACCAGAGTGGTACCGAAATATCTTAAGTCTTGGAGATATCCTATATTAATGGCTAGGTATTAGAGTGGCACCGAGATACCATATTAGAATGAGGAATTGAGGTACTTTATGTCGATATTTATACATCTATTTATGTTTCCACTTAATAAGTGATTATGATGAATAGAGATGAGTCAACAAACCATTAAATGTAAGCCTACTAGCTTAAGTAGGGCTTAGACAATTCAGTTAATAAGGAGGTAAAACATAAACGACAGTAATAAAACAATATCAAATTTAATCATTATTAATGATAAAATTTTAGATGCTTGTTGAGTCTTTGGATAAGCTGAGTATTATTGTGTATTTAGTATTATATGTATATTTTAATAATTTGACAAATTTGTATCTATATTGAGTTATTTGATTTTAAGGGTATAGTCTGCTACTCTTACTGAGTAGGCAGTTTATCCCTTGCTATAATATTTTCAGGAGATAGAGAGATTACTGATAATCCTAGTGCACATGATTGACAAAGTGGAGTCTAGGTGAGGCCAACAGATTAAATTAAGTAAATTTGTTTTAATGTATATACTTCTGAATGTGATAGTTCTGAGAATTGTGTTTATATAGATAATTTTTGTGACTAACGAACATTATTTTTGGAACTAATTAAGATTTTAGTAATTAATGATATAGCTGGGGAACAAATTGGATAGCTTATGGTTTAAGAATTATTAGAGCATCACATTTAGATGGTATCAGAGCGAGTTTAAGTTTTTAGGGACAAAATAAGTGAAAAAAAACTAATGATATGTTGCTTTATATAGGATGATTTCAAGAGATGATATTGTTGGCCTAGAGTCGACTGGAGAATCGAGTAATTTGATCCGTTCTTTGAATGTGCCTAATTAGGGTAATGCTAGAAAGGATTGAGTAGGAGGAGAGATACTAGTTCCGCCTTAAATGATGTAGCAGGTTGTTATTGTGGCTCTAACTCTAGACGATTTTGGGGTAGACTGTAACTATAAACGGATCCATAAGATAGGTGCAATGGTTTCTCGAGGTACTATTGATCCTAAGGAGGCTGAGATATGGTGGGAGCAGATATAATTAGTTTTAGATTGTCTGGAGTGTATCTTGAAGGTTACAATACATTCATTATTTCAGGGTAGTGCACTAACTTGGTATAAGTTAGTGAAGAAATCTTTTAAGGCATAAAAGATGGCTTAGCAGGAGTTCCAATGAGAGTTTAGAGACAAGTACACTTCACAGATATATCAAGATCAAAAGAAGATGAAGTTTATGAGTTTGGTTCAGAGAGAGGAGATGTCAATGGAAGAGTATAAGGCTTGCTTTGCACCTTTGTCTAAGTATGCATTAGAGGTTGTGACAAATCTAGAAAACAAATGTTATTGGTTTGAGTAAGGTCTGAGGATGATGATTTATTTAGGTTTGGGAGTTGTTGCTTGTGATTTTAAGAAGTTACTAAAGATTGCACTCAGATTAGATGATGTGATAAAACAAGATAGAATGAGAGGGGAGCTAAAGAGGTGACTAGAGAGTCATTAAGGAGACAGAGTCTGCTAAGAGGGGAGTTAGTCATTCATTGTCTATTAGTATAGGGGGATTTAGGAGAGTTAATGCTACATCAAGCAAGATTGGTAGTTTGTATAGGTTTGGTAAAGATCGAGGAGCTGGCAAAGATTCAAGACAACATACACTACTAGTGTACCATCGATTGGATCAGATAGAGGGGTTAGTCAGAGTTTCAGAAGACATTTTAGTAGAGGAGTTAGAGGTTTATTAAGTTATGCTACTTTTGGGTAAGTTTACAAAGGGTCATATCAGGGAATTGTTGGGATCAATCAGGCATGTTATATTTGTGGAGAGTAGGGACATTTAAAGAGAAGCTGTCTGACAACAGAGAGGATTTTGAGAGTGAGGGCTGAGAAGAAAGTATATGGCCAAAGTGGTATCTTTGGTTTAGGTAGAGATTCGGATAGAATTGGTATTAGAGGTGATGGTAGAGGAGCTGGACATGAACTAGCAATAGGTACAGGTAATAATGGGACATCCTCAGCACATGGTCAAACGCAAGTAAGGATATATCATATGATGAGGGAGGAGGCACTCGTAACCAATGATTTGTTTTTCTATGTGATTTCATTATTTGGTATTATGGCTTCTGTGTTAGTTGACCTAGGATTTACATATTCTTACATTTCTTTAAGAGTTTACCTCTAGAGTTTCGAGGAAGGTTAGTCCATTGGGATATGACCTAAAAGTATGGTTACTAGTAGGAGACTGTGTGGTAGTAAATGGTATACAGAGGGGGATGCCAATGAGGATTGGCGAAGTGGAATTATCAACTAACTTAATAGTGATGGATTTAAGGGAGTTTGATCTAATTCTTAGATGGATTGGTTAACACAACATTGAGCTGTAATGGATTATTAAGTGAAGGAGGTGGTGATGGAATCTTCAGGTAAATCAAGGGTGATATTTATGGGGAATCACATAGTGATTCTAACATATGTGATCTCATCCATGACTACTAGACAATTAATAGTGGATAGATGTGCGGCATATTTAGCTTATATTAGAGATATGAGGGAGGTGAATCATAGGTTAGAGGATATTCCTATTGAGGAAATTTCTAGAGGTATTCTTAGATGATTTACCAGGTTTATCACCTCAATAAGAGATATATTTCACCATTAATACCATGCTTGGAGTTGTAACAATTTCTATTGCACCTTACAAGATGGCTACTCTTAAGTTAAAAAAGTAGTTGGAGGAGTTGTTAGAAAAGGACTTTATTAAACCGAGTACATCACTTTGGGAAGCTTTGGTATTGTTTGTAAATAAAAAAGATGGTAGTATGAGACTTTGCATGGATTACTAGTAGTTGAACAAGGTGACAATAAAGAACAATTATATGTTGCCAATGATAGATGATCTTTTAGATCATCAAAAGGGAGTTGTCATATTTTTCAAGATTGAACTAAGATCGAGATATTGGTAATTGAGGATAGCTAAGTCAAGTATTCCCAAAAAAGATTTTCGCACTCGATATGACCACTATAAGTTCCTAGTGATGTCATTTGGGTTGACTAATTCGTCAGCTGCATTCACGACATTGATGAACAAGACTTTTTAGGAGTATCTATATCTATTTGTGATAGTGTTCATTGATGATATATTGGTGTATTCAAAGAGTAAAGAGGAGTATGAGCAACATTTGAGGATTATGTTATAAATTATTAAGAAGAGACAATTGTAGGCCAAGTTAAGTAAAATTAAGGCAGAGAAGATCGATCAAGTCGTTGAAGGATTATGATTGTACTATTGATTACCATCCGTGGAAGGCTAATGTAGTGGTATGCTTTGAGTAGGAAACGTTTAAGCGTGATGGCTAATTTGAGTGGACAAATTATGATACCATTGGTGGAGTTGAGAGCACTGGACATAAGATTGAAAATCAATTTATGTTAGTGGTTTATTGGCAACATTGTAGGTTCATCCAGATTTGAGAGATAGGAATAAAGAGGCACAAGCTTGAGATTTTTATCTTATGTGGATGACAGAGAGAGTGCAATAGTGTAGGGGGCTATCTTTTTAGTAAGAGCAGATGGAGTGTTCATAATTGGAAGGCAAGTTTGTATGTCAGATATCAATGGACTATAAGAGGAGAGTTTGAAGGAAATCATAGTAGACCATATGGTATACATCCTAGTGCTACAAAAATATATCAAAACTTTAGGCATTGTAAGTGGCCAATGATGAAGAAAGATATGGTTAAGTTTGATTCTAGGTGTTTAACCTGTTAGCAGGTTAAGATAGAACATTAGGCACCAGTAAGGAAATTAGGACCCTTAGCCATTCTGTCATGGAAGTGGGAGAAGATTACAATCGATTTAGTGGTAACATTATGGAGGACGAAATGTAGATATGATTCAATTAAGGTAATTATGGATAAGTTGACTAAATTAACTCATTTCTTACCTATACAACAGTCATACTCCTTTGACAAGCTCACCAAGTTATATGTTAATAAGATTGTTAGGTTACATATGGTTCTAATCTATATTGTATCAAATTGAGATCCACAGTTACTTCTTAGTTCTAGGTGAGTTTATAGATAACTTTGGGAACTAGTTGAATTTGAGTATTACATTTCACCCTCAGTTGGATAAACAGTAAGAGCATACGATTCAGATATTGGAAGTTACGATGAGTTTGTGTGTTGAACTTTGAAGGTGATTGAAATAGATATCTACCTTTAAAGGAGTTTCATATAATAACATTTATCACTTTTGCATTGATATGGCATCATTTGAGGCATTATATGGCAAGTGCTGTAAAGATCGAATATGTTAGGATATAGAGGTTATCAAATTATTAATGGGATTGAAGTTCACTTAAGAGATGATGGAGAAAATAAGGTGATGTTTGAAGACAGTTTAGGATTAGAAAAAGAATTGTGTTGATCAACATGAACGGGAGATAGAGTGCAATATTAGAGATACGGTATTTCTATAGGTATCAAGTTGGAGGAGAATTTTGAGGTTTTATAGTAGAGGGAAGTTGAGACTAAGATATATTAGGCCATATATTGTACAACGTGTGGGGCCATTAACTTATATATTAGCCTTACCTCTAAAGTTATCATATTTTTATGATGTGTTCCATGTGTCAATATTGAGATAGTACTGATCAAATCCTAGTTATGTTATATCGAGACCTGAGATCGAAGTTGCAAATAATATGACTTATAAAGAGAAGCCAGTGGAGATATTGAATAGACATCTTAGGAAATTAAGGAGACAGGAGATTTCGGTGGTGTGAGTTTTATGAAGTCATCATCGTTCTCCAAGAGGGCTATTTGGGAGGTAGAGGATGAAGGTAGAGGATGAAGTTCGACGTGAGTATCCTAATTTATTTGGATCCTTAGGTACATAATTTAATTTCGAGGACGAAATTCTTTTAAGAGAGAAGAACTGTGAGGCCCACAAAAAAAGAGAGAGCCAACTTTAACAAATATTTCCCATCCCATAAAAAAAACAAAACAGAGGAGAATATAAATTAAAAAGACAGTGGATGGGCAATAAGAAACCTAATAAAAAGTATTCTTCTTCTTCATTTTTTCCAACTGGTAAGTGTTTTCTTCTTCTTCTCCATTTTTTCCAACGGTAAGTGTATAGCAAAATACACCATTTTTCTCTTGTATGTGAAGCTTTTCTCAAGTCGTCTCACATTTTGTTTATTTTGTAGTAACTTAGTGAGGAAATTGTGGAGATTAGCAACTCAAAAATCTCTTTAAAAAGTATAGAACTTCACATAGGTTAAACTTTTCTAGCAACAATTCTATGCCTTTAATTTTTTATTTTTAATCATCCTAAACTAATGTATATTTTGAAAGTATATTGTGATTATTTGGGAAAATAATTTTGAAGTTATGGAAAAAATAAAAAAGGACAAAGGAGAAGATGAGAGGACGAAGAAGAAAATTTTTTAGGAAAATTTAAGTTATATTAAACGGCAAAATAGAAAATATAAAAATTTGAGCGTAAAATTGAAATTTAATTACTAGAAGGGTATTTTTATAATAATAAAAAATGAGGTTAAAGTGAGGTTAAAATAGAACTTTTAATAGTTATGGGTATTTTAGTAATTATAATGGTTATAGAAAGTAAGGATATTTTCATAATTAAGAATAAAGTGAAAAAGAGAATAATTTGAGATTATTATGTGTACTTGGGTTGAAAAGTTTCTTACATAAGCCTAATAGAATTTTGTAATATCTAGGTCTGAATGACAAATTTAAGGATTAGATTAGCCTTATCTATTAGTTAAGTCTGAAAATCAGGTTACGATAACTTTAGACTGTATTCTTAGAATAATGTATAGTTCATAAAACTTTGAATTCTATTATTGATAAATAATTTTATAGTGAATCATTTTTTGAATTAATCATTAATTAAATTAATAATTAATAATTACATATATGGATTTTTAAAATTTATGAATTCATAAATAATTATCAAGGTACAAAATGTTCCACATTTATATTTTGCTACGTATTATGAGGTGTATTGCTTGATAATCGACAAAAAATTGATAATTAAAATTTTATGTTGTGTATAAGTATAATTAAGAATATTACGGTAAATAAATCATGTTTATGAAATTAAATAGAGACTAGCTTATAATAAGTTGAGAATAAATTGTGAAAATTGTAAATCTGTGTGCCTAGGATAGATTATATGCTATGGTCTTAGATTGATGGGTTGTTTAAATATGAGTGAGCGATGACCAGATACCTGTCTGTGGAGCAGGCATCGAGATATCTTGAGTCTTGGAGATGTCCTACGCTGATGACTAGGTACTTTCTAGTACAGGAGTACTGAATTAGATTAAAGAGTTGAGTTATCATGTACCTATATTTATACATCTAATAACGTTTCCACTTAAAAAATGATTATGATGAATAGAGATGAGCCGATAGACTATTGAATGTAAGCTTATTAGGTTAAGCAGGGCTTAGACAATTTAGTTAATAATCAAGTAAAACATAACTGATAGTAATAAAATAATATTAGTACTAATCATTACTAATGACAAAATTTTATATGTTTGTTGAGTGTTTGGATAAGCTGAGTATTGTTGTATATTTTAGTATTATATGTTTTAATCATTTTTCTAATTTCCATCTATATTAAATTATTTGATTTTAAGGATATAGTTAGTTATTCTTACTAAATAGGCAGCTCATCCTTTGCTGCTATATTTTTTTAAAAGATAGAGAGATTGCTGATAACCTCTATGCATATGATTAATAGAGTGGAATTTGGAAGAGGCCAACATATTAATTTGAGTAAAGTTGTTTTTATTCTATATACTTTTAAATGTGACAATTCATATAGTTGTGCTTGTACTAATAATTTTTGTGATTAACAAACATCATTTTTAAAACTAATGAGGATTTTGGTAATTAATGATATAATTGAGGAATACTTTGCATAAATTATGGTTTACAAATTTATTTATTTGTTCTTATTACATCAAAGCTTGATCAGAAATCTTAAGAAATGCTTTTTTAAGTCTTGTAGAATGAGATGGAAATGGAATAGTTATATGGTGTGGAAAAATCAATCTTGGCAATTTAAGAAATAAATGGATCAAATATACTTCTTTTTCTTTTAAAAATATTTAGTTTAAATTTAAATTTTATTTTTTTTATTTTATGGATTATAAAATTATAAAACTTAGTTTTCGATCTTTTTTAATAATTTGGCTTTATTATTATTTAAAAATTTATAATTGTTTAATATTAATTAAAAGTAAATTATACATAATAAGATTTAATCATTTATTCTTAATTTATTTATTTTTAATATGAATAATAAAATCGTCTTAAAATTTATTAACTATTTCATAAATATAACTTAAATATCTTAAAATATATCAAATTTAAATTTTCAAAAAATAAAAATTTAAAATTAAGTATTTAGTTATAATAATTAATAAACACATATTAATCTGGAATTTTATTTACATCATTATATTTTATTAAATATAATGAAATTGTTATTATTTATTAATATATTATATAAAAGATTAAAATAAAAATTAGTTATTGAATTAACTCATAAAATTAATTTGTATCTCTTTTTGTTTAACATGTAATTAGTATGAGTAATAATAATGATTAAACAAATTTTTATTTTTTAAAATAAAAATAAATAAAAATAAGAAAAAATAAAAGACTATAATAATTAGGCATTTCAAAATTTCTTTTCTCATTAATATTTTATTTATGCTTTTTATTTATATGTTTGGTTGAGCTTAACACAACTTGAATGCAATTGGATGCATGGTAAAGAAAAAGGTAGAGTATACACCACTTTTCATTTACTAGTCAAAAAGTAATCATAATATTAAAAAAATCAAACGATTAGACCGATTTAATTATATAATTTTTTTAATTATCTAACTTTTTGGTTTCAATTTTTAACTTTTTGATTTGATTTATTTTAATAATTTTTATTGTTAAAAATAATCAATTTATTAATTAATCGGTAAATTTTTAAATTAATAAATTCTTATAAAACAAAATAAATCAATTAGTTGTCATTTAACAATCTCTTTTTTAATTAAACTTCAAATTATTTATAAGTAAAGGCAATCTCTTTCAATTATATTTTAAATTCTTTAATTTTATTTAATATTTAGTTAGTTTTATAACTATTTAATATTAGTTAAACCTTTTATACTTTAAATCTTTTGTCTTATCGATTTAATTTTTGGTTCAATTTTGAAAATATTGAATAACCATGAGCTTTGGAAGGTAAGTAAAAAAAAGTCAATTTTTGGTAGGACCGAGTATATTTATGAAACTCTTCTATTTTTTTTTTACCAAAATCTGAAGTAAGCTTCCACTATGTTTCTTTTTCTCAAATGATCCTCCACTCAAGATTTATTCCCACATTTTATCACATATAAGATTGGTTATTTATCATAATCTTTTTGATTCTTCTAAACTGTAGGATAGCGAATTGTTTTATTGTTAGTCTTTGATTAAGTAAGGATCATTTCAAGGAAATTGTAAAACTATTAAGTATTTCTTTCAGATCTGAGTGAAGAAAAGAAACAGATTGTTAACCGATCGTTGAAGTTATTATTTGGTCATGACAAGGCAAAGCTTAAAAACGAAGAACAGTTATGAATTAATCAAGCATATACAAACAGTGGGAGAAAATCTTTCATACATCCTCGGAAATGGAGGAGCGTAATTAATTACAGGAAGTACAAGAAGGCCTAGCAAGAATAGTCAGGATTCCGAACTGAACTGAGCTAACATGTGTATCCTAAGTAAAGCAACATCTGTCTACAATTCGAGTTCAAGTTGCTTTGATGATTGACCTTCTGACTCAAGCCATGACTTGCTGCCATCCACTGGATTTGGAAAGTGTATTTGGTATGGAGCTTTTGCAGAGATTCTGTAGGATGAGCCAACAACTTAAAAAGAGTTAATCATCTGACTTATGATAGTTTGCTTGAAAACTAAAACAATCTCTGATATGAACAGCTACACATTATGTGCAAATTTGTTTACCTGTGTTTCCTTTTCTCCAAGAACCTGCAAAGCGAAGCTCTTCTAGGTATTGGCAAATCTGTACCTACAAAGATAAACCCAGTAATCAATATGATCAAGCCCTACAGGACAAAGCCGGAATTCAGATGATGTTATAAAGACAACACTTACCTGAACCATTAGCTTGAGGTCGTAACTGAAGTCGGTCTTGAGCATTATTTGTGGACTCAGGAACAGCAGAATTGGTAGAGTTGCTTTGATCCTTAACAGATGTAGAAGCAAAGCCATTAGAGCTACCTGCTAAAGCCACGATCTCCCTGGCCTTATCAGAAGGAAAGTCATTGAACACGATCACTTGTCCCCCGTAGAATATTGTCATCTGGGCAGTTACAGGATCGACTGTGGATGGTTTACATAAATCAACTCTGCTAGTGGTGTCTTCAACAGTAATTGGAGAAGCAAAACCTGTAAACTGTGGAAACAGATCCATGGGTTTTGTAACTGATGCGTTGTCAGCCATGGAATTATCCAAATTGGCAACAAATTCATTGTTGTTCCTAGACGTTTCAGGACCTGAAACAAAGGACAGATGAATGATGAGAAACACGTGGTTCTATAATCCTGCAAGCAGAAATCGCATGAACTGTATGTATATACTCAAGGTTGAAGAAAAACCATCATCATTTTCTCCAAACATTCAACAAAGAAGCTTTCTTGATGTCCAAAAACAATAGCATTATGATCATTAGAAAGCTTGGTAGAGAGATTAACAGATGATATGTTATTACCTTTGGCTTCAATCTTTCCACTGATGCCAAGTTGTCTAATATCACCAAGCCCGCCTCTGCCCTTCAAATACTGACTCAAAAGATTGCATGTCTGAGCAAAGTTAGATTTCTCCTTGTGCGTCATACTCAACTCTCTTGGATTGAACCACTCTCACAGATACAGAAGTTGAAGAAATGAAGTATGAGGGGTGTTGAATATATATGGGAGTTTGGTTTCTTTAACACGTTCGTTGAACTTGACTTGATGTCCAAAGGAATTGTGTCTTGTTCGATTTGTCTTGGCCTTTGAATACTTCACAAAGTTGTGCTGTTTCTATCAAGCACGTTTCTTTTGCATTATAATGAAAAAGAAAGATAAAAAATTCAGAGGATGCCAGTGCATATGGAACTGGCTTGACGCTGCCTGTGTCTCTGTGAAGGTGCCTTCTGTTGTCGTTAATATCACGCGCCACAAACACGTGGACCCATTTTCTTTTATAACGTTTGTTCTTGACCTATGGTCCTTTATTTTTATCCAAAATTGAATTAATATATATAAGCACGTGTTCAACGATCACTCTAATGAATGAAAGTGGTCCTCCTCATGTTAAATAAAGCCGTCCGAAACCTTCATGTTTATTATCTGCCTTGTGTTTTGAAATTTGAATATTTTTAGCATATAATGATGCATTTGTAAAACGAGAGTTGAGCAGTGACAGACAGAGTCACATCCGTGACTTAGATAAATCACGGTTGTGACTGAGAGTTTTATACAAAATAAAGGGTCTAAGTCACGAGTGTGACTGAGAGTTTTATACGAAATAAAGGGTAACACTAAAAATATGCAACACTAAAACATGCACAACATCATTTATTTGCATTGAAAATATTATAAAAGGTCAATGTCAATATAAACAAAAATTTAGTTTCATTTAGTTCCCTCAATTATATGGCTTCGTGATAAATTCATCCACAAAATATACAAAAATATTTGACAAAATGTCCACATTGAGCAGAGGGAAATGACATGATATCAAGTCATCAACACATACTACACTGTCATCTATTCCTAAGAAGACATGATAAACTCCAATATGTTCTTCCGAATATTTACTGGTGCACCAAGTAATGCCCTAACTTCATCAGGCCTACGAATAAGGAAAAGATAACTTTCATACAATTTTGATCCTTCCAGTCTCAATTCTACCAAATGATTATATTGTTCTTCTTTTAAACGGGGAAGCGATTTAACTAACAGTGAAGTAGATTTTACAATATCTTCTGCAACTGTCTGAAGGCCATCTTTGATTACATCTTCACTATCATCTACCTTGTTTTTCCTTTTCCGTGATATTCTTAGGTTTGCATTTTGTGAATGAGCTGGCATTCCTATTAGAGATTTAGTGCAATCACCATCCCTCGTCACATTATCTTCAAAATTTAAGTCATTGTGAGTCAATATGTCATTATTTTCATCCATGGTGTTGGAAAACCCACTATAGACAAAAATGTGGAGTCTTCTTATCTCCTGTGTTGTTCTAGCATGCTCACCAAGTTGCTCTATCATGTCCGTAAATCTCTACCATCTTCTCGTAGTTATGAAAAGGCTTCTGTCTCTACTCAGTAGCTTTTGGTTTAGCCTATTACAAAAATAAGTGAATAAATCAACCAAATCACATTATATATCATATTTTCTTCCAACAAAATAATAAACAAGTTCACCCAGATCAAGGTCTCCCACACTTCACACCTGGATCAATGTCTCCCACACTTCTGGCTCAGCATTCAATATATTTGTTAATGAATTTCATGCAAAGCCACTACCTCCATTTCAAAATAAATCAAAACACTTGTTCCATTTGTTTTTAATAATCTTGTTTCGATTTTTATTTTTTCCTTATCGATTCCTTTACCTGAAATTTTTTCCTTTAGTTCAGCTTCAATTGTATCAAGTGCACGTGTTGTGAAAGTTCCACAACACAATTGCCTTGTCAATGCTGGTGCAAGTATGCATCAACTAAAGCATCATTCATAGCTTGATTCCAAAAACACGGCTCTCTTTGGGTGACATTTTGTATGTTATAAATTTAACTACAAAATCTGAAATTTATATCAAAAGCATACACAATATTGAAGCTTCAAATATTTCCAAATAATATAATGTAAGAATAATGAATAAGCATTACAAAGACACAATTGCATATGAAAACATTAACAACACTAATAAATAGCGTCATATTTAGATACAAGTGGCCAATACATATTTTTAAAGCAATATAAAATCATGGAAAACATAAATTTATTATGATGTGGTAATATCTATCCTAAAATGTCATCAGCCCATAAATGAGCAGCCATGCTATCTCTTATAATTTCTCCACTATGTACGTCATCTTCGTCGTTATTTTCATACCCATCTTAGTTATCATTTTCCCCATCGTACTCTTCATTAAGAAATGAATTATCTAGATCTGCACCAATTAAGAAATTGTGCAGAATGACACAAGCCATAATAATTTTTTTTTGAGTCTGAATGTCATATTATGGTTAAGTGGTGGATGCCATAATTGGGAACCTTTTTCCAACACACCAAATGCCCTTTTGATAACGTTACAAAATGATGAATGTCGATGATTGAATAATTCATGAGCATTTCGTGGAGGATTCCTTGAATATTCTTTCAATTGATATTGTTCCCTTCTATACGGTATAATAAGACCACTTCTCAACTTGAATCCAGCATCAACAAGATAATATTTTCCTATCATGAATAAAACTATGTCAAAATGTAAGTTATGACATTTATTAGGTAATAAGATTTGAGCCCTAGTTTTACCTTGGAGAAGTTTAACTGAGAATTGCCTGGTTAATGCACTTTCCATAATCCATGAATAAGATATTGTTCCTTCCCACCTAGTCAATACATACGTGAACTTCATTTCAAAAGAACAAACACACAACACATTTTCTGTTGGATAATCCTTTCTCCCACGAAATCTAGGAGTATCTCGAGCTGGTACTTTCGCACAAATATCTGTACAATTAATTGCACCAACACAATCCTGACATTGAAGTATATTATTTTCAAATATTATGTATGTTTAATATAATTATACTAAGTTAAGAAAAGAAAATCACCTTAAAAAATGGGTAGAAGCTACTACTGTGCAATATTTTGGATGGAGTTTCAAATCTACCAGGTTGTCTTAGAAACGTATCTTCTAACTATATAACTACTTTCAAAAAGCTATGAAAATGATGCCTTACAGTTTTCCTAGATCGACTCCAAAAGAATGCAAACATTATACCCTAATATGTATAGAAACTTCGCTACTTGTTCTTCAATAGTTGCATTTACAGTGGGTTGAAGCACACCTTTTCCAGCTAATAAATCACATAATTCCACAAATGGTTTAGGCTGCATTCTAATTATATTTATCCCATTGGAATGAAATAAAATTCTTTGCATGATACTCTCCCTTGATTGTGATCTCTCCGATGATGTAAGCATTTGAAGTTGGTCTTTAGCACGTCTCTTACGTAACGCCCACCAATAGATCATAAGACAAGCAACATGAACAAGCGCTAATTGATGTATATGAATCAATATTTGTTTTTGATTATTCATTTGATTACCTTCACCTTTCATTTCTAAAAAATAAAATTAGGAGTATTTTTTAGATTGTGAAAATCAAAATATAACAAATATGACATAAATATGTCCATTTATATATTGTGTTATGAAAGCAACAAGAAGCAACGTAAGGGAAGCTTCATCTGAATCATTCTCCCACTGAAATGTCAAGCAAAGTAATAGGAAAAAAAAACAAAGAAGACAACGATGATTGAAAAACATCCACATCACAACATATAAAATGAGTGAGATACGGTAAAATGAGTGGATCATTGTATTACATTATGTTGAATGCACCTGCAAGAGTATACAACAGTATTGACCTATATGCATGTACCTTTCAAATTAAATAATCGACATTTTTAGCAACTCAACCCATATGTAAAGTGAGCCAAAACAGATAACGTTCACTTTAGTGTAAAGTGAACAATGGGTAAACCTATATGTGTGAACCCATATGTAAAGTGAACAAAAACAGATAAACTACAATCTTCTCACCCAAAACAAAACACATCTAATAATAAAACTTTGGTGTAATCACCCAAAACGCATAAACTGTTAGAGATCTAGAAGGGGGGGTTGAATAGATCACTTTCTTTTTGTAATTTTTCTACAAGAAAATCAGAAGTTAAACACACAAAAATAATTTAGATAAACTTTAAATGAAAAGTGTAGGGAAGAAGATCAAACACTGTTTTTATAGAGGTTCGGTGCTAAGACCTACGTCCTCTACCTAAGCTC
>JAOTIZ010000001.1:11509421-11531837 GCA_027123425.1 Erythroxylum panamense
TCGGGAAGGTCCCGGTAACAAAAAGTTTTGTTTTCCGCACCTGGTACATGTGATGTACCTCCCGGGATTTTCCTACAAAAGGAATATGAGAAGATTCTAATATAAAAGGAGTTTAGTTGACTCTGTCACAAAACTTAACAGTGTTAGGGAGTCACTAATTTGCTCCAACATCGCTAGTTAATGTTATCCTACACTTATTACTACATTGGAATTATAAGGAAATTTGGTTTAAACATCATGCATGTACACTTAAGTAAAGAAGACAAGTAAAGAAGACACATTTTATATGGAGGTTTCAATACAAAGGCATTAAAACTGGAAAGTAAAGTACTTTACAATTGGAGCTGTATAATCAAAGAATCCGGAAAGATACTAAAGAAGAATCTTTCTTGATATCCTTATTCCCTACAGATCTCTTATAAAGAAGGGAATACAAATTAGTTAACTAACTCTAAGCCTAGATGCAATGAGTAAATGTTCGGTGTGTTGACCTAAAGATTAACTTAGAGATTGATTTGTTTCAATTAAACTTTGATCACATATGTAGATGGTAGTAGATACCTAGGTGGCCTCACACTAATGTCAATAGATTATTGGTGTTCGGGCCTCACACTGACACACTAACGATTGAACTGATTTATTTCAAATTTTTTACGAGTAGATAAGAACACTCTAGTGTTTGCACGAGTCAATACTATCTCATACATAGACTGGTTTTGGTTTAATCGTGAACTTAGGAGGTCCACAAGAGGTTAGGTTAGTTTACCCTTGTTTAAGTTTTGTAATCTGGCACGGGTCCTTAATATTGTAAGACAACGATTCTACTCAATCAATCAACTTTTTAACTTAAAAAACATAAAAGTTCATATTTGACCTGTAATTCATGTAGCTCCACTCCATTTGTGCAAATTTATTTCTTTATGTATTATGCATGCATAATTAAAGCTTTACTTTTAGATCATGAATTTTAAGTGTTCTAACAAGGCAATCCAACAAGGCAAACCCTTTGATTAGGTTGCATTGTAAACATTGAGTTGAATAAATTTTATTTCTTTAAATATGAAAAACAAATTATCATGTTGTTCATCATTTATAAAATATTACTTCATTATTCAATTAATTTTAACATAAAATTCATGCTTTTTTATTTTTTTATTAAATTCATTTTGGTTTATTTTGGATTGCATTTTATATATCTTATTCAAGACGAATAAAATATTTATTATCCATTTTAATTAAAGACATTGTGATATTCAATTAAAATTTATTATTAGAGCGAAATATTAGAATATAAAGATTATGGCCCGATGAAATCTAAGCAGCTGAATTATTTCTTAGTTTAAGTCAAAAAAGTTATTTTATAATTCTTAAAATATACTGTGCTAGTTTAATGGAGGGTTATCTTTCCTAGTGAAAAGAAGAAGAATAAGAATCCCTTTATCTTTTCATCTAGAAAACTTAGTGGCCTAGAGGACAATATAGTAATGGTTCTGTAAAATACTAAAATAGTTTCTAATAACCAAACAACAGCCTGTTTTGATACCTCTAAGTTTCTTCACTTTTGGTTAACTGAATTTAAAATGCCCTTAGACCATTGTAAAGTAGCAAGGAGAAAACACCAGCCACATCTTGATTGGCTAAAGCAACCATGAGAAAACACCAGCTACATTTTGATTGGCTAATCTTGCAATTGGACAATGAAAAACCAGAGGATTCTATTTCTGTGGTCATCATTTCATTATTGTATTTTAGGATTTGGGATGGTTGGTGGTTTTGATATGTAGGGTATTGCTCATTGCTTTGCCACCACTGAAAAGTCCAACCTTATAAATCAAGACAATGTCGATCTCCTAAGGGTCTCAATAAAAATTATTATTAGCATTTGTAAAATAAGGCTATAGGTAAACATTTATAGTATATTTAATAAATTAAAATTTATTTATTTTAATTTAATAATTTATAATATAGTTACAAACTTAATTCAATTAATTAATACAAACTTATCTCAATTAGTTAACAATAAATTTAAATTTAATGCTAACCTTATGTTTATTATTACTCTTAAATAATTAAATAAGAATGAAAATATAAATAAATAATATTCATATCTAATTATTTTTATGATTATCATCCACCTAATAAAAATTTAAAAAATATTAGAAATGATTGGTTCAATAATTATATTAAATATATATGCAAAATATACATCAATTGTCCCTAGTAACTGATATACCATCACTTCAGTGTTACTGTTAAGATTCATATTAGTAAAGCTCATATTAGATAAAAATTCTTGTATATCCTATGTGTTTAAATTAATGTTAGTAGAAATCATATCTTATGTATATTCATATATATCAAGTATAGGTAATGTGTTTATAAATATGATGTATACTCTACGATGACAATCAATTCAGAAAGCATCTTACTTGCGTTTTGTTCTTACTTTCCTGGTATCGGAGCATTTGGTTAATTTTTCTACTCTGTAAACCTTTACCATCTGTTCATTTATCTCCATTCACATATGATGCTCCCTTGGTTTATTCTCAACAAATCATTTGTGCAGTCATTGGTTCTATAGTTCTCAATGGGTCTTCTGTTTATCTGTCGTTGCACTTCTACGAGAGCATCAGTTTTCTTCTTGGCAAACTTTTGTTCGAGTCCTTTATTTATCTACCACTAACTATTTGTTGCGTGATCTTTTTCCATTGAACATTTGTGGAGCAATTGTTCTCTTCTTGTCCATTTGAATAGCTTCTGCACAAATAACCACAGCTTGTCGAGAAACAGTAGTTGTCATCACCTACCACATACGTGATACGACTGCTGTCACACACCACACCACACGACACGTCAATGTTCTGATCATTTATATTCTCAACTGCGTCTCTCATTGTTCAAAGCAATGATCCAAAGTCACCTATAACCCTCTATTTCTTTCTTGCTGTCGTCATATGCTGCATATTCAAAGCAATATTTTTCTGGACACGAGTGTTTCTCATGTGTTTAATTTGGATAATTATATTGGCAGATTTTTGGTTTCTGAATTAATCCAGTTGATTTCATAACTATCATATTATTATAGATAAAACTAACATTGAAAAGCCTATTACAACTATTCTAACTAGTTCAAATTTCAAGTTTTGGATGCAAGGGATGAAAAGTTTTCTAATAAGTCACAAAATTTGGAGTATTGTTATAGGAGACGTCACTGAGCCAACTAAAAAAAATTGATGAATCTGATGTAAAATTTGTGGATAGTCTTGAACATTGGGATAGTAAAAATCATCATATCAGTACACGGCTTCATATACTTCTATTCCATCCATTCATATTCAATTTGTTAATTATGAAACCATAAAACAAATTTCGGATTTCTTGGCCAATCGATATCAAACAACTAGACTTGTGTATTATTACCATTTGTGGACTACTCTTCATAATCTAAAGCAAGTGGCTGGTCAATCTGTGAATGATTTTCTTGCTCAAGTCTAACCTATTTAGAATAAAATATCTTGTTCCAAAATTAGTAAAAATCATCTTCATCTCATCCAAGTTCTCATGGCTCTTTATATATCCAAGTTCTCATGGCTCTTTGACCTAAGTATAAAGTTGTTTGAGTCTCTTTACTTCATTGAATCTCACTATCTACACTAGATGCTTCAATTCGAGAAATTATTTTTAATGAGACCAGCTTTAATCTAGACAAAACTCCACCGTCTAAAGTTGCTCTTGTAACCACTTAATCTTCATATTCGAAACTTAACAATCACATTTATAAGAATTATCATCAAACTGGTCATATTTTTTGCAATTTGACCTACTATAAAATGCAGATATTGTTATAAGTATGGTCATGTAATTGAAAATTGTCCAACAACACCTCCACGATCAAAAGATCATTATCATTACATCATCACACCTAATCCAAAGTCTCGTAATAAAGAAGAGTCTGAAGAAGTCTGATAGTATGCTACCTTACCCCTACATAGTGGAGAGAGATGAGTTCATTAAATTAAGAAAGGCTCTAAATCTGGATTTTCCTCTATCACTATTTTTACTACTAAAGGTTCTACAACTATGAACAATCTTGAGGTACTACTTAAACATGTTCTTTCCTTAGTTTATCATAGTCTGGACTTTCATTTGTCACTATCGTTGCCACTAAAGGTTCTACTGACATCACTATAAGTGATCTTGAGGCACCATTCAGATAGGTTATCCCTTCCAATTCTTCTACTTCTATGTCTACCACCACAAGCAATTCTCATTGGCTTTATGACTCTACATGTTGTAGTCGTATGACTATTAATATCAAACTCTAGACCAAAACCTATTTCTTCCTTACCATCAATTCATATAAAGAATGACATTAAAATGAGCATCACCCATATTAGACGTGCTTCTACCTCTAATCTCAGTCTTCCCAACACCTACTACATCCCCAACTTAACCGTCAATCTTATTTCTGTTGATCAATTATATGAAGTAGGACTAAATGTACAGGATTTAAGAACAAGTTAGATTCTTGGGACAGGGCGCAAAGTGAGTTGATTATTTAAGTTTACCTCTCTTTATATTCTTCAAAATTTGTGTCCGTATGTACAACCACAAATTTCTCCATTCATTAATAGAATATGCATCTTTGTTATGCTTCAGCTAGTAAAATTGAGTCTTTAATTTCTCGTAGACTTTTTGGTTCTATAACGTTTGAGTCATTTAAATGTTTAGATTTCTAACTTGAAAAGCAACATGCCTTGTCCTTTAATAATAATGATTCTATTTTTGATAATCTATTTGACCTGATTTATTCTCACATTTGGGGTACTTCTCTTATTTCTTCAGTCAATAAATTTTGTTAGTTCGTATTATTTATTAATAATAATTATAGACTCACCTGATATACTTTCTAAAACATCATTATGAGTTTTCACAAATTTATATGACATTTGCCACCATAATTAAAATTCAATTTTCTCACAATATTAAAATTATTCCCACAAACAAATACTATGGAGTATTGAGATTCTTCCTTTCTTTAATTTGTGAGTTAACAGGGCACATTTGTTCAATGTTTATGTCCTCACACTTTCCAATATAATGGACAAGTTGAATGAAAACAGTCACAATCTTGATTTTGTTCGAACTCTTCTTTTTTTTTTTGCCTCACATGCAAAAAATATCGGGGAGAAGCATCTCTTACTATTATCTATACCATAATACCCATTTGGCTCTTCATAATTTATCTACTTTTGAAAAGTTGTTTAGTGAAACTCTTGACTATTCAATCACCCATCCATGTGCTTGTTTTGTTCTTTTACAACCTCATGAACACATAAAATTAAAACCTCGTGCTCACCTATGTTGCTTCCGTGGTGATGGGATAAAACACAAAGGGTTTCGCTATTAAGATCCAATTTCAAATAAATTATTACATTTCTCATCATGTCATCTTTTATGAAAATTAAACCATGTCTCTTCTTTTTCCAAATTTTATCACTCTATCACTACTGAATCTTTGTTCTTTATTGACACAACTATTGAGTTGTTTCCAAATTTTGATATAGATAACTCTAATGTACTCGATATTAGCCCTAACCTACCTGCTCTCATTGAATCTGTACTAGCTGATGACTATGCACCTATACCTACACTTGATACCACTCTTTGTCATTTCACTCAAATAAGACAAATTCCTTATCATCTTACTAATTTTTACAGTTATTTTGCTATTGCAACTCTTTATAAACCTCACTCTTATCATGAGGCAAGTACCGACCCTCTTTGACAACAAGTTATGATTGAAGAACTTTAGGTCTTAGAGAAAACTTTGTACACTATCGGGTTACTCAAGACCCCATATATCTTGTTCCCATCTCCTTGATCAATCAAATAACTAACATATTTACCAAAACACATCTTCTAGCCCGTTTTCACTATTTAGTTAACAAACTCAAACTGGCATCATGAAATCATAACTTATGTATATCATGTATAGTTAATGTGTCTATAGATACGTTGTATACTGTATGATAAAAACCAATTCATAAAGCATCTTATTTCTAGCATTTTGTTCTTACTTTCAATTCACCATGTTTTAGCTTTCTTCTTTTCTCATAACAAATTGAGAATAACTAAAAAATAGCTCGGTAGTCAACTAAAAATAGGATGCCTTCTCTCTACTTATTCATGCAGTACATATGGTTCTCCAAGTTCAAAGATATTATTGGATTTTTTCCATTAATTTCAACTGGATTTTGATAAATTGAGACACTATTAAGGTTTGCACTCTACTCGAAAACTGTTATCTTTATTGTCCTTGATAGCCTTTTCAATATGGGGAAAGGAGCAAAAGAAAGAAAAAAACATTGGCTCAAACTAATTTTCCAAAAAAAGACAAGAATTATAGTGAAGAATCAAGAATGGTGTTGCTCAATCTATCTTATGATTTGCATGACCTTTAACCGTTATAATTTGTTTTAATCTGGATGAGTCTAAAACCACCATCAATGTTGATTTATTGCACAACTTGTTCAACTCAAAAGTAAGACCTTGGAAACTCTATGGACTTATAGAAGAAAAGCTTTAGTTAGGCACCAACGTTTCTTTAAAGCTTAACCATTTCAAACTATAAATATCTCTTTTAATTTCCATGCTTAAAGACCCTTTACGTGTCCAAATTCTAAGGTTCATAATCCCCTATGACAAGACCACAAGATTTTTTGGTGATAACCGAAAAACCTAGAAAAACAATCAAGACCAACGAAAAAATAATTACATTGACAAAGAGTTGTCATTTTCTTTCTCCAACTAAATTGTGATGGCATTGAATTGGCTTCTCCGGCCAATTCTTCTCCTTCTTACTGTCTTTCTATTCCAATTTACATTGGAATCTTCAGTGTCTGTACTAGAAGCCCTAATTAAGCTTAAACAATCATTTACTAACACTACTGCTCTTAGTTCTTGGTCTCTGAGCTCTGTCCTTTGTCAAAGAGGCATTGGTTGGGAAGGACTTGTGTGTTCTAATGATAAGGTCACTAGTCTGCGGCAAAACATGGGATCATCAGGAAAAATTGATGTTGATGCATTGGTTGAGATCACAGGACTCAGGTCCATAAGCTTTGCTTATAATTCATTTTCAGGTAATATTCCTAAATTCAGCTGTTTAAGTCATCTTAAGGCTTTTTTCTTGTATGGGAATTAGTTTTCTGGTGAGATTCCATCAGATTTCTTCTAAAAAATAGGTTAACTGAAGAAAGTCTGGATTCCCAATAGCAAGTTTATAGGACATGTTCCTTTGTCGTTGGTTGATTTGTCCAAACTCATGGAACTACGTCTTGAAGATAATCAGTTTAGTGGGACAGTTCCAACATTTCAGTAGCCTAGTTTGGTGTCATTCAACATATCGAATAACAACTTGGAAAGGGGAATTCAAATGATCTTAGAGAGGTTCACTACGAGTTCATTTGAAGGGAATGCAGGACTTTGTGGAGAGAAGTATGGCAAGGCTTGTGTGGCCAAAACTCAAGCATCAATAGTAACACCAAGCCCTATTGGTTCAAATGTCAATATCAAACACCACGACAATCTTGTTGAAAAGCCAATTGCAGGTATCATAGCATTGGCTGTTTTGCTTATTTCTATGGTTATTGTTATAGTCTACGAAATGAGGCATAAAGAAGAGGAACTTGACACCATTGGGGAGGACACTGCTCTTGAAAAGGAAGTGAAAGGTTAAGTGTTGACTGGAGGAAATGGTGGTGACAAAGAAGGCAGGATCAAGTAGGAAAGGGTCTAGTCGTGGGAGGAGCACAAGTATTTTGGGTGGGTTTATGATGGTGAATGATGAAAAGGGTGTCTTCGGGCTTCCTGATTTAATGAAAGCTTCTACTGAAATGCTTGGAAATGGAGGATTGGTGTTTGCATACAACGCTGTGATGGGTAATGGTCTGGCAGTGGTGGTGAAGAGAGTGAAATAGATGAATGGAATGGGAAAAGAAGGATTTGAAGCAGAGATCAAAAAGCTTGCAAAGTTGAGAAATATTAACATATTAATAGGATAGATACTATGATCATTTCGTACCCGCCGCTCATATAGTCAAGTTTAGTGGATCAAGGTTCAGGTACTATGCCCATGCAAGCATAAGAATCTATACCTATTCAGGTAGAGGTTCCTAGGGTACAAGAACCTATGCAGTTAGGTAGATCCACCAGAGAGAGAGACGACGTGCTATCTTATCAAATTACATAGTCTATTTAAGTGAGCAAGACTATGATATAGGGTATGTTGTGGATCTAGTTACTTTTATAAAAACTGTTTCTAGACCCCACGCAGATCGTGGTGGGAAGCGATGAAGGATAAAATGCAATCCCTATGGCATAATAAGGTATTAGAGTTGGTTGATTTGTCTCAACATTGCAGACCTGTCAGTTGCAAATGCTATTTAAGACCAAGAAGGACATTCAGGGTAAAGCAGTTTAAGTTGTGATTGGTTTTCAAAGGGTTCACTCAGAGAGGAGGAGTTGAATTTAATATTACCTTCTCTCCTGTATCCTCAAAGGATGCATTAGAGTGATTGTGACAATAGTAACTCATTATGACATGGAGCTACACCAGATGGACATTACAACCACTTTCCTGGATGGTGGCCTTTATGAGGAGGTCTATATAGAGTAATCTTAAGGTTTTCAGGATCAATGAGCAACTGACAAAGTTTGCAAGTTGACTAAATCAATATATAGTCTGAAACATGCTTCCAAACAATTGAGATTCTAGCCTCTTTCAGCTTTGTGGAAAACAAAGTTGAAAGATGCTTATTCTATAAGGTCAGAAGGAGTAAAGTCATCTTCTTACTATTATATGTGGATGATATATTGTTCGTGTTAAATTACTTGACTATGTTGCATGAAGTTAAGCAACTTTTGGCCAAGCACTTTAACATGAAGGACCTCGGTGAAGTATCTTTTGTCCTCGGTTTACAGATTTACTAAGATAGATCTCAACACTCATTAGGCCTCTCACAAAGTGCATACATTAAGCGAGTGTTACGAAGGTTTAATATGGCTAACTCTAGACCTATTGTAGCACCTATCTCTCATAGTGAGAGATTATCTATGGCATAGTGTACACAGAATGAAGTTGAGAGAGAGGCTTTGAGGAATGTTTTGTATTTTAGTGTGATTGGTAGCCTGTTGTATACTCAGGTGTGCACTAGACCAGACATTGCATTTACTGTTGGATTGCTGGGTCGGTATCTGGCTAACCTAAGTGTAGACTACTAGAATGCAATTAAGCGAGTGTTGAGATACCTAAAGGTTATCAAGGATTATATATTGACATATAGGAAGGTCAACGATTTAAATCTCATAGGGTATACAGACTCTGATTTTGCTATGTGTTCAGATGATCACAAGTCCACTTCAGGGTACATTTTTATGTTAGCAGATGGTGTAATATCGTAGAAGAGTGTAAAGTAGATACTGGTAACTTCCTCAACCATGCATGCAAAGTTTTTTGCATGCTATAAGGTTGTTTCACAGGCTATTTGGCTCAGAAATTTGATTTCTGAGTTGTCTATAGTAGATTCGGTAGCTAGACCCATTCGGTTGTATTATAATAATCATGCTGCAGTGTTATTTAGCAACAACAATAATAACATCACTCTAAGCATTTGGAGGTCAAATACTTGACCATAAAGGAGTTGATTAAGAAAGGTGATGTTGAAGTGGAGCATATAAAGACTAAGGAAATGTTAGCCGATCCGTTGACTGACGGAGTTCGCCCACTATTGTTTGTTAAACATGTATTCAATATGAGCATGTTGACATCCTCAGACAATAGTAGTTGGGGATCGTTGTATTTGCTCCTTGTATGTTTGTACATTTTGATGTGTTATGACATTATGATTATTTATTAATAAATCACCATCTTTTATCCTCAGTAACAATTGTTCTTGTGCACGGTCATAATACATGTGAAAGTCTTAAGATATATGTCAATCTTGAGCATTTAAAGGTCATTGGGCATATATACAGATTGACCTTGGCATATGTCATTGTTAGATACATACAGTTTAATATGGATATCTATGAATTTTTAACATGACATAGGGGATATAAGTTTTAAATTCCATAAATGTTCTCTAATGCTATTTAGCATTCAGTTAGAGAGCATAAAGGTTTTCTCTAATGTTGTTTAGCATTCAGTGAGAGAAAACATGATTTCTCTAATGTAGTTTAGCATATGCGGTTTAACATAACGTTAGAGAAATCGAGACCTATAAACGAAGATGATACATATTAGATCATATAGATATCATCCTAGTTTGTCACATTTCATTTTCCCATTCATGTTAGTAAGGTATTGGATATTCGTGATTATATTGGACCTATGTCACATATGACGCGTGTTTGATATCTTCCAATATCGAAAGCCTTATGGGACAGAATGTTGGACTTTCGTAATCTTTGGATCAAAATTTTTCTTAGCTTTTAAACTTGGTACCAATATAGTAAATGGCTTAACTGAGTTTTTAAACTATTTTCAACTTGAGTTAACACTGCAATTAAGTATTGTCTAAGGGGGAATGTTGACATTTTAAACATTTCCCATAAAGTTGAACAAAATTGAATTGCATTTTTTAGTTTTTTTTCAATAACTTGTCAGTTAAGTTACATAATTTGATTCGGATAAAGATGACAAAGTGACTCAATAAATAATTTAATTTAATGAGTCAAAGTCTTGGACGAAAATAGATCCTAATCAGTGTGAACCAGACCCATTAAGAGAGCTTATGTTTTGAGAAAATTGTAGAAAGATGTTAACAATATGTTATTGAAAGATTCTCGCGAAGGTCCCAGAAGATTGAAGCTCGTTTCAGTCTTGAAAATTATCTCAGAAGTTAAAATGGAACTAAAATCAGGTATTACACATCTCTTTTGTATATTTTTCTTTCATGAATGATCCGGAATACACAATGAGATTTATGCTACGTGTTACTCTTACCTCAAATTCTTGTAATCAATAGCCCAAATTGAAACTTTTTAAAGTGGGGAAATCGATCTGTAAGGATCAAATTGTTCAATAAAGCTCCCAATTTCGATTAAATTTATCTTATCAACCATAAGCTTCAGAATTTTAAGCACAAGTGTTATCGTTTTACTTTGGTAGTCAATCAGTGGATTGAGATGAGGCATGCAAAGTTGAACGAATATTATTCACGCCCAAATACTATAAAATACAAAGAGCAAACATAGATATAGAGAACAAAACGTGTACAGTTGGTCTGGACACAGACAATTCCAGTTAAAAAAGAAAAAGAGATGGAAGAAAAGTGTGGTAAAAAAAAAAGGATTAAAAAAGTTTGGAGAATGTCCAGCTTTTGCCAGTACAGACCACAGAAATCCTTGGACGACAACTGGTTAACATGGGTTGCAACATATGTTTGCAACCATGCAAAAATCAACTACATATATTCTGAGACATACTTGTCCATACCTATATATGTGATGAGCCACCAGTGCTTGACTACTTGTTATTCTGTTCGAGATTGATCATGACCCCAGTTTCTTGACTTCTTAAACCAATATTTTGAATCTGAAAATTCTGTTAGAATCAGAAAAATAGATTTGGCAATTTTTCTTTCTGAGTTTCTGTTTTTGACGCCTGAGGTGAGATTGAAGTGACTGCAACATACCTTGGACTAATGCAAATGCTGAGAGAACAGTTAAGAGGCCAATCTAAATCTCTAGAACAATGTCTGCAACAGGAGAAGAAGAAGCAGATCCCATATTAATGCATGGCAACAACATCCAATAAAAGAAATACAAGATGTATTTGTAACACCTACATTCAGAATCCGTTTTCACCCATTTACATCCATCACTGTTGGTATGTCGCCTTTTTTCTTCATTTTCCTCCCTTGAGGAATGTCTGTTCTCCAGATATTTTTTCATGGAAGCAGATCTAGGAGTCCTTTGAGGGTTGATCTTCTTGTGAAGCAATGTTCTCAAAAGCTGCAAATATCAGTACAAAAATGTAAGAGTTGGAGCTCCTAACTAAACCAAAAACTAGGAACAATCATGCAATACTTAGGCTATACTAGCGTCTAGTCTTGTGATTCAGTAGTAAAGCAGAATTGTATAACCATCCTCTATAATGGAATTCAATTTTAATGCAGATTTCTTGTGTGTTCCAGAATAGCATATTGGCAGTTCTAGAAACAAATGACATGAACATCTCCTGTATAATATTATATGCATGTTGTAGGAAGAATACATGGAACCTTTAACTGGTATGTATTACTATAAAGTACCTTCTCCATTCTTGATTCTTGAAGTGTATCTCTCAAACTTGGCTGAGGTGAAAATCCATTTCTGCACACGAACATCTTCTTAAGTAGGAAAGAGATAGATTTCTTTCCAATTGCTTTCTTTTTATTTTCACGAATGTCTTTGCATCTACCAAGTATGACACTGATGGTTCGCTCAATGTCATCTTCTCTGTCGTCTGTTTCGTTGTTATCAATGTTACTTATTCTTCGACTAACATCCAAGGTTGAAGGGCAATTAAGAAATCTGTCGAGTGGAAGGTTCTCAATTTCCTTTTCCCTTTCAGAGGTTGGCTTTTTCGACAATAGCTTTGTCAGTTCTTTCTGAAGCTTTCCAATTTCTTCAGGCGTGTAGTCTTCTAATTCATCTGTGGTCGATGGAGAAGATTGTTCGTGATGAACTTGTTCATTTTCTCGCTGGATTTCAACGTTGTCTTTAAGATCATTGTTGCCAAAAGTTCCTATAGCTAGCAACCCCTGAGGCCAATCACTAAATTCTTCTCGTGACTCTTGTTTCATATGGCCTGTACAGCATAGAAAAACCAGTTAGCAAATGTAAGTTTTTGGAAGTACCAACATCATTATATCGATAGATCCATATAACATCACTGACCCTTTATCTTCGGTTGCTTTCTTTTCCCATTTTGTTTTAACTGATTTTGAAATCAAATCAAATTCCAAGTTCTAGCTTTTTGTTTTCACATTAGAACCAAAGAAACTAGATCAGCTTCCATTTCAAGGATATCTGACAAAAATTCTGACTGACTATGTAAGTGGAATCTGTCTGCAACTATGCATTTCATTTCATTGATCTTTACTACTTCTTCAAATCAATATCAACTTGGATCCAGAAAGATGTAATTTTTATCATATAATTGTATTTTAAAGATGGCCTATACCAAAAGTAATCAAAATAATGAAACACTAACCACTGCCACTTTTATTGCCTACTTCTCACATAAGCTGACTAATATCATCCTTGGTTTTCTAGAGGAAAAGACGTTCTTTCTTAGATCACCCGAAAGAGACTCTAGATTTGAGAACCTCCTACAGAAGAGTAAGGTCCTGTATTTGCACAAAAAGCATTCAAGGAAAATGGATGAGAGCTTACGAGCAGCTGGAACAACATTCTGTTTCCTATCCCCTTGCTTTCCATTAAGCTTGTTTTGCATCCAACCGAAGAACTGCAAACAGGCAGTTTAGCAAATCTGTCAGAACCCCATATATTTCTACTTGTCCATTAACCTTCATAAACTGAACTGAGAAGCAAAGCTCTTCCTGTGTTAAGAAACTTACCTTCATCCTGAGGTGTATATTAGTGCCAGCTTTTTGCTTTTGGGATAAAAGGACCACGATAGTTGAATGAGAAAATGCAAAGGAGGTGAGGCTGTGTTGTGGAGAGGTGGAGGATGGTTGTGGAAAGGTGAGTAACAAAAGCCTGATGTCTTTAGAAGCTTAATCAAAAACTGATAAACTTGGAAAGTGTCAAAACAAAAAGACGAGCTTTTGATGAATTTCATGACCGAACCTTGAGCAGATATAATTTCTACTGGTTCAAGTTCCCAAACACATACAGCCCATTGTCAAATCTGTAGACGATTTGCATTCCCCTCACCCTGTTTACCACCATTGTATATATCTTTCTTTCTGATGAAGGCTTCAATATATACCCATCACCGTAAAACACATTCTCTACTATATATTTTAATCATCTATTAATCACTTAGGTTCTTGTTCATTGATTTTAGTTGCATGGACGAGGAACATTAATGGACATTCTTTTTCAACATTCTATGAGATCTGCTCTCGTGGCACGGTTTTGCCCACGTGATACCGGAGGACAAATTTCTAAGTTACAAACACTACGACTCAATCTCTATACATTTGCAATCCAACGACTATGAAGATGACACGAGGTTTTAATTATTAAGGTCCTGTTAACTAATTAAGAACTTGCCACCAGCATATTCACGTTGCCTCTATGATGAGGACAGTCATTATATACCTGCAAGTTTGTGTTCAAGTTAAGAATTAGATGTTTCTGTTACGAACAGAAGATTGTTCTGCATCATTCTTTCAATTGCAGAACATACTCTATGTTCTTAATGGTCTATGTACCGCTCTGCCTTAATTTTCAACTCAGATGTGTTCACTGAAGATGGCTTAAATCGATTGCTTGCTTAGATTATAACCCTTCATCTTCGTGTGCTGATCTAGAAATTATGAAACTTGTGCACTGTTTAGCTTACTGTCAACTGCAATATCGGCGCAGTTTGCAAATTGCCTAGTTAATGTGAGGTGCATGCATCTTGCAAGTAGAGAGTCTACTTTTTTCTGAATTTTTATGTTAATTCCAATTTGGTTTTAACAATTGATTCAATGGTTTCTTTTTCTATTTTTTTTGTTTTTATTAAAGGAGTAACAAGGGAGAGTCAGTAAGAATGCAAACTTGGCATCATTTAAACCTTAAAGATTGGCGGCATCATATTAAGAAATTAATAAGGACAAGAAATGATAGAGAATTAATGAAACAGAAAGTAGTCCGCATGGTCATGTTCCCCTGGTCGACCAAATCAGAGCATTACTCTTACCTGCTCCATAAACAGTATTTCTGTTGCTAGTGTGACTTTGACGTCGTATTATATTATACGCAAGTATCCTGCATTGATCGTCACAAAGATTAAGCAAAAGTTTTGGAACACAATGAGCTACGTGTAAGATGTTCTACGGTTTATAGTTCCAGAGCTCCTCCAGTGGTTTCATCGATTAAACATTCTGTGGATGTCATTCAGTCGCATTAAAATGGCCATACTGCTTTCATAATTTAAAGAAAACAGCTAAAATGACACACAAAGTATATATCTTTTGTATATATATCGTCACCTAGCTCGTCACTATGGTGCTTAAACCCTGAAAGTTTTGAACCTTTGCATTAAATTTTAAATGCTCCACCTCGAGATGCAAGTAACTAGGCAAAATTGATCCTACCAAGATGAGAAAGCGAAAAAAGACTACAGTCATGTGAGTTCTCGCATCTACTAGATGTCTAACGGTTCAGGAACCATGCTATATCTGCAAAGCTTGCTAATTATGGAATGTTAACATTCTTCGGCCAACATAAACTAAAGACCTTATATATTGTGGCACTTTATCATTCAGGAAGAAGAGTGGTGACCATCATGCTTCAAATTTGACTAGCTCGAGTTTCAATGGATCTCTGGCATATTAATATACAAATTGTATTGAATTTAGACTAAGAAAATGGTTCATCTTCCACCAGTGCCCCCGAAAACATCAGGATTTCAGTGCATAATCATCCTCCTACTCACGTTAAACACATTAAAATTTTGCAGCTTGTCTCTCAAAGACAATGAGCAAACCCCTCATTTCTGGCCCCTAACTAGGACTTTGTTGCGGTATTACATTTTGATTACTATCACATACATATTCTTCATTTTCGGCTGCAATGCTCTGCATCTTGCTTCTCTAAACCTTAACTCGATGACTACAGCAAAGAGACCATCTTCAATGAAAGTAGAAGTTAACACTTAATGGCATTGCCCAATGCATGGGCCGCCTTAACCCAGCTGTTAACCGTAGGAAAGATATCATTAAACTTAATTATGTAAAACATGTGACTGATGATTATCGTGTTTCCAAGTTAGTGCTTAAGCACATCGTAAATCTGCGATTTTAACTAATAAAATGGGTTTGCTGGAAATTGCTAAGTAATGAGACAAGGTGTAAGCTAATCATGGTAATATTGTGACAAATCTACACCTGTTGAAACAAAATTTATCTAACCCACAACTTTGTTTGCTGCCTCTGCCAAATAGTGGCTTAGGATTGATACTTTAGGGAGGTTATTACAGTATTTAGTCGAGTTACTAGTTACTATGTGTATACACGAGTCTGCCTGTATCTGGCTGTATTTAGCAGAATTGATGCTCATAGAATTTATCTACACTCTTAGAAAATATGACCCTTTCGTCCAAACGAAAATGAATAAACAAATACAGCTCACACTTCGTCTGATATCTAAGCTAAGTCAAATAACACCAGTGGACACTCGAAACAATCAGCTTTGAAGTTGCTTCTTGCATGCAAGAAAGCCGGCATGGCCAAACTTCTATGAATCAAGTACATATTCTGCTCAAACTCTAAAATTAAACACCCGACAAGGACAACCCTCCCCAATTTTTAAATTAGTATTCTCATCAAAAGCACGTATAGACCTGAATATCTTATGTGGAAGAGGTAATGCTGTCTTCTTGAAGTAGCAAAGACAAACTAAGCCAGCACATATACGCATCAACAGGCAACTGTTTGGCATGTTCCTCAAAACCTATAGAATGCTCTGTTGAGGTCAAAATCATAAACAGGTTTATGGGATAATAATACTAGGCACCTTGTATGACTACAACATTGCATGTACCCAATATTATCATCCAAATACTTCCCTTGTACTCACTTCTTAAACTCCTCAACTCAGCGAAAGCAGAAGCGGAAAGGCAGAAATCTGAATAACAGATGACCACATCACAGCTATGCATTTCTGTAGGATTAGTGGATCAGAGTTCATCATGAAATTCAACTTCTTCCCCTATCAAAGTGAATACGAGCAACCAAAATTATTTTGCATGACAAAAAGGCAAATTAGAACCAAGGCCCCCTGGTAATGTCACGGCACAAGAGTTCAGTGACCAAAAGGAAAGGAAGAACTTGAGTATATATATCCTACAATTAACCCAGATATATAATTTAAGATTGAAAAATTGACACTACCCGAGGACAGATCTCCAAAGAAAAATGCTATCTCCCTTCGAGCTGATTGAAGGGAGTCTGAACCATGAACACAATTCTGTTCTATGTTGAGCCCACACATTGCTCTGATGCTGAAAAAAGAAGTGGTTAATAGGGATTTCAATGAAACTTGGATGGACAAAAAAATCATTGTAAAGCTATCAGAGCTTGACTTGAATGTAAAATGCAAGAGACCTATATAAATCAGTGGACCCACAAGGTATACAAAACAAAACCACCACAAAATACGGAATAAAAATAACCTGTTAGGATGAGAAATCTTAGCTTCTTGTGCATCAGTCGGTCCCATTAAAGAACGCCAGTCAGCAACAGCATTTTCCTTCTCCAATACCATAACTAGAACTTCGCCCCTGATAAAAGCTATTTGTCAGAGGAAAGGAGAATAATAACTGTTGTACAAAACCCGTAGTTCATATGCTCAAGCAGTAGGATAATCAGATTTGCACTAGAAACTTGATACATGAAAGGCACATAGCAATTGAGATACACCCATCAACATGATCAAACAAAATTTCATAAGGCTTTTAGTAGTAGCCTTTCAGGATAACAAAATGAGCCTTTGAGAAGCTCTACTAGGCCACAAGCAAAATTCATACCATTATTCGTTGAGAGTGTAGACCACTGTTACAAGAAAATTATACGTTTAAATAATTGACAACTTGATGTTCAGAGCTGATATTAATGCAAACAAGTCAGAACTGACTTATATTAGCTAAGCTCATAACACGAATTGGTGAGAAACCTTTTCAAGACCATAAAGTTCTCTACGGTTTGTTAGAACATAGGTCCCAAAGTTATGACAAAAACTGAGAAATTAAAGCAACTAGTGTAAGTGCTGAAACCATAATTTCAAATTTCAGTAGATTAAAGGCACTGATATATAATTGAGAAAATACCTTGTAATGTACTTGATGAGACTCACAAAGAACTTTTTCAAAGAGTGTTCAGCATAAAATCTTGAAGCACTATCTTCATTAAATGAAGTGACCATTTCCTTGGCAATGCCAAAACCAGACTCCAAAATAGCCTCCTTTATCTTTTCAGTGTGATTACCTGACACACCATCTGGCTTTATCATAGCCAAGGTTCTTTCTTTCCCTGCGTTGCCATTGGTTAAAGACCTACATTCACAGAGCATCACCATAGCAGAAAAGAAAATATCAACAGATTTGATTGAAGGACTCTTCTTGAATGAAATCACAATCTGTCAACAAAACACAGATCAATCCATCATCATCACAAATCATAATACAAGATAAAACCCTTAACCCACCATTAAGCTCTTTAAGCTAGATTAAGCTCTTATTAGTTGCACAATTTTCCAAACCAAAAACTATACTATATACCAACAGAAATTTCTAAAAATCCTGCTGAAAAAGATGTAACTAAAAACAAAAATCGGGGAAGTTTAAATTTTGCATTTTGTAGAAATCTATGACTGCTCAACATCAATAAGAATATGATTAAATGTTTGAGAAAACGGAAAGGTTAGAGAGAAAGAAGTGGGAGGACCAACGAAAATTTTCAAATCAATGACTTCATATATTACATGATCTTCAAAAGGCAGCAAATCTTTTCTTTCCAAATTCATTATAGCAAATTTTTTCCGAAACCGAACAAAACTTAGTTATCGGAACAGGAAATGAAAAAAAAAAACTTTAAAATCACTGTTTACCTGACCGGGAAGTACACGGAAATCAGAAGGAAGAAAAATATGGAGGCAAAACGAAGAACCATTTGAAGCTAAATCTTACACTACACAAAACAATTACAGGATATTCAAATCCAGCCAAAATTTTGATAACAGGACCACCCAACTTGAAATAAATACAACAAAGAGAGGGAATCGCTTAAAGGCTTTATCTTTTTGATTCTTATACATACCCAAGAATAAGGCTTTGTTTGGATCATGCTTGCACAATGGAAAAGAATAAGGCTTTGTTTGGATCATGCTTCCACAATGGAAAGGAAATATTGAGGAGAAAAGAATCGAAAAGAGACTAGACTTTCTTTCCTCTGTTTGTTTTCCTAAGTTATCAAAGAAGGGAATTGAAACTTATATTGGTAATTTACATATGTTGGGGTTCTCTTGTCTTAGATTTCTCCTCATTTCTTACCAATTTGAAGGGAAATATATTTGGCTCAAATTTTTCCTTCTAGAGAAATGTTCCTCATTGTCTCAATTTTCTAATGACACCAACATCATTTAATTTGGTTCAGTAATTTAAAAGTTATGGCCTAAACACTTTCGGACTGTTACTAAACCGAGACTATACACTATACCCAACATCATTCCAGAAATTGAAAGCCTTAAGGACTGAATTGAAATTCGATTCCTTCAGATAACTTGTAGCTCCATGACTCTAGTTTATTTCGAAATAATAATAAACTCAATTGGATCTCTACAGATCGAGATATCGCTAAAATACTGAAGCATATTAAAAAGAATATCCAACTCATACTCTTTTAACCGATCCTCTCACTTTGATTCAATACATCTTTTTCAAATTAAAAAAAAAACACCTACGAATTTTTATGAAGAGGTAGAAGAATTCCTTAAGAATCCAACGCTTCAAAATCAAGTCAATCGGAGGTCGGACGAAAAAAGTTATGACCAAAAGACTATCGAATGTTCATCAGCCTCTCAAAACTTCAAAGTCGCTATCGTGCAATTGCACCGTAGCGACTTTTGCTCTTCAACCTCCAAAGTAGCTGTCATGCTTTTGCACGATAGTGCTTTTTGGCCAAACCTCAAAGCCACCTTCGCGCTTTTGCACGATGGTGCTTTTGGCCTAAAGTTTAAAAGTCACCGTCATGCTTTTGCACGACGGTGCCTTTCTACTCCTTCTTCTTCTCAGACATCCCAACTTCTAAACCTCATAACTTTTGATCTAGGATTCTAAATTTTGCAAATTTGGTACAAATGGAAAGATAAAAGAAAGATCTACAACTTTTATGAGAACCTAAAAGCAAATTCTACCTATATAGGGGTCAAATTCTACTTCAAAGTGGTTGTCCTGAAGTTCACCCTAAACAACATCCAAACTTCAAAAAAAATCATAACTTCCAACTCCAATATCAAAAAATGTCATACTTTATAGTGTTAGAAAGCTAGAAAGATAAGCTACAATTTTCATGAAAACAACTTTAGCTAATTCCACCTAGATCAACCCAGAAAATTTATGCAAGTTCAAATCAAAATTCAACTCTCTCTTACTATTCATTCCCAAACTTTTCAAACTTCCAATTTTTAAAAACCAACATTTCAAACTTTTATTTCTAGTTTTTCTACTCCATTTCAATCAACTCATTCACCATAAATTCATGCTATTCCAAAATATACAAGTTTAGTCAAAGAAATCATCAAAACCCAACATTCATAATCAACCTATTCATGCTTTGTTACTTTTCTGCATTTTCAACTTTCATGCTCAAATACTATTCTTCCTCTCAACTTCCATTTACACAATCTTTCTTACTTCAGACCATCATCTTACAATTGTTTTTCAACTCAAAAACCATTCTATTGGTTATCTCTAAACACTCACATATTCAAGTACACTCATATAAATATACATATATTCACAGTGAAGAGAAACAAAGTATATCATAGTATCATCCTTTTTACATTCTCTAATTTTCTTCTCAACTATCATAGTATCATCCTTCACCTTACCACTTCAAAACTTTGTCATGTTCTTTATGTTGATAAAAACCCAACCAATTTCACCTTAAAAAGGTGATGATTGGATGATGCTTGGAGGCTAGGGTTATTTGAAGATATGAAGAAGCTTCAGAGCTAAACATGTAAGTTAAGCTTTGTTCTTCATGGGTAGTCTAAATAGTAGCATATATGATGACAGATGGTGATATAGGAGTAAAACATATGTGTAGAAAATTGATAATGAATGGGTACATCTATATGTTCTGTTTTTAGGTTAATGATCAAATATAGACCATGATTTGTTTGTGATTGAAATTGAATTAAAATGAAAGTAGGAATGAAGACGAAATATTGAGGACATAAGCTAGAAGTGATAAACTAAGCAAAAGAGATTAACTAAGATGAGAATGATGATGAAGAGTGTTAGAAAATGTATAGATTCTGTGTTTTCACTAAACATGCATTTGTATTTTTGCCATATCTTGGTCTGTAGACATCCAAATGGGATGCTTTTAAGTTCATATTAAACTAGAGACATATGGATATATTTTTCATGAGAAATCGAAGTTGAATTATGTCTCAAAGAGTTTCAAAATTTAGCTCGAAGTTGAATTTGTGGATTCTGTCGTGGTTTGGAATAGTCTATAGTGTTTTTAGCAGAACCTTCAGAATATCAAACCAAATTGCATGAAATTGATTTCATTTAAAACTTAAGACATAAAGCATCAACAGTTTAGAAGAGTGTTTTGCCTAAATCCTTCATGTTCCTTGTCAAAATTGCCATGAAATTATGACCCGAAGGTTTGTTTTAGAGAAGAAGAGACTTTGCAGCACTTGAATTTGGAGAAGAAAAAGAAGGGTTGCATGATCATGCTTCTGCACGATTTTGACTTTTTGGAGAATTCTGGAAAAGCATGATGGTGCATAAGCACGATCGTGAACGATCTTGCTTATGCACTATCATGACATTGAATGCTTGCTGAAGTGGACTGATGTGAACATCCTTCACTCGTTTGCTCATAACTTCTTCTCCCAACCCCCAAATAACATGAGAGTTGAACCATTGGACTCGTAACTCATTGATCTTCATCTAAAAAAAATTTATAACCTTCTGAAATCATTCTGGAGATATTTATTGATGAATTTGGGATGGAATTGATGAGGAGTTCTGGAAAATGATAACTGGAGTATTTTTACGGAACATGCTTCGGTAGTTTAGGCATAACGTGTTATGTAGTTATCTAAATGGAATGATTCTTCATTTATATTAAACTAGAGACATAGGGATACAATTTTTATGAGTAAATCAAATTCCAATTCTGTCTCCATAGTTCCAAAATCTGACTTAAAGTTAGGTATAGAATATTGTTATAGTTAAGGAATGGTCCGAATTATTTGGAGTATAACTTTTGGTATATTGAACCAAATTGAATGATCTTAGTGTTAGTAGAAACTTTAGACAATAGGAAACATGTTATTAGAAGAAATGTTTGCAAATTACCTCATTTGCATTGTCTAATTGGTCATGGAAAATAGACCCAAAGGTCTGGAATTTTGGAGAATTTATAAGAAAGAATAAGAGTTTGGATATTGTATAGA